>CM053582.1:431685501-431705142 GCA_028627135.1 Pseudochirops cupreus
GGAGGACCTGAGTTCAAATCCAGCCTCAGACACTTAACACTTACTAGTCATGTGACCTTAGGCAAGTCACTTAACCCCAATTGTCCTCCAAAAAGCAAAAAAAAAAAAATACATGTTGATTGTAGAGCACCTACATCATAATCCATCCTGCTTTCAAGGATATTAAGACATAGTAAGACATGCAATAGTAACTTTTATATAGCATTTAAACATATGTAACGTAAGTTTTGTATGTGCTCTGCCATTTGATCCTCACTTAGCCCTTCAAGTACTATTATTATTCCCATTTTGCAGATGAGGAAACTAAGGCAAACAGAGGTTAAGTGATATACCCAGGGTCAAATATCTAGAAAGTGTCTGAGGCAGGACTTAAACTCAGGTGTTATTATCATAAGATATATATACAACCAACTATAATGCAAATTAGAAAACAAATGGTAAAAAGGAGAAATCCAAACAAGTACTCTGAGAGATTCAGGGAGACAGAGAAAACTTTTAGTTGGGGAGGGGAGAATCAGAGAAGGCTTCATAAAGGAGTTGGTAAATGAGCTGAGTTTTGAAGAAAGACAAGCAATTTAAAAAGTGAAGATATATTTTAAGTTAGTTCAAGAAATGCTTGTGGCCAAGGCCATCCCCTTGCCTCTCATCTACTGAGATTTCTCTTTCTGACTATCACAATACTTATCAACACATTACACTCTGTCCTTATACAAGCATACAGCAAACAATTAGCTGTTCCTTGCATTTACCATTTCTGAGCTGTGGGTGTTTGCACCAGTTACCCAGGCAAAGGTTTGTCTTCCTGAACAATGGGAAGTTGTACCTTTTGCATTTCTTGCTTGGGTTATTAACTTTATAAAGAAGTTAGAGGTCCCCATCTCTGTAGCTAGTAGTCCTTCAATGAACTGGTCCCTTCAGCCATGTGTTTGAGTTGCCAGATGGCAGGGGGCCCTACCCACAATTGGAAGGAAATTGGGTTACATCTGAAATGACTGACTCTGCTTCAAGCTCCATTCAACCAGGATAAATGAACTTTCCTTTAATCAAAACTAGAAAGCAAAGTTTGATTCCCATGGGGGTGTTAGGCAACACATAAGTCATAAGCATGTGCCTTGGTTGGCCTTCATGCTTAACTCTGGGTGTGCCCTGGGTTCTCTAACACATCCAACAAGTGGACAGATATTCCAATGAGTACAAACTGCACAGTGTAGTGATCATAGTACATTAACTCATAAAGGGCAGCTTGATCACACAGTGGTAGAGTGCTCGGCCTGGAGTCAGGAAGACCTGAATTCAAATGTGGCTTCAGATCCTTAACAGTTGTGTGACCCTGGGCAAGTCACTTAATCCTGTTTGTCTCATCTGAAAAATGAGCTGAACTCTCTTTGTGGTGGCAAAAAACTGGAAATTAAGGGGATGCCCATCAATTGGGGAGTAGTTAAACAAGTTGTGGTATATGAATGTAATGGAATACTATTGTGCCATAAGAAATGGAGAAGAGATGGACTTCATATTTACCTGGAGAGGCTTATACAAACTGATGCTAAGTGAGAAGAGCAGAACCAGGAGAAATGTGTACCCAATCACAGACACATTGTATATGTGATGACCAACTTTGATAAACTGGACTCTTCTCAGCAACGCACAGTTATAAGACAACTCTACAAGTCTCAGGATGGAAGGAGATACCTACATTCAGAGAAAGATCTAGAAAGAACAGAGTTTAAATGGAGACTGAAGCAATCTACATGCTATCGCTCTCTTCTATGTTTGGTTTTGTTTCCTTTTTCCCATTGTCCACTCCATTGGTTACAACCCTTCTATACAACCAGACTAATGTCCAACATGAAAGTATTTGCAGATCCTATACTTGACTGCATGCTGCCATGGAGAGGGGAGAGAGAGGGGAGAAAACTTGAAACTCAAGGGACTCTGGAACTGAATCTTGTAAACTAAAAGTAAATAAATAAATCAATTTAAATTAAAAATAAAAAAGAAAAATGAGCCGAAGAAGAAAATGATAAATCATTCCACTATCTTTACCAAGAAAACCCCAAATGGGGTCATGAAGAGAAGATATGACTAAAGCGACTGAACAACACAAAACTCATTTTAAGGTTGGATGTTTAGGCAGAACAACAACAAAAGCTATCATTATGTTTTTAGGATGGTCACCCAAATGCTGTCTGTTGTGAAATAGCAGAAAGAAATGTAGTATAAGTGTAAGGATGGTAGGTGCTTCTCAAAGTGCACGGACAGTGTCTTCTGCCTCCTTTGTGAAATCCAGGATAGTGTAGTGTTCTGTGGACGGTGAAAATATTTCAAATTGATTGTTGACATTCAGTAAAAGAGACAGAAGTGTTCAGGAGTATCCTCACGGCATCATAAGATTACAAATCTAGACCTGGAAGTAACCTCTGGTTGAAGTCTCTCATTTTACAGATGAGACCTATTGAGGTTGACTTGTCCAAGGTCACAAAAGTACTCAGTGTGAGAGATGGGAATTAACCCCTGATAGGTCCTATTGCTGCAGAAGAGGGAGAGTTCTTTACAGAGAATTATCTACTTTATGGGTGATAATATGTTGATTTTAACAAAAGAAAAAGACACTCATGGTTAAGTAATAAGGGGAAAATAGTTGTTAAAGAGCAATATGGAAAAAATTCTGGATTAATAATGAGATCTGAGTTCTAGTTCTGGCTCTGCAATTAATGAGTATAATCTTTTCCTTGTACAGATCTGATCAGATTATTTTTCACTACTTTTCATTTTATAGATGAACAGAACTATATCAACTATGTCTCTAATGGAGTGCTTCTGACAATATAGACAACCAAGCCTGTTATTTTGCATTTCTTGTCCTCCTTCCTTTCAGTGTCTTGCAACTAGCCTTGGGTAAAGGTGGCAGTTAAAAAAATCTATTAATTTCTGGGAATGATGATTCTGTCTACTCTTTGAGGTAGGTCAAAGGAAATATTTCACCATGGGGCCGACAGTTAGCCTGCTAATCCTCTTGTTTCTTAGGTTCAATTTAAAATTGAATACCCATGAGAAGGAAGGTCTATTGGTTTCTTGTCTGAGGTAAGAATCAACAGGGTTGACTGACAGCTTGTTCAGTGATTGTGATAGAACTCAAATGAAACACAAGTGGTAATACAGATAATTTAACTGTCAGAGATTTGGGTATTAATGCCTTAAAGCCACATGCTAGACCAAGACTAGGAAGCCTGAAGGCATGAGGATAGCAGCCAAAATTTAGGCAGGGACCAAAAGAGCCCTCAGTACTTCTGTGAAGAACTAGAACCCCCACAGAAAGGGACCTCTTCCTGTTGGTTGTTGAAAGATTCATCTGACCAACTGTTTCCTTACTCTTAGAGCCAATTCTACCATGGTGGCAGCTGCTATGACAGGAAAGTTGGGAGCCACAGGATAAAGAAGGTTGGAGTAGAAAAACAGACTTTGGGGGTGGGGCAGGAAGGTGAAGAAATGATGTACAGATAATGAGAATAACAGAACATTCAGAAAATGGAGCTATTTTGATGTCACACCAAAAATATTTAGCAAGTTTATGAATGATGAGGGAAATGGGAAGAAGAAATCAACAGTATTTAGACTCAAATGAACTTCTAATGACAATCCCAGCAAACTCAAGGGATGTAATGAAATCCTGAAGGGGAAAACAAAATCTAAGTTGGAAGAGTCGAAGACCATATTGTGTAAGGATCAAGCAATGTCACTCAAGGAGAAGGGACTGAATAATAGAACTTTATGCACTAACCAACGCCTTTCTTAAGACCATATGTATTCTGAAGAGATGCTTAGGACAATTTAATTCATTCAATACCTTGGTTAATATTTACTGAACCTGGGCCAGATTACAGGGTTGATTAGAGCAGAAATTTAATGAGATTAGGGTCATGACATTAATATTTTTATGGGTCAGTTAGCTCTGTTCTGCTTTTATGACTACAAATTTCCAGGCGCCTTTAACTTCAAGTTAACCATCTCACATATGCATGCTATTGGTCACGGGGTGGGGGGTGGGATGCAATGGAATAAGAGTTACTCAATCAATTAATCACCATAAACTGCTAGGGGAAAATCAAGTCAAAACACATGCTTCCCAGAAAGTGGGTCTGTAGTTTCCTAGGATCTTTGTATACAAGTTTGTCCTATAAAATAACAACCTTGAGTCCATGTCAGTGAGGAACGATAGGAGGAAATGCATGCATTTAGCCTAGAGAAGAAAATATGCAGGTGAGACTTCATAGTTGTTTTTAAGTATGTTAGTGGTTGTTATGTAAAGGAGAGATTAGGTTTGTTCTGTTGGGCCCAAGAGGAAGAACTTATTTTTGGAACAGAGAAAAGATTTCGACTAATCTACTAGGATTGGTACAATGTGTATCAGAGGAAAGTGGAAAATATCAGAAGCATTATTTGGTTCTCATTGACATCTTTAGAAACATCATTATGTCAAGGGAAGTTTTAAAAAAGTTTTTTAAATTTATTTTTTTAAGTGATTCAGAAATTAGAGGCAGATGCAAACAATTTAACTTTAAAAAATTGAGTAACATAGACAGTTGCAAGAGAAATTTACATAAGTTGATGAAACCTTAGAACAATGGTTAATGAAGCTGTGGTCTGATGGGGGAGTCAGAGCATTTGTCACAGAATTCTATGACCAGGAGAGCTTGCAAAATCAGTTGAATTTGGAGGCGACCATAGTCGGGGTGCTCTCTTTATCCTTTTTTAGGTAGATCAAGTGGGGAGTTCTGCATACTTGGTTCCATAAATATAGACTTTCTTTACAACTAATTCTTCATTTTGCTGAGTTACTGTGGTTCAGAAAGGGAAAGGGGCGCTAAACATCTAAGCTATTATCTCAGGTGACTCAATTGATTCATAGGCTTGCCCCACTTTCTATTAGGAATTGTGACAGACTAACCACTGAGGAAAGGAGTACCCTTACTGTGATGGAGGTTGGGGGAAGACTCTATTTAGAGTTCAGTTGTGGTGGTTGATCAGTGTGAATGTGTTGTGGGCATGAATATTATGAGTTCTTTAGAATCATTACCTGTATCAGCACTTATATTAGCTTCAATGTGTAGCATTGTGGGTAGGACTGAATGGATGCCCTTTGAGTCATCTAACTCATTTGATGTTATTACTACTGAATATAGTTAATATTGAATAATATCAAGTGGAGGGGGGAGTATATTTCTTGCCTAATGGAGATGGAGGATTGAGAATTCTGTTACACATATTCCCCTTAGAATAGCCCTTTGTGGCCAATGAGGAAGGCAGATGGTATCTGACAATTGCTAGGAAATTATGTTGAGCTAAATAAAGTCATTATGATGACTGCTGTGGCTATTCCTCCTCTTGCCATCATAGTGGATCAGACAGACTAGGCCCTAGATTAGTGGCCAATCTCCATCCAATTTTCTTCTCCATCCCTGTGATTGAAACCAGTTGGCAAAGTTTTCTTTTTATTTGGGAAGGAGTCAAGGATACTTTTATGCTTTCCTCAGAGCTATTTTAACTTCCCTTCATATTGCTACATTTTGGTGGACAAAGATCTGAAAGAGGTCTCATCTACCAGAGACCTTGATGCCCACCATTGTTGCTGCTCAGTCATTTTTCAGTTGCGTCCAACTCTTTATAATCCCTTTTAGGATTTCCTTGGCAAAGATGCTGGAATGCTTTGCTGTTTCCTTTTCCAGCTCATTTTACAGATGAGGAAACTGAGGCAGACAGGGTTAAGTGACTTGTTAAGGGTTAAGCTTATTGAACTCTTCTGGTTTAGGAGAATCCACATTCCACATCTGGGTATTTTGATGGTTTTTACTTATCAAGTTGCTTTTCAGTTTGTCATTTTTATGTGGGAACCAGAGTAGGTTACAGCTTTGCATTTATGGTTTTCAGATTTGCAAAAATCTTTACAAACTACATTTAATTCTCTTAAAAGCCCTGGGAGGTAGCTGCTATTATTATACCATTTTACAGATGAAAGCATTGAGGCAGACAAAAATTAAGTGACTTGCTGAGGGTTGCAGAACCCAGGACTTTTAGACTCCAGGTCCAGTGCTCCATTCAGTGCACCATCTAGCTCAGATTTTAGCTCTGGAATATCTATCCAATGTCATTCCATTCGAGTCCTTAAGATATGATGGAGCTGATTTTCCCAGGGGTTTGAACTTATAAAGATTAGGTTGAGGGGAGCCTTTGGCAGGCACCAAGGGATGACCTCATTGATAATTATTGGGCTTCTGGAGCTATAAGTTCCTTAAAGTGGCTGCTTATACCATATTTGAGAAACAACTGCTTTCATGCTACTACATTCATGTATGCAATATTACTGAATGGATTATATGATTACATAATGGTTCATATTATTACCTTTAGTTCAGAATTGCCCATTGTGTGATGAACAATGCGATATGGATCTTCCAAAAATACAGAAAGGGCAAAGTAAGTTCCCAACATTAAATAGAAGTGATCTATCCAAGATGGTTCTCACTTGGTCCCTTCAGGTAGTGTTGACCTTCACGAATAGGTTGTGATGCTGCTATCTAGTCCCAGTCCCAAAACTTTGTGTCCTAACCAATGGTCCCTTGATTTTGAGAACATAGCTCTCGAGGAATATCATTTTGCTTGGTTTGCTGATGGTTCTGCTCCTTATCAGAAAGTTATACACAATTGGACTTTAGCAGCAAGTAACTCAGTAACTGGGAATACCTTAAGGGGTAAGAGTTCTGGTAAGTCTTCCTGGTGGTCTGAATTGTAGGCTACATGGCTGGCCTCTGGGAGAACACTGAGGCATAGAACAGATCAAATTGCTACTGATTCTTGGGTAGTGGCTATGGTTTTGGCTGTGTGGCCTGGGATCTGGGGGGGAACAGAATTGGAGAGTTAAAGGGTCTCTGATTTGAGGTCAGGATTAGTGGAATGATTTCTCCCAGCACACAGTTATTCATGGGGCATGCTAGTGATTACCAAATATATAGTACACTCTCTACTATATTGAATAACCAGTTTAATACTTTCAGAAAAAGATTAGCCATTGGAGAATAGTTCCATTAATCTGTATATGGAGAACATGGACTAGGCATGGAACAAAACGCCTTCCTTTACCAAGAATGATGTAACCACTTCTGACTAATGATGTTCTTCATGTCAGTGAGATTACCTGCCTTTTAAGAATTCATGTGAAATGATCCCATGTGGTCTTTGACCTGTCTCTAATTGGCAAATTGGTCATATAAACCTTGTTCCTCTATTGTATAACAAGAGATTTATCATACACAGAGCTTCTGAAACAAATTCAGGATATGGGATTTCAGTGCCAGTTTAGTCTTCCATAACAGCAGCTATTACTGAGATCTTTATGGGACATATCCTTCTTCCCTATGGGCTCCCTTGTATCATTTCCTTTAAAAACAGTGTCTCTTTTACTTCAAAGAAGTTATGGGATTGGGCCCATTGTCATTCTTTTTTTTTTCTTTTTCCCCAACATTTTTAATATAGGTGTAACAATGAATGATTCCTTCACTTCAACTCCTTCACAGCCAAACCAGGAGGCAGGGACTGTTTAAGTTTCTCTGCCTTCTCTTTGTCTGTGATAACCAATGTGTACAGGTACCTGCTGCAGCGAACCTTAAACTTCACATTGTCCTTGTTTTTCTTGATCTTGACAGATTTGGCATCTTTTCTCCTGGCTGTGAGCAAGAAGTCTTTTATTTCCTTGATTTTTCGGGGCATGGCGGCAGCGGTGGCGGGGCGAAGGGCAGCGTGTGGCCAGAGAGGTCGCGCCACGGGAGAGATACTCACAACTCGCCCATTGTCATTCTAGTCACTGGATTTTTCATCTTCCATAACATCCCCAAAAAGCTGATATTGTGGAACACTGGAACATACCTTTAGAACATTTTCATCATTATTCCCTTGATTGAGTTTGGGTGTCCTCTCTCCCAAAGGCTGTTTTTGATTAATTAGGAATAATTCATTAATTGAAAATGCTAGTAAGAGGGAAGACTCTCCACTATAGCAATTTCTTGCATCTAGTTTTCAGGAAGACTTACCTGTTTAGAATGGATGGATAAGGTGCTAGGTGTCTTTTGTTCTTCCTCTTTTCCATCCTTTCTGCAGGTTTGACTAGATTGTGAGAAATTTATGCCTTCAGAAATCATCCGTACAATCTGGGAAAGGGTTCAGGTCTTCTTTAAGTTACAGATTTCCTTTCCCTATCATGGTCCCAAAGTTCTCTACTTCTTTAGAAGGGCTTTGGGGACCAAAGTTTGGGATTATTAGGATGTGTTTTTCTTTTCTTTTTGACAATACATAAGAAATAAAATTATCCTTTGATAGTCATGGGAGTGGGAGTTTATTTGGAGGAAAGGGGATTCTTAGGTCAATCTAAGTGATTTTAAGTGCCCAGCTGAAGTAGAAGTCTTCATTTACCTCCCATGAAAGAAAAGGTTAGTACCTTAGTAGTTATCTATAAATGAACCTAAACGTGGTATCTTTCCCCTTATGGGGCTCCTAGGAGCAGTAGATTTTGGCTGGTGGGTTTGGGAACACTGAATGAGCGGCAGTATAAGAACTCATGCATTTACTTAGGCTTCAGATTAGGTTGCATGTTAGAGTTGATGACTTTTTTTCCCCCTCATTTCTGAGGATTTAGACCTTTGATAGGGACCAGGGGCAACACTGGATGTATTATCACTCATATGGTGTAACTGTTGTTCCTGCTGCTGCTTCTCTTGGCCACCGTGACTGTTTTTCCCCAGATTTTATGAATTGATCTTCATATCACTACTCCATTGTTTTAAGGTTATTGTTGTACTATGTCATATTTTTATGTTTTATTATTTATTTTAAGCTCTTTCCTTAGATGTTATGATTGCCTTCATGTTGTTTTAATTGTGGAAAGTCCTCTAAAATATTTGGGATCTTGTTGGTGAGGGGTGGTATGTGGTTGGAATTTGACCCTAGGGGTTCTTCAGGGAGTAGCATCAGTACTACCCAGTGGATAAATGTAGGTGTTTCATAAAGGATTCATTCATTATTTTTCTCCTCAAAGCAGCTATAGTGAGAAAAGCTCAACTTCTGAAACAATTTCCTTTGGAAAATTTCCCTTGTATTTGGAGGTGTGTATTATGAAAGTCACATGCCTTTACCCCTCAAAGTATGACTTTGTTGGTCTCTACTGCAAAAGATTTATTCTCTCTTTCAGGTGACCAATTGGATGAAAAGCTTAAAAAGATGTCAGTCATCTAAGAGTCTTTCCTGTGTTATAATGTGGAATCATGGGATATTAGGACTACAAGGGAACTTCCAGACCATCTAGTGTAACCACCCCAGTTCACTGAAGAAGGAACTAGGGCAATGACCTATGCTAAACAACTTGACCGGTGTTGACTGAATTAGCCATTTGTGTTAGTGTGGTAGAAAATATAATGTGTTACTGCTGAGAACTAGATAAAGATATCAGATTGTAATTCTGGGCTGGGAACTGTGTCAACTATACTTGAGTCTGATTGCCTTTAGTCTTGTCACCCATTAGCAACATAATTATTCTTTTGAAGAAGAAATTCAGTAATCACAGTTGATACTCTGAAAATTAGGGCATGTTACCTGACACCTAGCTTTGCAGGTATTCTTGGCCTTTTATCTTCCACCTAACAATTCACTGAGCCTCAAGTAATACATATATTGCAGTTCACATCCTGAAAGATTTAATTGCTTAATTATAGTTATCTTACTTATAAGATCTCTTTAATAATTCTCAAGAGTGGCACTAGTAGCTTTCATTCAACACGCCAGATAGTAAAGCATGACATTGTTTTTTAAGGCATGGTTCTCCATTAAGTTAATTTAAAAATTATGTAAGTATGTATATTAATTGCCAACTACATTCTTGTTGCTGTGCTAATGCATGCTGGAGAATTCAAAGAAAAAACAACCTACTCCCTGGCTCAAAGAGTAAGGTACCCAAAGGTCAGGTGAGTTATGCCATAGTCAGTTCAGTATTTAGAATTGGAATAAAATGGCAGAGAAGTATAGGATCCAGATCCAGAAACAATCAACATGAAAGATTTGAATAGAGGGGAAGCTATAATCCCATTTTGCCTACATTTTGTCTAGGGTTAAAATAGTGATGCACAGCAGCTAATACATGAAGGATCTGTAATTTATAAGTCTAGAAAATTCTTGGTATGAGAACTCTCTCAATACAGATCTCCAATTGTCCAAGACATAGTAGATAAGTCCTGTGCAGTTGCCAAAAGCAAATCAAGTGACTTGTCCAGAGACACTAGTGGATGTCAGAGCTCACATTTGAACACAGGTCTTCCTCATTCTAAGCCAAGAAGTCCATATACGACTATTGTCAAATTGCCTTTATAACAATAATAAACATATTAATAAAATACATTAAGATTTGCTGAGTTCTTTCCTTACAACATTGTGAAATTATCTGTAGTCAATAATGTTTGTTTTTATGCTGCGTATATAAAACATCATTTAATGTGTTGATTCATATGGATTTCACCAAGTCACATAGTTAATCCCTTATCTAATGAGTGACTGTACTGTTACCATTTTCTTTAAAACTTGAGTTGCTTTTCTCCTTTTAATAAGTACAGATATACTCCTGAGATCAGATGAAAATAATTATTTCCTTCATAAAATATCTAGCGTTCACCTATTCAGTTATTTTAATCCTTCACAACTTCAGTGGTTCTATGATTGTGTTGGTATGGAGTGCTTTCAATCCCAGAATAGGTCATAGCCTATCCTCACTGCCTTATTTTGTAAAACTCGCGTTTCTGTATTTCCATTATCCATGGAAGATCAACCCAACAACAGGAGGACTTTCTAGGTTTTCAGTACTTCACGTTTAATAGTACTTTGATTTACAAGGATTTATTACTTATCAGGTTCTGGGAATACAAAGGTGCTGGAGGAGACAATATGTATACATATTTATATTCACATATATGTATATATGCCCATGTTATCTATTAGAAGATAAGTTATTCAGTGGCAGAGTTCACTTTCTCTTTTTCTGTGTGTCCTCAGGATCTAATAAGTATTTAATAAATTCTTATTGATTGTAAGAGTGATTGATTACACAAGACATATACATTACGTGGCTAGCCACAAGGCAACTTTAGAGGGAAGACACTAGCAGCTAGAGTGATCAGAAAAGGTATCCTGTAGAAGGTAACATGTGAGCTAAGTCTTTAAGGGAGTGAAGGAGTCTACAACGTAGACAAAGTAGAGGAAGAACATGCCAGAGCTGAGGGCAGCCAGTGCAAAGATAGTGAAAGGAACTAGAGCTCTGTATGTGAATAACTGGGATGTAGACTTTAGGGAAGACAAGTAATGTATAAGAAGACTAAAAAGATAGGAAGAAGTTGTGTTGTGAAGTGCTTTAAATGCAAAACAGAGGAAGTTATAGTTGATCCTAGTGGTAAAGGAAGCTATCAGAGTTTACTAAGTAGGGAAGAAGGTGATGTGATCAGAACTATGCTTTAAGAAAATTACTTTGGCAGCTATGTGGAGCCTTGATTGGAGCGGGTGAGAACTTTGATGTGAGGAGACCAATAAGGAAGCTATTACAATAGTACAGGTGAGAATCATTGAGAACCTGAATGAGGGTGGTGGCCTTGTGAGTGGAGAAAACATGACAGAAGTGAGATAGTCTAGAAGCAGAAAGTAGAAAAGTTAGTAAATGTACATATAGCATGATGGAGAGCAAGGAGTTGAAGGTGACACTGAGGTTAAGAACCGGAATGAGTACAGAATCATGCATGGTATTTGTTAAAATAATAGAAAGTTTGAAAGAGGGATAGGTTTTTGGGGAAAGGTAATTAGTTCTTTATTGAGCATGTTGATTTTAGGACATCCAGCTCAACGTATTTAATGTACCTGATGATTTAAGGTAGTTGATGATTCAGGGATGGAACTCAAGAGAAAAACTAGGGTAAGGAGGGAGCATATTTCTGTCATGTGGGACCAGTGTAAAGGCACAGTGACAGGAGATGGAATGTCTTGCATAAGAAACAGAGAGAGAAGGCAAGTTTGACTGGATTACAGAATGTCTGAGGGGAAATAATATCCAATGAGCCTAGACAGATAGGTTGGGGTCAGGTTGTACAGTGCTATTAAAGCAAAACAGAGGACTTTATATTTTATGGGGGATCTTAACCTGGTCCTTGTAAACTTAAAAAAATACTGTGATAACTGCTTTTCAATATAATTGATTCCCTTTGTAATTTTATACATTTTATTTTATACATTTAAAAACATTCCAAAGAGATCATAACCTTTGTCAGACTGCCAAAAGGGGTCCCAGATTCAAAAAGGTTAAGAACTCCTGTCCTGCAGAGAATTAAGTGGTCAGATATGTTTTAAGGGAAAATTAATTTGTCCATAGTAGAGTGGGCTGAAGCAAATAGAGATTTGAGGGTAGAGGCAATTTATGAGGCTTTTGCCTGTCCTAAGCAAGAGGTGATAAGGGCCTGAATTAAGGCAGTAACTGTGTAAGTGAAATCAAAAATAGGCTTTGAGGTACACCTCCAATTAGTGAGCATGACATGACTGAATATCTATCAAAGAATATGGAGAGGAGAGGCCAGATAGGTAGAGGAGAGCTAAGAGAGAACAGCGTTATGAAAACCAAGTAAGGAGAAAGTATCATGGGAGAGGTGAACAGTGTCAAGTGTCAAGGTTGAGGATTAAGAAAGGGGCATTAGATTAGGCAATTAAAAATTATTCATTACTTGGCAGAGAGAAGTTTCAGATGAATAAAGAGATCAGAAACTAGATTTTAGAGGGTTTAGAAGAGAACCACAAGGGAGGAAGTAGAGGCACTGAGTGCAGACAATATTTCCTAACACCAGCAGAAAAGGATAGGAATAATATAGGATTAATAGTTAGCAGGAATAATAAGATCTAATAAGAGTTTTTAGAGATAGGGGAGACTTGAATGTGTTTTTAGGTCACAGTATAATGCAAAAAATGGAAGAATAGAGGGAAAGACATTATCATAGTACAATATCTTCTGGAACCAACACTACATGTAGAGTGATTGCTTTGGCAAGAAGAAACAGCAACTCCCTTGGAGAATAGAGAGAAGGGTATGATAAAGGGGGAATGACATCAGTGGGACGTGAAATAAGGAGAAAAGGGAAGTGATGGCAAGTGATCTCCATTTTTTCATCATGGATGAGGCAAGTCTGTTGTTCTTCATCAGACATTTCACTGCTGATATACCTAACATTTGTCTCTTCTTGTCAGGTCAAACACTCTCCAGTGTGACCCCTTTACTGCACCTTGTATCACCAGGGACCACTTTTCTGCTGATATAGAACAAGGAAGAACTCAGAGACTGATCACACTGTATCCTCTCATACTGAAGGCTTCTCGAGAGGCCCAAGAGTCATTCCTCTGGATCTCTGATTCCAATCGGCACAGCAATGGCTTATGGGCCCAAGAAGCATGAGAAGAATATAGTAAAATCAAAGCACTGAATGCTGGATAAATGGATGAGTTTTTGTTCAGAAAACACCCACAGGCCTTAATATAAGCTGAAGGAATATCTCCCATTAATCATTTTCCTTAGAAAAAGAACAGAGTATGCTCTGAGAGAAGAGGTAAAGAAGATCTGTATTCAGCAATTCGTCAAGTCTGATGGCAAGTTATGCACTGACATTACATATCCTGCTGGCTTTACAGATGTCATTGGCATTGAGAAGTCTGGTGTATGACACCGATGGTCATTTATTTAGCTGTTTATTGCATCACAGCTGAAGAGGTAGAATGTAAATTGCACAAGGGGAAGAACTTTATAGGCAAAAAAGCTATCCCTCATTTGGTGACCAATGATGCCCATCCATCTGTGATTTAGATCCTCTAATCAAAGTGAATGACACAATTTAGATTGATTTAGAGAATGGCAAGAGCACTAACTTAATCAAGTATGATACTGGCAACCTGTGTATGGTGACCAGTGATGCAAACTTGGGTCCAATTGTTGTGTTTTGCAATGGAGGGAGATATCCTGGCTCTTTCCATGTTACCAATGTGAAGAATACTAGTGGCAAAGGTTTTTCATTCAAATATTTTTATTATTGGCAAAGTTAGTAAGCCATGAATTAGTCTATCCTGAAGAAAAGGTGTT
This sequence comes from Pseudochirops cupreus, assembly GCA_028627135.1. Classification (NCBI taxonomy): domain Eukaryota; kingdom Metazoa; phylum Chordata; class Mammalia; order Diprotodontia; family Pseudocheiridae; genus Pseudochirops; species Pseudochirops cupreus. Next base: position 431,699,690 of record CM053582.1, read on the forward strand.
TTTCTCACCACTGTTGAAGAGAATACATAAGAACAGAGTTTCTAAAATCAAATAGGTATTAGAGCATAGAAAAAAATTATTTTTTCAGTTTATATAATATTATTGTAGGTAATCATTTATTCCCTTTAGGCTCTCTGCTTTGTTAGAATATAATTATATGAATTGCTTTTTAATTTAGTAGTTTTCATATGGTTTTATAACTTTTGGTCAAGTTGTTTTAGTTTAATTATACAGCATTTAAAATTTTGCCTTTTTGAATTAGTTGGAGTTTGTAAGTTAGTCTGAGATTAATTTTTAAGTGAAATAGTATTTTTAAAATTAAAATTCTCTTTTTCTCTTTTCATCCCCCCACCTGCACAGATAAAAATAATTAAAAAGCATTGCACAAAGACATATATTCAAATAAAACAAATTTGCACATATGGGCCCTATCCAGAAAAAAAATGTTTTGAGATTAAATTTTGTGAGGATTCCATGTATACATGAAAAGAATGTTACTTTCTTGCTTATACTATTTCATCTCCTCCATGCAACTATCAATTCCAATTTATTAAGTAAGTTCACATCAAATAAATATTTACTGTTAAATTTTTTATTCAATTTATCATGAAAATGGAGTTTTAAAATTATTATATTTTTCAATTTCTTGTATTAGAATTTCACTTTGCATTTTGAGTTTGGTGGTTAAATTGTTTGCACATAAATTTAGAATTGTTGCATTTTTTAAAAAATGAAGTATGTGGTGAGGCCTTCAGTTGAAAGGATGTAGCAAGAGCTACCAATAAAAGTTTGAAGAGAATTTTTTTTTAAAACTCCTATTTTAAGCGAAATAGAGAATTAAACAGGGAGTAGAAAAAGGATTTAATGGTATACTGAAGACTCCAACAAGATTGGATAACAAATTGGTGTGGACCTGGTCAGAATGGTTTGTGATTTCCTCAAGTTCTTTTCAGCAGTACCTGTAGAGGAATGAAGGAGGCTTGTGGAAGTAGGTTAGAGGTTGAAACAGTATGACTGGCAATAGAACAGGTGATCTGAGAAAAGGAGGACAGAATTGAGTTGAAATAATTCATCAAATGGTCAAGATTGGGGACAGAGGAGAGAATGGCCAGGACAAGGATGATGAGCTGGATAAGTATTGGTGAGTAGAGAGTTTGGAAGCCACAGTAAGGAGAAACAATTACTTTAGCAGCAATGGGGTGGAGGAGGATGGGGAGGCAGACAGAATGATAGAAGATTATGATTGTATAAAGGGTCCTTGAACATAGAACCCTTTATGGGTGATAGCAAAATCAAGGGTATCACCATCCCTGTATGTAGCTGAGGTGAAGTAGAGGAGTAAATCATGGGATCTGAGAAGATTAAGAAAATGGAGAGTTAGGATACTTGAGGAAACACCAATATGCATTCTGAAGTCCTTTAATAAGAAAGAGAGTAGGGTTTGGGATGGAGACTATAAGACACACTGAACTCATTGAGAAAGAAGGGACAATATTCGGAAGGTCGGTAGGTAGTGGTCACTAGTATCTGGATTGAATGATGAACATGGACAGAGTGAACTTCAAAGGAATAGAGATTGCTGAGTGATAATGATGGAGTCTAAAAATCACACTGGGTAGCAAGAAGTATCCCTGTCAGGACAAATAAGTTTAGTAGTAGAGGTTATTTCAGAAAGTGTAAGAATGACTAGGAAGGATGAGCAATAAAGCAGTGCTATGCCAGGCGAGCCAGGTCTTAGTGAGTGCCTGAAGATAAAAAAAAAAAAAGGCAAGAAAAGAAGTCTAAGATGAAAGGAAATTTACTATGTACATAGTGGAAATTCCAAAAGACAAAGTGGAAGGGACAGACAGATCTGGAATGGGACATTAGCCGGGAGAATGGAGGTGTATGGGAATAAGAGAGTAGAAACCTGTGGCTTCAGAGGGGGGATTTATTTTTCTGTAGTTAAGGGGTTCAGCATCACTGGTATAGAGAAAGTAAGAGGAATTGGGACAATGTTAGCCACTGGAGAATGAGATCAGAGTATCAATGACTAGGAAGATGTCTACTGATGAAGGCAGGTGTTTAGAAGATTTAAAGCTCCCTCTCCTAAGCTGTCTAAGTGATGGCATAGTTTTCAACAACACTATCTCCTGTATTGTTCTGTCTTAGGACTCTTTAATCCCACCTCTCGGGCAGAAAAAGGAATTGTGTTTCAGGGCATCTGGAAGTCCACTCAAGGCCTACAGAATTGTGTTCCCAGGAGCTTCTAAAGGCCTAGTCCAGCAGTACATATGAACAGGGCCTAGGGACACTGCCAATGAAGTATTTGGCTTTAACACTGGTAATTTTTTACTCTCTGTACATAAAAAGCTTTCCTACTTTTCTGGAAATGAATAGAATTGACCAAGATTTATAGATTATGAGTAAGAAAGTAACTTGAGGTCATCTATTTCAACTCCCTGATTTTCCATATCATAGAACTGAGATTCAGAGAGATCAAATGGCTTGCCTATATTTATACAGTGAGTCAGTGACAGAAGTGGTCCTTGGGTTCCAGTTCACTTTCCATTGACATCTTTCATGGTACCTAGTCATTATACAATAAAATCAAAGACACTTGGCTACTATCATTTAGTACCTTAAATTCTTAAAAAAAATTAGGCTTCCATTTAATCAGAAGTGATGATTCTAATGGTCTTCCAATGTGTAACAAGTGAAAAAAAGGTATGGAGTCATGAGAGGGAAAATTAAACATGGATCAGACTGTCTTCAATGCAATAAAAGACTTCATCCAAATCTTATCATTCTTTTTCCTGGGTGTTAAATATAAAATGATAAGAAGAGGTAATTGAATAGTACCACAAAAGAGATTTTTAAGGTGGATAAGATATCACTGTTGAATGTTCTCCAAAAGAAAAGAACCACTATATTGCGAACCAGGTATCTCTTCCAAAGATAAGCATGTTAGGCAGTTTTCAGAAGAAGAAATCAAGGCTATCTATAGTCACAAGAAAAAAATGCTCTAAATCACTATTGATTAGAGAAATGAAAATTAAAATAACTCCAAGGTACCAACTCACATTTATCAGATTAGCTAATGTGACAGAAAAGGAAAATGACAAATGTTGGAGGGGATGGTGAAAAATTGGGACACTAATGCACCATTGGGGCATCTTGGTGGCACAATGGATAGAGTATTGGACTTGGAGTTAGGAAGACTCATCTTCCTGAGTTCAAATCTGACCTCAGACTCCTGTGCAAGTCAGTCAACCCTGTTTGTCTTAGTTTCCTTATCTGTAAAATGAGCTGGAGAAGGAAATGGCAAACCACTCCAGTATCTTTGCCAAGAAAACTCCAAATAGGATCATGAAGTATAGGACACAACAACAAGAACAAAATGCACTGTTGGCAGAATTGTGAACTAGTTCAGCCATACTGGAAAACAATTTGGAACCATGCCCAAAAGGCTATAAAACTATACATTCCCTCTGACTCAGCAATATCACTACTAGGTCTGTATCCCCCCAAAAATAAAAGAAAAAGGATATATAGGCACAAAAATATTTATAGCAGCTCTTTTTGTGGTGGCAAAGAATTGGATATTGAGGGAATGCCTATCAATTGGGGAATGGCTGAATAAGTTGTGGTATATGGTTGTGATGGAATGCTCTTGTGCTATAAGAGATAATGAGCAGGATGGTTTCAGAAACTCTGGGAAGACTTACATGAACTGATGTAAAGTGAAGTGAGCAGAACCAAGAGAACATTTCACACAGTAACAGCAAAATTGTATGATGATCAACAGTGAATAACTTAAGAATTCTGATCATTACAGTGATCTAAGACAATTCCAAAGGACTTATGATAAAAAATGCTATCTGCCTCCAGAAAGAGAGATGATGGAATCTGGGTGTAGGTTGAAGCATAATATTCTCTTCATTTTTCTTGCATTTTTCGCAACATGAGTGAATGGAAATACGTTTTGCATTATTTCAAATGTGCATTTAATATCACATTTCTTGCCTTCTTAGTGATTGGGAGAAGGGAGGAAGGACAGAAAGAAATTGGAATGGATTCTTTTAAATGAATGTTAAATAATTAAAAATGGGAATGATAAAAAGATAAAAACCAAAGATGAGCATGTTAGTTAATAAGTAACAAATAATAAATAAGATCACAGGCTTAAAATGGGTGAATAAAAATTATGCACTATCCACAACCATTGAATATTCTCCAAAGATCTAAATCCTAAACCCAGCATGGTTTACTTTTTAAATTTCTGATTTTTTTGTAATGAAACCTATCTTAGGCCCTCTATTAAATTATGTAACCACATTTTAAAAAATCATTACACTTTCAACTTCTTTAGATTCGGAGCAGAGAAATCATATCACGCTTCTGCTGGATGAAAGAGTTCATATAATACAAAGCAATAATATAATGCAACACTCTGGACAAAATTCAAAATAGAAATTGCCTAAGAGTTACTAATAAGTGTTTCCCAATGTCTTTGTTCTGTTATTGTTCAAATAATTATCTTAATTTTACATAAGGGTGGCAACTCTAGATGGTGCAATAATCAATTAAACTTGGCTGATAACCTCTCAGAAGTACACTGTCAAAACCTTGGCACTTTTACAGGATTTCGTAGCATCTTTCCAAACAGTAGGGTTGATGGGTAAGGTCAGGCTGATCTTTGTCAAACAAGTTTGCTGTTTAATGTCATTCTTAATGGAATGGTGAGCAGGCTATGTTGACCTGAGACAATTAAATGGGCCATTTTAAATGAACTGAATCATCAAATGAGGTTAAAAAAAAACAAAACAAGTCAGTCAGCTATGCATTTGAATGGAGCTGTGAAGGAAGCCAGGGATCCCATGAAGCAGAGGTGATTGGTCTAACACAGTTTACTCATTTTTGAATAAAGAGAGTGCTGGGCTAGATAATCTTTAAATTCTAGTCTTCTGTGAATTAATTCCAATTTCACAAACATTTTTTAAGTTCCTTACCTATGCCAGGTACTGTCTTAGATACAATACAAAGAAAAAGAAATTAAACACACCCTGTCCTCTAGGAATTTACCTTCTATTTCAATTGATCACTAAATTGACTGAATTAGAAGAAACAATTTGAATACTGTGGAAACACAATTAGGATAACCCAGGATCTAGCAGCTTCTACATTAAGGGATTGAAGGGCCTGGAATATGATATTCTGGAAATCAAGGGAGCTAGGATTAAAATCAAGAATCACCTACCTAGCAAAACTGAGTATAATGTTCCAGGGGAAAATATGGCCATTCAGTGAGGTGGAGGACTTTCAAACATTCTTGCTGAAAAAACCAGAACTGAGAAAGAAAGTTTGACACTCAAAAACAAGAAGCATGAGAAGGTAAACATGGAAAAGAAATCATAAGGGACTTATCAAAGTTGAACTATTTACATGCCAAAATAGAAAAATGATAATTGTAA
>CM053582.1:431705642-431756793 GCA_028627135.1 Pseudochirops cupreus
ATTCTGAAGGAATTATTATTCTCTTCAGAAAGCTTTTGAGATTCTTTTTCCATCTGGCAAGTTTGACTTTTTAAGGCATTCTTCTTCTGATTGACTTTTTGGGCCTCTTTTGCCATTTGAGTTAATATATTTTTTAAGGTGTTATTTTCTTCAGTCAGGTTGTTGACTCTCTTTTCATGATTTTCTTGCATCATTCTCATTTCTCTTCCCAATTTTTCCTCCACTTCTGTTATTTGGTTTTCAAAATCCTTCTTAAGCTGATCTTTGGCTTTTAGGCAGTCTTCATGTTTCTTGGAAGCTTTTGGTGTGGGAGTTCTGATGTGCTGTCTGCCTCCCATTCCATGCTTTGATTCTTCTTGTCCCCAAAGATGGAATCTAGAGTTTGTTTGCTGTTCTTACTTTGCTTCCTTTGCCTGCTCATATTGGCCAGTCAATGATTATTTAGCTCTGTGGCACTCTGCTTCCAGAGGGGAAAGCTCTGTCCCAAATTGCTGGGGTTTTCCCAGCTGCCGGAGCTATTAGGGAGCTGTTGTTTTTTTGCAGCCCCCACCAGCTTTGGCTCACTGAAAACACACCCCAGGACCACCACCCAAGACCATGATCTGGATCCAACCGGCTCAATGCAAGAGCACTTGGCCTCAGAACTATTGCTTGGTCCCCCTGCAGTCTGCAAGCCGGGAGCTCTGAAGCAGCCAAATGGAGGCGGCTGCAGGGCCACCACTTCTGCCACTTCCTTGCCCTGAAGGCAGTTTGGCCAGATCCGCTTTTCTCCCCCAAGTTTAGCTGAGTTCCACTTACCTTTCACTTAGTCCTTGTTTCTTATGGCTTGATAATTCTGGAAACTGCCACAGTTGACGCTTATCCACTCTCCTGAAGGCTTCTGCTGTGGCTCATCCTGGCCACCCCCAGGGCCACACCACTGTTTTAGGCTAAATTTTGTTTAGAGTCATATTTTATGGGTATTTGAGCTGGCTATGTGGGAGCTGCGGTACGTTGCTGCTCCTACGCCGCCATCTTGGCTCCACCCCCATCCACTTAAGTTTCTTTACTTGCATTTTAGAGTAGAAAGAAGAGGGAAATGGGGAATTTATTTTGAAAATATGCCCATATCTAAAGCCTTATGCCTTCTGAAAGTTTTATAGAGAGTTCTTTTGAGGTAATACTTGAATCTTTTTGTAGTAACAGCATTTCCTGGCTCTAGGACTCTCTCTCTCAGGCCACCTAGGACTTCTTGTACATGTTTAACAAATGGCAATTTATAAAAAGACTATCTAGTTTTCAAAATTCTAGTAATAGCTAAGCTCTTCCTGCCAACTTTAGTAACAGGGGAAAAAAATGATTACACATAGCCAGAAAATCTGCAGCCTCTCAACCCATAGAATCAGACCAGATTCACCTTTTGTCCACTGCATGAATTCAGGACACAGAATACCAAAAGTATATTTAGTGCTGTTATTAACTTTGACCTCCTGAACTTACTGCCCCCGTTAGACTCAACCTATAAAAACCAGGTCTCTATCATGAATTAAAGGGACAGCTAGGTAATGCATCACATGGAGGATAGTCTGAGGCTTTATAAATTCAAGGAGATTTACTTGCACAGAGGAAAAAAATGAAAAGAATGTTTCCCTCCTCTTTGATACATATGTTTCAGGGATGGCAATGAAGAAAAAAGACTGTCAGTGATAGATGAGCTCAATGGGGACAGCAAGAAGTCCTTGTGGAAAGAAAATGACTTCATCAAGAGAGTGGGGGAAAGAAAGGAAGGTTGTAAGTGTAAAGATGAAAGACACACCCCAAAAAAGAAATCATCCACATAATAAATGATTCCTTGGTTAAACACAGTGCTAGATGAGCCAATGAATAAATCAGAGAGGCATAGGCTAATACTGGATTAAGCACTTGGCCAAATTATTTCACCTCATTGGGCCTGTTTGTTTCTCTCTGAAATTAGGGCATCTATCTAGATATTCTCTGGTATTGTTTCTAGCTGTAACATTCTCTGAGTGACATGCCTATAATTTCTCTTCAATTCTAGAGTTTCTATTTCCATAAGTGTAGTCTGAACTTGTAAGATTCATTGGTGCATTCAGCTCCATACCCACAAACTAAAAAGCATTATACCCATGTGTAGACTTTAAATCGCTCTCACAACTTTCTTTAACATACATAAGTGCCTTAAATAAAAGAAGAAATGCATGTTCAACTTTTTAAAAACTCAATTTGGCAAAATTGAAGTTTACTGTGGGAGAAAAAGGATGTTATGGCATAATTATTCACTTTTTAGAAGGCATCTTCATTTTTAAAAAGATATTCAAAGCTCTCCCTTAAGAGGGCAAACTCTGTTAGGATATTTAAAATATTTGATTTACAAAAAGTCAATTTACAGATAACTTTCAAGTGAGAAGTCCTCAGAAAGTTTAAGCAGATAAGTAAACCTTTGAGCTATGTATTCCATAACTCATCAGGCCCTTCTCTTGTTTCTGATCAATCTCTACTAGGAGGCAAGACCCTCAAGCTGTCCCTTAGCCTAGACCAACTTATACCCAAACGGTTAACCAAAACTTAGCACCTAACCCTTGTCTTTTATTTATTCTTAAAAGGGAAACAGGACTCAAAACAATACTAAAAGGTTAAACTCTTCCACTGACATATATTCCAACCATTGCTAGCTCAGATTTGGCTTGTCATTTCTGATTGAACCATATGTTGGTTAGTTCTAGAATTTACATGGGTCAAGTTCTAAAGAATTCTCTGATTTCTTTGTCTGTACTAGAATTTTGTTGTTTTCTTCACTGCCTATAGAATCACAGACTGCTAAGGCTAGAAAATGCAAAGATCATTGAATTTAGGCTTGAAAAGTATCCTCTAGTCCAGGGGTCAGCAAACTTTTGCAGGCCAGGCAAATCCAGATTGTCACCTGCTTTGATTTGGCCATCAGACGACAGTTTGCTGAGCTCTGATCTAGTCTAATACTCCTATTTTACATACAAAGAGACTGAAAGAGACTGAGGGTTAGAGAGGTCAATTCACTCCAAATTTAGTGTAATGGAAAGAAGACTGAATTTGGAGTCAGAGGATCTGGAGTTAAATCCCAGTTCTGCCAATACCTATGTAGCTTTCACATAATTAACAAGTAGAAGATGTAGAATGCAAACCAAGCTCACCTAATTCTAAATTCATTGTTCTTCAATTCCACCCTGCTCATTTGGCTCATGTAATCTTATAGATAAGGGAAACTGTTTAATACAATTCACTTAACATTTATTAAATGCCTACTATGTGAAAGCTACTTTCTTTAACATAATAGGATATGACTTAAAATAATGCGAGTTTCTATGCATGGTGGCAAGAGTCTTATTCAGGGTTATTATTGTGTCTGGTTCTTTTTGTTTTGTTTAAAAAAAAATAACATGTAACAGACAGCAGAAATAATGTGCCAAGATGAGACATTTCATCCAGACTCTTATTAAATATAACCTGGTTCCCCTTAATGTCCTCACACTTCAGGAATCATTCAGAAAGCTCATCCGAAAGGTTAGAATTCAGAATATCCAGAAATATCCATGACTAGACTAGACAGAAGTGTCTTTTCCAAAATTAAAAACAGGACAAAAGTGGAAAGCCAAAAGCAAGCAACAGCAAACTTTATCCACCCAAATTCCAGGGCACACACATCATAAATGTCAGCCTCACTGGTATTGCACCCAAATGAATGTTATTCCCAACAAGTTGCCTTGGACAAGTTGATTCTTTGGTTTATTCTGTTATATAAAACATCCCCTTTATTCCAAAGGTCCTGTCACAAACTCTGTTGTATAACTCCTCTTCACTTCTGACCACCTTAAATGTTCATATTGGGTCATCTTTAGCCATTTGCATCACTATTCTTTCTGAGCTGTATTTTGTTTTTTTAGGCAGGTTTCAGTTATATTGACTTAATGTTAACTCTTCTGGCTGTCTCTTGGGGTAGAGGTTAGAGCACCGGATTTAGGAATAAGGATCAAATCAGAAGATTTGGGTTCAAATCTTGGTTCCTCCATTAGTACTTTTAACGATCATTTCAGCTTCTGATTCCTCAGTTATAAAATTCTGGAGAGATGAGGGGAAATGCTGCTGGGATGAGGGGAAAATAGATAACCTAATGAACTGTTGGTGAAGTAGTGAACCGGTCCAACCAAACAATTTTGAACTAGGTCCAAAGGACTGTAAAACTGTGCATACTCTTTGATACACCAATACCTCTACTAGCTCTGTTTTCTCAAAGAGATCAAAGAAAAAAAGGGCCTATATAGACAAAAATATTTATAGCAGTTCTTTTTGTGGTGGCAAAGAATTGGAAATTAAAAGGACACTCATCAATTAAGGAATGGCTGATTAGGTTTGGCGTATGATTGTGACGGAGTAATATTATACTGTGGGAAAGAATGAGAGGGGTGGTTTAAGAAAAAAAAAACATAGCAAGACCTATATGAATTGGTGCAAAGTATAGTGAGAAGCACCAGGAAATCACTGTGCATCTTAACAGTAATGTTGAAGTGAAGATCAACTGTGAAAAACTTGGCTATTCTGATCAATACAATGATCCAAGACAATTCCAAAGGACTCATGATGCAAGAATACTATCCACCTCCAGAGAGAGAACTGATGAATTCCTGAGTGCTAACTGAAATATAAATTTCTTACTTATTCTTTTTGGTTTTTAAAAATATTAATATAGAAGTATGTTTTGCATGATTTCACATCAATAATTGATGTTATATTGCTTGCTTGCTTGGTGGGGGAGGGGAGAGGATTTGGAAGTCAAAATTTGAAAGGAAAAGAACGTTTTAAATTAATTAATAAAATAATTTGCAAAATGGAACAATATATAATACTTAAGCTACCTACTGACCAGTGTGATTGTAAGGAAAGCAATTTGCAAATGTTAATGCTTTCTGTATTATTATTTAATCTATCTTTAATCCTCTGTGGATGACCCAGTTTTGGACTATTTGATAAAGAACCATTGATTCAATTTGTTAAAAGTTACATATGTACATACATATACACACATATGTAATATGTACATGTTATTCTTTTAATTCAACCAGTTCTTTGACTTACTAATGATAAAGAAGTATTTTCACCAAAATGTCATTCTTCAGATGACTTTGTTATGTAGATACAACCTAATAGCTATTCATTTATTAGACTGAAATTCAATCTTAAAAGTTCTCATCAAACAGTACAAAGTACAAAGTCTCATCTCCAGTACAAAGAACAATAATTATTCTAACAATAATAGCTAACATAGAGTACTTCAATGTATGTAAAGCTCTTTTCATGTATTAGCCCATTCGATTTTCCCCAAAACCCTCAGAGGGAGATGTTCTTATTATTCTTGTTTTTACAGATAAGAAAACAGGCTGACAGAGGTTAATTGGCTTACCCAGGGTCATTCAGCTAGTACCATCTCTATAATTCTTTGGTACATCTTCCAAAAGAGAGAGTTTTACTCAATAATGTTTAGTGTGGTACGTAAACTAGGGAGATGGACTCACCAAAGATCCTTATCTCTGTCATGGAGAACATTCTCTTCAGAGTCCAAATGGAACAAAGATTCCCTATATATGGTGAGGTCCTTCAGAAGCTGTTAGCACATGGCACTATGATGATTGTAGTTAGCCTTTAAACACTGCATACCTTTCTAATTGAGATCCATAATTACTCATGAGAGTTTGGCCTAGCTAATCACACAAGAAAAATCCAGTAGATGAAGAATGTCTATTATCTGAGCTGTGGCACACAGTTTGATGGACAAATCATAGAGCTTATCCATCAGTACATGTATGTTGGACAGATATTGTGGCTAAACAATGTATTGGGCACAGAATTGAACAGGTTGAGGAGAGAGAGCTAGAGTGCCTTTGGAAATCTTATGTAGTACTTTTCATGTTTCTGAGCATCTCCTTAAAACTGAAACCCAATTTTTTCAATACCCCATTCTGGTAATGCTATAAATCATGTGGTGCCCCAAATTACAAAGCAAAGTTTTAATTCACCAGAAGGGCAAAAGAGAAGTAAATTGGTGAGCATGAATAGGTTGCAATATCCATAGTATCCCAAAGGGGTTAGTGAAGTTTTAAGCTTTCAAAGCTTTTAAAGCATTTTAATGTGCTATAGTAAAGCTTAAATCTGCCTTAAAAAATTTGGGGACACCCTTCATAATGAAAATGGGTGTAGAAAAGGTAGCATAAAGACATGCATAGTTGGAAACAAAAGTGGGCAAGTAATAACTGCTCAGCAGTCCATGAAGTCCGTTGGTAGAAATGCAGGTAGGAAGCAGAGTGAGTAGAGTGCTGGATTTGGAGTCAGGATGATCTAAATACAAATCCTGTCTCAGACACATAAACTGTGTGACCCTGGGCAAGCCATTTAACCTCTCTCAATCATTGTTTCAAAATCTGTAAAATGGATATAATAATAGCACCTACATATCAACAGGCAATCACAGCTTCACAAAACTTATGTGAAAACTAGATTTATTACAAGAGAAATGAACATGCATGTGGAAACCAAAGCATTCACAATCCATACAGAAGTTTCCGTTTTATAACAGCAGGACAAAGAAAGGAGGAGATAATAGAAATCTCCACCTAAAGGGACTTGTCTGTAATGGTGATGGGGATTTGAAGATCTTTCCTGCCCCTTGTAATGGCAAGCAAACAAGTACTTAGTACCTTGTTTCAAGTTGAGCCATGCCCTTGGTTGTATCAAGCCTTTGTTTAGAAACATAACTTGTGAATCCCACAGTGGGAGGAACTTGCTGATGCAACAGGAAAGGGTGGAACAGGGAGGAGGAGCTGATGACCAGATAAAAAGCTGAGCACAAGCCAAGAGAGCCAGAACTGCTTGGAGCAAACAGCATCGAGCCTGAGGAGCTACCATGAGTGAGAGAGGGGCGTTCTTGCTTAAGGGAGTCTGTTTTGTTTTGAAGGTCTGATGGAGGGAAGATTTGAGAAGGCTTGGAAATGTTGGTGTTTGCTGCATTAGTTTTGTATACCAACTTTGTGATTACTGTAATGAATTTGGCTTTCTGGTTTGAGGATTCAGTTTTCTGGTATTTGAATAAATGCTTTGGTTCTGTACTCCATGTGGAGAGCCTGTTACATTTTGTGATTCACAACTACACCAGCATATTCATAGCTGCCATGGGCACTGTGAATATTGTATTGGTGTTATAATGTCTTGGGAGGGGAAAAGGTAAAGTAAAGGTGAGGGAAGGATAAAACCCTTCCTGAAAGAGAGGACCAAAGCAATGGCAAAAGCCACATTCTTTTCCCTTAAGAACTACTAGACTGAAAACAAGACGATCTGCTTGTCTATATGGGTCCCAGTTGTGCAAGAAGTTTCTTAGTTTAGTGTAGACTGACTGGTACTTGTCTTGACTCCCAAGGACACACAGGCAGTCCAATTTGGGATGCAAACAACAAATTATATGAGCTGGGGGGAAGGGAGACTAGGGGAAAGGAAGCTTTGTCTTTGATATGTTCGGAGACTCCTGCATGCTCTGTGTCTAGTGTTTCTGGAAAATATGAACTTCTTAATAATTCTTAACATACTTAGCAAGATTCTTGAAAGGACCAAATGGCATGATACGTGGAAGGGCTTAGAAAACTTTAAAGCATTACATAAATATCAACCATTATTCTCTAGAATCTATCACAGTAAGCATTTATTAAATATCTGTTATGTGCATGGTACTATGCTAAATGTGGGCCATGCAGAGAAAGACGAAGGACAGGCCCACTCCCGTAGAGCTCACAATCTAATCAGAGAGACAGCATGCAAACGCAGTACGTATAAACAAGACACATACAGGTAAACTGGAGACAATAACGATAGCTCTAGCATGAACAGTGTAATAGCGAGGGAATTCAAAGATCTTCCCTGCCCCCTTAATGGGCCTCACGTGGGACCCAACAAGAGGAGCTTGACTATGGGGAGGTTTGCTTTTCAGGAAGGCCCATTCCTTTTGTGACTTTGTAATTAGGCAGTGGGTCACAAAGGTTGTGACGTCCTCTGACTCTGAAGAACTGTATTTATACTCTGAGGTGAGGTTTCGTTTGGGGGCTTACTTATGGGAAGAGTTTTATGATTTGGCCAGATGAGACTCTGAGCAGCCATTGAGCCCCCCAGCTTTGAAAACTCAAATGCTGGTGCTTCTCTCTCTGGTAACTAACTATGTATGTATGTAATGGTCAGACAGCTGGAACCCTTGTCTGTTGATCTGTTGAATTGTGTTATTTTCTCTATCTGTATTTTTCTACTTGTAATTTCTGCTTGTATTTTCTAAAGTTCAGGGTGCTGACTTTTCCCCCCAAACTAAGTGAATTTTTATATACATACATACATACATACACACAAATGTATATATGTGTGTATATATAACAAACATATACCTATGTATATATGTATATGCCAGTGGTTCTCAATCTTCCTAATGCCGTGACCCTTTAATACTCGTATGTGGATGTATCTGTGTGTGGATGGACCCGCCTGGAGACTGATCGAGGAGCAGTGTCTAGGTTCCTAAGACCATCAGAAATATGTGTTTTCCAATGGTCTTAGGCAACCCCTGTGAAAGAGTTGCTTGACCCCCAAAGGGGTCGTGACTCACAGGTTGAGAACTGCTGGTATATACATACATGTATGTATAGATAAATGTGTGTGTGTGTGTGTATACATATACACACACACACATACATACATAAATATGTTTAATTAAAGATTGTTGATCTCTTTAAAGTTGCTTTCCTTTAGTAAAGCAGATCAAAGAACCTGTGCTAGCAGCCACCCTGGGTATGCCAGGGTCCTTGCTGTTACAAAGTAGAATCAAGAAAGTGTTCTCATATAAGATAGGATTTTAGCTGAGACTTCAAGACCATGAGGGAAACCAGGAGGAAGAGATGAGTTAGGAGAATATTCCATGCATGAGGGACAGCCGGCAAAGATGCAAAGTCTAGAAATGGAGTATCTTGTTGGAGGAATAGCAAGGAGGCCAGCTGATGGCCTGGGAAAGTACTGAAAGCTTGATGGTTACAGTGAGAGTAAAGAGCAAGTTTAGGTGTTGCAAGGCTGAGGAAAAGGTGGAATGACAACAGATTGTGATCAGATAAGGGAATTCCAGTGTCAATTAATACGGAAGGGGTGCATTTGTGGGCATGACTAGCTCTGTGTGTACCTGGGAGGAGGAGGTCTTTCAGAATGAATAAGTTGTGGAACTGGGAGGCGAGGTTGTTTGAAAAGGTAGCACTATGTATGTTAAAGTCCCATAGTATGAGGGCAAGGACTGAGGAGAGAAAGGATAGGCAATGAACTCACTGAATAGAGAAAGAGAATGTCCTAAAATCAGTAACCGACAGTTATGGGATTTTTTTATTGAATTGTAGATAAGGATTGAGTGAACCTCTAAGGAAGAGATGTTACTGAGTGATAATGGAAGAGAAGAAGATTATAAGTGGAAATGAAAAGCAATTTTGCTACCTGGACCTAGCATGTCAGAGGGAATGAGTGAAGATGCAACCAATGCTGGAATGGGTGGCCAGGGAAGCTAGAGTATCAAGAGGAAGCCAGGCCTCAGTGACAGCCAGATGATGTTGGAAAGGAAAAAATTGCAAACGAAACTATTTATTACCTACAGAGCAAACATTCCAGAGCACACAGCAGAAGTAGGTACCTTCAGAGTGGGACATTTTGGGAGCAGAGAGTTGTGTTGGGGGGGATTTGGATAAGAGGGCAGAAAGTGAGGGAATACAGAATGAAATTTAAAAATGACACCCAGGTGTTCAGAATCACTGGGACATGGGGAAGATGTAACCCATGGGTTTTTATCACTTATTGAGCAATGTTCCCCACCAAGCACAAAGGACTTACAGACAGATGTGAATGAGTTACATAGCGTGAGAAGAAATGAGTGGGTTGAAACCTGTACCATTAGAAGGAATACCCATATTGATAAGGACACAGCTCCATCTGAAGTATGCTTTACTATCATTCATAATTCCCTACCTTACAAACCGTGAATTTAGTGTCCTAACAGCTCATTCTAGAATTAACTAAAAAGTTTGACATGAAGTTCTTTGCCTCCTTTTAGTCTTATAGTTCACATCTCTAACCCTTCATGGGTCGAGAGGAGATCCAACATGTAGGAGGAATTAGTGAATATAATAGGTAATCAAGTCATACATAGCTTGTATTAGTGCCATAGGATTCATCAGTGTGAGGGGAGAGTTTTAGGACTAGGAATTAGAAGAAAGTTGTACCTTGCTTTGCAAACATAAGATTCTCCCTAGGATTCTCCTTCAACACTGGGGCTGCCAAACAGCCATCTGATATCAGTGACGTTTCTATTAAGAGTAAAAAAAATAGTAACAACTTGTATTTAGAACTTTAAGGTTTGCTAAGTGACTTAATTATATTACCTCATTTTGATCCTAACTATTATCCTGTGACATAGAATGCTATTATAACCCTCATTTTACAAATGAGAAAATTGATTTTCAGATAGGCTAAGTGAATGCTCAGGTTTACCGAGCTAGTGGTGGTTTGAAGCAAGAGTCTTTCTGATTCCAAGTTCAGTACTCCATCTGCTATCTTGATGAAAAGTATTGTGTGGTGAAGATAGAGTAGGAGCAGAATATTGCTGGTAAAAGACAATTTGAGGGAAAGGAGCTGCAGCTGTGGCACCCATGTGTTTGCTGCTGCATAGAACTGGGGAGTAAAGCTGAAAATTGTGTGCAGATCCAACTTCTCTATGAGTTATATCAAATGAGGTTACTTAAAATAGAGTGGTAGAAAGAGGCAGCATGGTTTACTGAACTTGGAGTCAGAGAAACCCGGGTTCAAATTCCACCTCCAAAATTTATTGTCTCTGGCCCTGAGCAATTCATTTATACAATCTATGCCTCAGTCTCTTCAAATGTAAAAAGGTGGGATAGGGGTAGACTTGAGGCCACAACCAAACTATAAGGTCTATGAAAGCAAGGACTATTTATCTCTTCTTTATCACTTATCATCAGACTTAGTACATACAAACTCTATAATAAATATTCAATTTGAATGGAAATTTTAATAAATTAACTAGGGATCCCTAGATTTGGAATCTTAAAAATGCATTTTTCCTGATGAAATGAACTAGAGAAGATTGGAAACTTGGCACATGGCTCTTAGACCCTAGTGAGGTTAAAGAACTTGTTGGGCTCCTACACATGCCATCTCCAATGTTTGTTAGGAATGTTTATTATCTCTTTTTTTTTTTCCTAGCAATACATTGCAAACAGGCACCAGGTGCTCTAAGCCTCTTCTGTTCCACAATTAGCGGCAAACCATGCATGGAGAACAATTACTTTGCCCCAGAGTGATTTGGCTCTCCAGGCTGCAGAGACAGTGAGCAGGCTGGCGGTGACTCTACCAATCAAACACACAGCTGGCTGCTCTGAGCTTTTAGCACTTGATTCTAGACTCGAAAATGTGTGTCCAGCCCTCCATGCTCACAAAGGTTTGGAGAAAGCTAAGAAAAAATGCATTAGAATGATTGCTTCCAGGCACCATCCACAGCATTATTTTTTTCCTCTAAAAGTGTATTTGGACCTTAGATCTTTAGCACATTTTCCCTTTTTGTGTGGGAACTTGCCAAGGCCATTTCTTTCCATTTTTCTTTCATTCCACAAATACTTAATAAGTGACTTATTAGCAATGCAGGGTGATAGGTGTTGGGAGAGGGATGCAAGCACAAATAAAATATAGTTACTGGCCACAAGAGATTCTAATATAGACAACAGAGATACAGTATGTTCCCAGAATAATATACAATCACAAAAATTCAGAGTTGGAAAAGACATATCCGACCTGTATTTGAATAAGGATGCCTTCCAAAGTATCAATGACAGGTGGTCATAAATTAATGGGAAATCCCCTGCTTCTCAAGGCAGTCTATTCTTTGTGTGGACAGCTCTACTTTTTAGGCTTCCTCATAAGGTAGAAAAGAAACACATTTGAATTCAAGGACTTGTTTACAAATCTGTGATCTTTTTAAAGAATTAAATTTATTACTTAGTTATTTTAAATATTTAAATTTTGATTTCCAAATTCTTTCTCTCAAGCTCCTTCCCCACCCATGATGAAGGTAAGCAACATGATATCAATTATACTTGTGAAATTATGTAAAACATATTTCCATATTAGTCATGTTGCCAAAAAAAAGCAAGAAAAATAAAGTGAAAAAATTATACTTTAATTTGTACCCAAAGTTTATCAGTTCTGTCTCTGGAGCTGTAGATGGTGTTTTTCATCCTTCTGAACTGTCTGAGATCATTGTCTTAATCAAAGTAGCGAAGTTTTTCACAATTCATCACTATTACGATGCTGCTGTTGCTTTGCACGATGATCTTCTGGTTCTGATCACATCACTTTGCATCAATTCATGTAGATCTTTCCAGATTTTTTCTGAAACAGTTCACCTCATCATTTCTTATAACCATAGCATATGTCACTTATTCAGGCATGTGATGGACATCCCCTCAATGTCTAATTCTTTACCACTTCAAAAAGATCCACTATAGATATTTTTAAAATATATAGTCCTTTTCCTTTTCTTTTGATCTGTTTGGAATACAGGTTTAGTTGTGGTATTGCTGGGTCAAAAGTTGTACATAGTTTTATAGTCCTTTGGGCACAGCATGAAATTGTTTTCCAGAATGACTGAACCAGTTCACAACTCCACCAACACCATTGTGTCCTTATTTTTCCACATCCCCTCCAGCATTTGTCATTTTCCTTTTCTGTCATGTATCCAACCTGATAGGTGTGAGGTGGTACCTCAGAGTTGTTTTAATGTACATTTCTCTAATCAATAGCGATTTAGAGCATTTTTCTATGACTAAGATACTTTTGATTTCTTCTTCTGAAAATAGCATCTTTTGACCATTTGTCAATTGGGAAATGACTCTGATATTTAGAAATTTGGCTTAGTTACCTATATACTTGAGAAATGAGACCTTTAGCAGAGATACTTGCCATAATTTTTCCCAATTTCCTACTTTTCTTCTAATTTTGCCTTCATTGGTTTTGTTTGTGCAAAACCTTTTCAATTTGATGTAATAAAAATTATACATTATACTTCCCACAATCCTCCTTATCTCTTGTTTGATAAACTCTTTCCTTGTCCATAGAACTAACAGCTAAAATTTTCCATGTTCCCCTAATTTACCTATGATATTTTTGTTTAAATTATGTACCCAGGTTGGCCTTATCTCTATATATCTCATATGAAATGCTAGTCTATGCCTAGTTTCTGCCAAACTGCTTTCCAGTTTTCCCAGTAATTTTTGTCAAATAATTAATTTTTACCCCCAAATCTTGGTTCTTTGGGTTTATCAAACACTAGATTACTGTGATCACTTACTTCTCTGTATCATGTATTTGATCTATTCCACTGTTCTACCACTCTATTTCTTAGCAAGTCTCAGATTGTTTTGATAATTATTACTTTGTAATACAGTTTGAGATCTTATACTATCAGGCTGCCTTCCTTCACTTGTTTTTCATTGATTCTCTTGATATTCTCGAACTTTTGTTCTCCCAGATGAATTTTGTTATTAGTTTTTCTATGTTTACAAAATAATTATTTGATAGTTTGATTGGTATGGCACTGAATAAATAAATTAATTTAGGTAAAATTGTGATTTTTATGATATTGGCTTGGTCTATCTATGAACATTTAACATTTTTTCAGTTGTTTAAATCTGACTTTATTTTCTGAAAAGTGTTTTGTAATTATGTTCATGTAGTCCCCAGTTTGTCTTGACAGATAGATTCCCAAGTAGTTGTCTGTACTTATTTTAAATGGAATTTCACTATCTCTTCTTGCTGTGTTTTGTTGATAATATATAGAAATGCTAGTGATTTATGTGGGTTTATTTTATATCCTATAACTTTGCTAACATCGCTAATTGTTTCAACAATTTTTTGTTGATTTTCTAGGATTTTATAAGTATACCATCATATCATCTGCAAAGTGATAGTTTTGTCTTCTCATTGCCCATTCTTATTCTTTCAATTTATTTTTCTTGTCATTACATTTTCTAGTTACATTACATTACATTACTAGCATTTCTAGTACAATGTCGAATAATAGTGATAATAATGGACATCTTTGCTTCACCCTGGATCTCACTGGGAAGGTTTCTAGCTTGTCCTCATTACACAGAATGCTTGTTCTTGCTATTAGTTAGATACTACTGATCATTTTAAGTAACCTTGTTTGATCCCTATTCTTTCTTTTTAACAGGAACTAGTACATTTTGTCAAAACTTTTTTCTTCATCTGTTGATATAAGCATATGATTTTTGTTTGGGGTTTGGGGTTTTTTTGGTTATTGATATGGTCAGTTATCCTTTTAGTTTTCCTAATAGTGAATCAACCCTGCATTCCTGGTACAAAGTCCACAGGGTCATAGCAATCTCCTTGCCATATGACCTGCTTCTGAAAGCATTTATTGACCAAATCATTTTACTATTCCCAGCCACAATTTCCTCATCTGTAAAAAGGACAGAATTTGACTAGATATAATTGTACTCACTTTCCTCTCTAAACCCCATGGTCCTAGGGTTTGAGGAAGTTGAGTATAATTCTAATCATCAGGAAATTGTTTTCCTCACTTGAATCTAAATTGACCTCTCTAAAATTACCACACATTATTCATTGTTTTGCCTCCTTGATTTGAGCAGAACAAGTCTAGTCCCTTTTCTGTATGACAGAATTAAATCTAGCATGTTCTCCCTAAGTTTTCTCTTACCCAGGCTAAAAAGGATTTTCCCCCTTGATTCATTAAATGCAGAGAGGGGAAAGAAAGGAAAGGGAAGGAAAGGGAATAAATATTTAAATAGTACCTACTATGTGCCTGGTACTATACTGATACTTTTAAAAATGTTATCTTATTTGATCCTCACAACAACCCTGGCAGTTAGGTACTGTTTTACCTCTATTTTAAAGCTGAGGAAACTGAGGCAACAGAGGTTATTTGCCCAAAGGCACATGGCTAGTAAGTTTCTGAGACCATATTTAAACTAAGGTCTCCTTCATTATAGATTTACCGATCTATTCATTGAACAGATAATTGCCTCAGATATGTGCAAGATTGTCTACACTGGTAGTGTCAGATGCAAATAGATTACTGTTGGCTCCATACTGACTTAGAAAATCACAAATTGACCTTTTATTTTCTTCTATTTTTTATTTATTTTGTTAAATATTTCCCAATTACATTTTAATTTGGTTCAGCACACTTTGGAGTGTTTCCACTGGTCTACACAAAACTCCTGGATCAAATAATACAAGTATTTGGCAGCAACAAAAATGCTTCCAGTAGCAAGGAAACATTTTTGTGAGTGGGTCCTTTTACTGCCTGAAATATGATAGTCAGACCACCAAATCCTAAAAGATAACTATCATCCATTTGATGGGGTCTGGGATGCTTTTTTCTGTAACCTCAGTTTGTAAAATCTTACTTGTGTTTGGGTACCTACATATGTAACATCAGTTTGTAACAAGCCTGCAATTAAGTTGTAAAAGTCACACTTTCCCCAGCCATAAAGGCATTAACTCTGCCTCTCTCCTGCCCCCAGCCTTAAAGTCTTTTCCCTGAGCTAGCAGTCTGCCTAGATACAGTTACCTATGAGTACGTCACCCAAGCATTTCACAAATAAACCCTTAGTTTAGAGATCTCTTTTGTTCTAAGTGGCCAGCTGTACCCAAAAGCTTTGAACAACATTATCAGAAGAGAAAACTCCCTCCCCATAGGGTACCTCCTGAATCCCTAATCAGTCTAACTTCCAAACTTGCAACAATCAAGCCTATCCTCCCAACAGCCATATCTCATACCTATCTCATTCAGCCTTGACTAAGAGTAACCTAGTGATGTCACAAGGCAAAACCATACCTCCTTGTAGCCCCTCTAGGGGGACGTCCTGGTGAATTATGGGCAATATGCCTGCACAGTTGATATAAAAAGTCCATGTCCCTTTAAGTACTGACCACTCCTAAACTCCTCCCAAACTCCTCCTGAACTCCACCCTTGCCCACCTAGTTAGCATAATCAACCTTTGACTGACAGTTTTATGGCTTTAAAAACTGCATCTCTATCCCCTGCACTTTGCAGGCTATTCTTAACCTTTTCCTGCCCACTGCAAAGTGTAACTCTTATAACTCTCCCTCCCTCCCTGTAAGCTTGCAGGTCCCCTTACCTCCCCCCCCCCCCGCCCCTGCACACTGCAAAGTCAGCATAACAATAAACTTTTATAACTGCCAAAAGATAGTTTGAGTCCAGTAATTCATTTCAGACAAAGAACCCTGAAAGGATTTCATAGAAATCCACACCCCTCTCTATACCTCTTCACATTCTCTCTGATTCTTCTTTACTCCAGATTAAACAACCCCAGTTCCTTCAGCAGAGGCCTTAAACTTAAAACCCTTCACCATCCTGGTTGTCTTCATTTTTTCACTAGTTAGCACATGAATGTCCCTCTGTAACAGCAAGCACCCTAGCATAACTAGGATGACTGCTAGCATAGGTTCTTTGCTCTGCTTTTTGAAAGAAAAGCAACTTAAAAGCGGTTAGCAATATTACTTTGATCAAACATAGACATCATTCACTTAGTTCAGAGGAAAAAGTCAGCACCCTGAACTTTAGAAAATACAAGCAGAAATTACAAACAGACAAAAAATACAGATAGAGAAAATAACACAATTCAACAGACCAGAAGACAGGGCTTCTAGCTGTCTGACCATTACATATATACAGTGTTAGTTATCAGACAGAGAAGCACCAACATCTGGGTTTCCAAAGCCAGGGAGTTTAATGGCTGCCCTGAGTCTCATTTGGCCAAATCACACAATCTTCCCATAAGTGAGCCCCAAAGCAAAACCTCACCTCAGGGAGTATATATAGCTTTCTCCAGAGACAGAGAACACCACAACCTACGTGATTCACTTCCTAATTACAAAGTAACAAAGTGTGGGCCTTTCTGAAAAAACAAGTCTCCCCTAAGCAAGCTACTCTTGTTGGGCTCCAAGTGAGGACCACTAAGGGGCAGGGAAGATCTTCAAATTTCCTTACCATTACACCCTCCTAAATGTGGTACGGTGCCCAGAATTGAACAAGATATTCTGGATATGCTCTGATCCAGACAGAGGACAAAGAGAGTATCAGTACTATATCACTACTGTTTTCCCTGAATACTATTCCTTCTTTACTGCCCTATCTCAAATGATCCTTATTAAGCTAATAGTCAAAACAGATCTCCTTCAGTTGAGGAATCTAACCCTCTCTTGTCTAGCCCTCTGTCCCCATTCTCATACTTATGACATTAATTTTTCACTCCATGTATAAGACTTTTATG
Organism: Pseudochirops cupreus; assembly: GCA_028627135.1. Lineage (NCBI taxonomy): Eukaryota > Metazoa > Chordata > Mammalia > Diprotodontia > Pseudocheiridae > Pseudochirops > Pseudochirops cupreus. The sequence continues at coordinate 431,723,084 of CM053582.1, forward strand.
TTAATTCCTATTAAATGTCATCATATTTGATAAGATCCAGAATTCTAACTCATCCAGATCTTTTCAGAGGCAACTAAGTGGACAGAGCACAGAATGTGGAATGAGGAAAACCTGAGTTCAAATTTGGCCTCAGACGCTTACTAACTGTGTGATTCTGGACAAATCACCTAACCTCTGTTTGCCTCAATTTTTTCAACTGTAAAATGAGGATAATAAAAACCTACTTCTCATGGCTGTTGTGAGGATCAAATAATAATTTTTTAAAGCTCTTAGCACGGTACCTGGATCATATTAAGCGCTACATAAATGTTTATGTATTCCCTACTTTTCTTGAAGGCTATAGTCCACAGTATGCTGACAACACTCTGAGTCCTTCAGGAACATAGAATAACTAACTGAAGCTAACACTTAGTCAATAAAATCACTTCTTAAAATAGAAAACTACCAAAAGAGTTAAAGGAACTGAGTTCAAATCCAAGCTATGTCAGTTACTAGCTATGTGACCTTGAACAAATTCTTTTATCTCCCTGGACCTCAGGTTCCTCACCTATAAAATGAGATGGCTGGACCATATGACCTCTAAATCCCCTTCCAGTTCTAGATCTATGATTCTATGATCTTATCATGACTTCTTCTTCTTTCCAATTGACCATTGCTATGGCTCCATCTAAGGTAAGCTTGCAAGTCCAGCTCTACTTAACAATATCACAGTGGCCTTGGGATGCCCAAATGAAGTGAAAACACAGTTCATTCTGTTTGTCTCCAGTACTAAAATGGATAATTATGGCTCAGAAATGAGGTTAATCTGATATGACCCATTTGGGGTAAAAACAAACAAACAAACATATCTATTCTTTATGATCACTGAGATGTTCACTCTCTCCTTAATAATATATTCCAGGATTTTGCCTGGAGTTGAAACCAAGTTCTCTGCCCTATGTTAGACTTCTTTTTTCTTCTCATCTATGATCCTGTGGCTCCTCTCCTATTGTGTTTTGTTTTGATTTCAGAGATGACTGACAGTGACTCAACAATTTCATCTGCCAGTTCTTTCAATACCCAAGTTTCTCTGGGGCAAGTGACTGACACTTACCAAGGATGTTTAGCTCTTCTTTTGTCTTTTTTATTTATCTTGTATAATGACTTCTTTTTAGCTATTCCTGTTCTATCCTTTAATGTCCAAAGAGAATCATTCTCCTTGGAAGAGGAAGCAGAAGTAAATTAAGAATTAAGTAGCTGCACCTCTTCTCTGTCATTAGTTTTCATGGTCAATAATACTAAAAATACTAATTATTAATATTTTTATTATTGGTGTGGTGGTTGTCCTGTTTTTTCCCTGTTCTTTTACCCAATGTAGATATTTTTAAATCATACTTTTGTTGTCCTTAGCTTTCATCACCAGTTTCAGGGTCTTCTTAGCTTGAACTCTCTATTTTTTTTTTAAAGAAAATGTTATTTTTTTATAGTATTCACCATTCACTTCTGTAAGACTTCGAGTTCTACATTTTCCCCTCTATCCTCTACCTTCCTCGAGACAGTATGCAATCTGATAAATGCCATACATATGCAATCATATTAAATACGTTTCCATATTATTCGTCTTGTAAAGAAGAATTAGAATCAAAGGGGAAAACCATGAGAAGGAAGAAATAAAAAAGAAAGAGAAAAAAATAGTATGTTTTGTTCTGCATTGAGACTTTATAGTTCTTTCTCTGGATGTGGATTACATTTTCCATCATGACTCTTTTGGAATTGTCTTAGATTCTTGCATTGCTGAGAAGAGCTAAGTCTGTCAGAGCTGGTCAATGTTCTGGTTCTGTTCACTTCACTCAGTATCTGTTCATTGAAAGTCATTCCAGGTTTTTCTGAAATCATTATTTCTTATGGAACAATAGTATTCCTTTACATTCATATACATAACTTGTTTAGCCATTCCAAAACTGATGGGTATTCCCTCAATTTCCATTTCTTGGCCACCACAAGCTACTATAAATATTTTTGTACATGTGGGTCCTTTCCCCGTTTTTATGCTCACTTTGAGATATTGACCTAGAAGTGGTATTGATGGATCAAAGGGTATGTACAGTTTTAAAGCCCTTTTGGCATAGTTCTCAATTGTTCTCTAGAATGGTTGGATCAGTTCACAACTCCACCAGCAATGCATTAATGTTCCACTTTTCCCATATCTTCTCCAATATTTATCATTTTCTTGTTTTGTCATGTTAGTCTATCTGATAGGTATGATGTGGTACCTCAGAGTTCTTTTAATTTGCGTTTCTCTAATCAATAGTGATTGAGAGCATGTTTTATTTCTTCATCTGAAAACTACCTTTGACCATTTATCAATTGGGGAATGACTTGTATTCTTATAAATTTGACTCAGTTCTCTAGATATTTTAGAAATTAGGCCTTTAATAAAGATACTGGCTATAAAAATTGTTTCCCAGCTTTCTGCTTCCCTTATAATATTGGTTACATTGCCATTGTTTGTGCAAAAACTTTTTAATTTAATGTAATAAAAATTATCCATTTTGTATTTCATAATGTTCTCTATCTCTTGTTTGGTCATAAATTTTTCCATTTTCCATTGATATTATAGGTAAATTATTCCTTGCTCTCCTAATATGCTTAGAGTTTCACACTTTATGTCTAAATCATTTACTCATTTTGACCTTGTCTTTGTATACAGTGTAAGATGATTGTTTATGCCTAGTTTCTGCCACACTGTTTTCTAGTTTCCCCACCAGTTTTTATCAAACAGTGAGTTCTTATCCCAGAAACTGGAGTCTTTGGACTTATCAAACAAGTAAGTTACTATAGTTAATTGACTACTGCATCTTGTGTACCTAACCTATTCCACTGATACACCACTGTATTTTCTTAGCCAGTTCCAAGTAGTTTTGATGATTGCTGCTTTATAACACAATTTAAGATCTGGTATGATTAGGCTACTGTCCCCTGAATTTCTTTTCATTAATTCTCCTGATATTCTGGACCTTTTGTTCTTCCAGATGAATTTTGTTATTATTGTCCCAGCTCCAGAAAATAATTTTTGGTAGTTTGGTATGGCACTGAATTAATTTAGCTAGAATGGGCATTTTTATTGTATTAGTTCAGCCTACCCACGAGCAAATGATGTTTTTCCAATTATTTAGATCTGACTTTATTTCTATGAAAAAGGTTTGGTTTATCTTAGCAGGTAGACTCCCAAATATTTTATATAGTCTAGAGTTATTTCAAATGTACCTATCTCTTGATGCTAGGCTTTGTTAGTAATATATAAAAATGCCAGTGATTGATGTGAGTTTATTTTATATCTTGAAACTTTGCTAATAATTATTTCAACTAGCTTTTTAGTTGATTCTCTAAGATTCTCTACATATACCATCATATCATCTACAAAGAGTGAAAGTATTATTTCCTCATTGCCTATTCTAATTCTTTCCATTTATTTTTCTTCTCTTGTAATTAAAGCTAACATTTTTTGTACAATATTGAATAACAATGGTGATAACTGACTTTCTTGTTTCACCCCTGATCTCATTGGAAATGCTTCTTGCTTATTCCTGTGTGTGTGTGTGTGTGTGTGTGTGTGTGTGTTCTATTATATACAATGTTTAATGATAGCTTCAGATAGATGTTACTTATTTTAAGGAAAGCTTCATTGACTCCTATACCCTCCAGTATTTTTAATAGGAATGGGTGTTGTGTTTTGTCAAAAAAAAAAAACAACACTTTTTCTGCATCTCTTGAGATAATCATATGATTTCTTTTAATTTTATTATTTATATGGTCAATTATGCTGATAATTTTCCTAACATTGAACCAGGCCTGCATTCCTTGTATAAATCCCACCTGGTCACAGTGTATTATCTTCATGATAAGTTGCTGTAATCTCTTGGCTGATATTTTATTTAAAATTTTTGCACCCATATATATTAGGGAAGTTGACTGATAATTCTCTTTCTCTGCTTTGGCTCTTGTCTGTTTGGTACCAGTACCATATTTGTGTCATAAAAGGAACTTGGTAGAACTCTTTCTTTGCCTATTTTCCTAAATGCTTTATATAGCATTAGATTTAATTGTTCTTTAAATATTTGATAGAATTCACTTGTAAATTCATCTGGCCTGATTATTTTTTCTTAAGGAGTTCATTGATGACTTGTTCAGTTCTTTTTCTAAAATGGGGTCATTTAAGAATTTTATTTCCTCTTCTCTTGGTTTAGGCAATTTATATTTTAGTAAATATTCATCCATTTGATTTAGATTTGCATATTTTTTGGCATACAGTTGGAGAAAAATAGCTCCTAATTATCATTTTAATTTCCTCTTCATTTGGTGGTAAATTCACACTTTTCTTTTTTGATACTGGTAGTTTTTAAATCAAATTAACCAAAGGTTTATCTGTTTTTTTCCCATAAAACCAGCTCTTAGTTTAATTTTTTAGTTCAATAGTTTTCTTAGTTTCAATTTTATTAGTCTCTCCTTTGATTTTCGGAATTTTTAATTTGGTATTTAATTTGGGACTTTTAATTTGTTCTTTTTCTAGGGTTTTTGTTTGAATGCCCAATTCATCTGTCTCTTCTTTCTCAATTTTATTTGTGTAAGCATTCAGAAATATTTTTCCTATAAGAACTACTTTGACTGCATCCCATAAGTTTAAAATGGTATTTTAATATTCCCTTGGGTGAAGTTATTGATTGTTTCTATGATTAGTTGTTCAATTTGCTCCTTCATTAGGATTAGATTACTTATTTTCCAATTAATTTTTAGTCTATCTTTCCATTACTCTTTATTACATGCAGTTTTTATTGCATCATGATCTGAAAAGAATGCATATCATATTTCTGCATCTCTGCATTGGATTGTGAGGTTTTTATGCCCTAGTACAGTGGTTCTCAACCTTCCTATGGGCGTATCTGCATGTGAGCAGACCTGCCTGGAGACTGATAAAGAAGCAGTGTCTCAGTTCCTAAGACTATCAGAAATATGTATTTTCTGATGGTCTTAGGCAACCCCTGTGAAAGGGCCGTTAGACCCCCAAAGGGGTCGCAACCCACAGGTTGAAAACTGCTGCCCTAGTACATGGTCAGTAGAGGCATGGTAGAAGGCAGGGACTTGGTTGAGGTCTCCTCCAAATCCTCTAAACAAATTCTAGAGCAGCGGAACCCACAAAATGACAGAGTGAAACAAATTTCCAGCCCAAGACAACTTGGAATATTGACAAGAAAGGTCTGTTGCACCAGTCTAAGAGAAGAGCGCAGTCCAGCATGGGCCACTCTGGCACAGATAGGGACAGAGCAGGCTTCAGGGAACTGAATCAGTGGCAATTGTGGCAGTTTCCAGATTTCTCAACCCATAAATGTCAAAGACAACTTAGAAGATCAGTAGGAAAAGTCTGTCAGACCTAGGTGAGAAAGGAGCACAGTCTAGCCCCAGCACTAAGGCAGTAATGTAGGCAGGGGTGGCAGCAGCAGCTGCTTCTGGAGATCTCAGTCCATAGATTGGGGAGGGGGAGAATTGAGCGGATCAGAGAGGGATTGCAGGGATCTCTTTGCTGGCACTGAAGCAGGATTCTCTTGCTTTGCCCATGCTTTGATCTGGGTTACAATCCTGAGTGATCAGTCTTATGGCAAGGAGAAGCACATCATTGTGGAGCTTGTGGCAGCAGTGAAGAGGGAATCCTCCTCATAATTCCAAGGCAGAAAAGAATGCTTGTGGTCACTCACAGACCAGAGCACAGGCTGGGAGAGGAGTAAACACCTCTCCTTTGATCATACAACCTTGGAAGAATTGAAAATTTACAGGTCTCTAGAAATATCTCTGAAAACAGGTATACAAAACCCCTAAAGCTTGGGACAGTACAGCCTCCACACTGGAATCACTTAACAAAGGGCTAAAAAGTCAAGTAATTGGTTGGGAAAATGAACAAACAGCAGGAAAAAAAAACCTCAGACCATAGAATATTACTTTGGTGACAAGGAAGATCAAAACATACAACCAGAAGAAGACAGATTCAAAGCTCCTATATCCAAAGCCTTCAGGAAAAATATGAATTGGTCACAGGTCAAGGAAGAGCTCAAAAAGGATTTTGAAAATCAAGTAAGAGAAGTAAAGGAAAAATTTGGAAGAGAAATGAGAGTGATACAAGAAAATCATGAAAAATAGTCCACAGCTTGCTAAAGGATACCCCAAAAATGTTGAGGAAAACAACACCTTAACATATTAAAATAACACATTAACAACCCAAATGGCAAAAGATGTCCAAAAAGGCAATGAGGAGAAGAATGCCTTAAAAAGCAAAATTGGCCAGATGGAAAAGGAAGTCCAAAAGTTCACTGAAGAAAATAATTCCTTAAAAATTAGAATGGAGCAAATGGAAGCTAATGCCTTTAGGAGAAATCAAGAAATTATAAAACAGAACCAAAAGAATGAAAAAAGAAAAAAATGTGAAATACTGGAAAAACAGCTTACTTGGAAAATAGATCTAGGAGAGAAATTTTAAAATTATTGGACTACCTGAAAGCCATGACCAAAAAAAGCTTATACTTCATCTTTCAAGAAATTGTTAAGTGAGGCAGTGAATAGAGTGAATAGAGCTCAGTGAATAGAGCACCAGCCCTGGAGTCAGGAGGTTCGAATCCAGCCTGAGACACTTAACACTTACTAGCTGTGTGACCTTTGGCAAGTCACTTAACCCCAATTGCCCTGCCCTCCCCCTTCCAAAAAGAAAAAAGAAAAGAAAAGACATTATCAAGGAAAGCTGCCCTGATATTCTAGCACCAGAGGGGGAAATAGATATTGAAAGAATTCACCAATAACCTTCTGAAAGAGATCCAAAAGGAAAATTCCTAGAAATATTGTAGTCAAATTCCAGAGATCCCAGGTCAAAGGAAAGTATTGCAAGCAGTCAGAAAGAAACAATTCAAGTATTGTGGAAACACAATCAGAATAACACAAGATTTAGCAGCTTCTGCATTAAGGAATCTGAGGGCTTGGAATATGGTATTCTGGAAGTCAGAGGAGCTAGGATTAAAGCCTAGAATCACCTACCCAGCAGAACTGAGTGTAATCCATGAGGGGAAAATGATCATTCAATGAAATAGAGGACTTTCAAGCATTCTTGATGAAAAGACAAGAGCTGAATAGAAAATTTGACTTTTAAATGCAAGAACCAAGAGAAACATGAAAAGGTAAACAAGAAAAAGAAATCATAAAGGACTTATTAAAATTGAACTCTTTACATTCCTTACAAGGAAAGATAATATTTGTAACTCATGAGACCTTCTCAATATTAGGGTAGTTGGAGGTAACAGAGGGAGAGAGAGAGAGAGAGAGAGAAGCACAAAATGAATTGAATAAGAAGAGATGATAACTAAAAAATAAAATTCAGGGGTGAGAGAGGAATGTACTGGGAGAAAAAGAAAGGGAGAGGTAGAATGGGGTAAATTATCTCACACAGAAGAGGCAAAAAAAAGCTTTTATATTGGAGGGGAAGGAGGGGAGGGGAGAGGTAATGAGAGACCTTTACTTTCATTGGATTTGGCTTAGGGAGAAAATAACATACACACTCAATTGGGTATGAAAATCTATCTTACTCTACAGAAAAGTAGCGGGGAAAGGAATTGGGGGGGATGATAGAAAAGAGGGCAAATGGGGGAGGGGTAATCAGAAGCAAATACTTGTGAAGAGGAACATGGTCAAAGAAGAGAATAAATGGGCAGTGGGAAAGAATGGACAGAAATATAGTCTTTCACAACATGACTGTTATGGAAGTGTTTTGCATGACTACACATGTATAACCTATGTGGAATTACTTGCTTTTTCTATTAGTATGGGTGAGGAGGGAGGAAGGGAGGGATCTCAAAAGTTTTAAAAACAAATGTTAAAAATTATTTTTACGTGCAGCTGGGAAATAAGATATACAGACAATGGGGTATAGAAATCTATCTTGCTCTACAGTAAAATAGGAGGGAAGGGCATAAGAAAAAGGAGCAGGGTGATAGAAGGGAGAGCAGATTGGGAGAAGGGGTAATCAGAACGCATGCCGTCTTGGGGTGAGGAGAGAAGAGAGATTGTGAGAAAATTTGGAACTCAAAATCTTGTGGAAGTAACTGTTGAAAACTAATAATAAATTAATTAATAAAAAATTGAAAAAGAAAAAGGTATATTCCTTTCTACCCTCACTCAGTTTTCTCCAGGGGTCTACCATATCTAACTTTTCTAAAATTCTATCCACCTCCTTAACTTCTTTCTTGTTTATTTTGTGGTTAGATTTATATAGTTCTGACAGGTACAGGTTGAGGTGCCCTACTACTGTAGTTTTGCCATCTATTTTGTCCTGTAATTCCCTTAACTTCCCATCTAAGAATGTGGATACTATACCACTTGATGCATATGTGTTTAGTATTGATGTTATTTCTTTGCCTATGATGTCTTTTTAGCAAGATGTAAATTTCCTTTTTTATCTCCTTTAATTAGATCTATTTTTGCTTTTACTTTGTCTGAGATCAGGATTGCTACCTCTGCTATTTTTTTAAATTTCAGTTGAAGCATAATAGATTCTGCTCCAACATTTTACCTTCATTCTAAGTGTGTGTGTCTCTGATTCAAATATGTTTCTTATATACAACATATTGTAGGATTCTGGTTTTTAGTCCACTCTGCTATCTGCTTCCATTTTATAAGAGAGTTCATCCCATTCCCATTCACAGTTATGATTCTATTTCCCCCCATTTATACTTTTCTTTCTCCTTTCACTCTTTCTCTCCTCACCAGTGTTTTGCTTTTGATCTTTACCTCCCTTAATCTGTCCTCCTTTCTATCAGCCCCATTCCCTTTCCTTTCCCCTTTTCCCTACTACTTCTTCCCTCCCTTCTTCCCTGTCTTCTCTCTGCCTCCTCCCTATTCTTTCCCTTTCCCCACCTACTTTCCTATAGCATCTCTATAACCAACTGAGTGTATATGTTAGTCCTTCTTTGAGTCAAATCCAATGAGAGCAAGATTCAAACAATATTGACACCCTCACACACCCTTCACTTTATGTCTTTGCACCTCTTCCTGTGATACAATGTACCATCTTTCCTCTTTTCCTAGTACAGTCCTTATTTTATCATCACATCAAATTCAACTTATTCCCATGCCCTCTGTCTATGTATACCCCTTCTAAATGCCATAAGAAAGACACAGTTCTCAAAAATTACAAGTATCATCTTCCCATGTAGGGATGTAAACAGTTTAACCTTACTGAATAACAACTTTTTCCTCCTTTTTACCTTTTTATGCTTCTCTTGAGTCTTGTACCTAAAGATCAAATTTTCTGCGCAGTTCTGTTTTTTTTTTTAATCATCAATGATTGAAAGTTCTCTATATCATCAAATGCTCATCTTTTTCCCTGAAAGACTATATTCAGTTTTACTAGATAGCTGATTCTTGGTTGTAATCCGAGCTCTTTTGCCTTCTGGAATATCATATTCCAGGCCCTGCGATCCTTTAATGTAGAAGCTGCTATGTCCTGCATAATCCTGACTGTATTTCCACAATATTTAAATTGTTTCTTTTTGCTGCTTGCAGTATTATCCTCTTGACATGGTCATTCTGGAATTTGGCTGCCATATTCCTTGAATTTTTCCTTTTGCAGTGACTTTCAGGAAGTGATCCTTGGATAATGACTATTTTACTCTCTGGTTCTAGGGCAGTTTTCCTTGATAATGTCTTGAAAGATGCTATCCAGGCTCTTTTTTTTGATCATGGCTTCCAGGTAGGTCAATAATTCATAAATTATCTCTCCGGCATCTATTTTCCAGGTCAGTTGTTTTTCCAATAAGATATTTTACGTTTCCTTCTACTTTTTCATCCTTTTGATTTTGTTTGACTGATTCTTGATGACTCATGGGGTCATTGACTTCCACTTGCCCAAATCTAACTTTTAACAAATTGTTTTCTTCCCTTAGTTTTTGTATCTCCTTTTCCATTTGGCCAGTTCTGCTTTTTAAAGAGTTACTTTCTTCAGTGGATTTTTTTCCATGTGACTGATTGTATTTTTAAGGAATAGTTTTCTATATTCAATTTTTGTCCTTTCCCCAAGCTGTTGACTCTCTCTTGCACACCCCTTATTTCTTTTTCCCAGTTTTTTCTATCTCTCTTATTTGACTTTTAAAAATCCTTCTTGAGCTCTTCCAAGAAGGCTTTTTGGCCTTGAAATCAGTTCATATTCCCTTTGACATTTCAGATTTTGGTATATTGACAATGTTGTACTCTTCTGAGTTTGTGCTTTGATCTTCCCTGTCACCACAATAATTCTCTATGTTCAGTATTCTTTCTTTGCTTTTTGCTTGTTTTGTTTGCCTATTTCATGACTTTTAAAGTTGAATTCTTCTGCTGGAGCACAGGGGGGCACTGTCCCCAGCTTTTTTTGCTGGAGTTCAAGGGTCTGGTCACTAGCTTTGTGATCCGGGGCCTAGGGTGCTGGCCACTAGTCTTTAGGAGGCTGGTAGCCTACTGGTGCTGAGCTGGGTTACTAGTGGTAGTGTCTGGCATGTGCTGAGGTCAGGTGGAGTTTTTCTGTGTTTATCGGTGGTTCCTCTAAAGCAGGTGGAAGTCAGGCTGCTGGAAGATGCCTGCCTGCCCAGGGCTGTGCTGAAGCACATCTGCCAGTTCCCCTGGCATATGTATGTGGGGGAGGAGGGAATAGTTCCTGGTATCGGTATTTACCTGCTACACTGCTCTGGGGCTCAGAATCTTCCATTGGTTTGTTGAGGTAGAACCTGCTTCTGGCTTGCTGCAATGCTTCCTATCCTGAACTACACTCCCCTTTTACCTGGGTGATAAGGACCTTATTTGTCAATTCTCTATGTCTCCTGCTTCAAAAGTCTGATCCACCCTGTCTTTCTACTGCCTCTGCTACTTCAGGATCTGTTCTAGGGTGCTGTTTTGTGGGTGTTCGGGAATGAGAATGGGAGAGGGACAGCAATCTACTGTTTATTCCACCATCTTGGCTCCTGGAAGTTCTAGCCTAAACTCTCTTGATAATATTTCCATAAGAAGAATCATGCTACCCTTGTTTATTATGCTGTGCTAAAGGTCTTGGTTTCTATCTTATACACCTATGTTTTGAAACATAAAAATTGGTTTGTGAATTCCCTGTGTATCCACATTACTTTCTTTAAAAAATTCCCATTTTTATACATTGGAATAGTTTATCTTTGGGTCATCAGAATTTTGATCTTTCCTGGGTTAGCTTCCCCTATGGAATTTTAAGCTATAAGATCCTATCTTACTCCAAACCCTTTCAAATCTATTCTTTTAAGTCTCAGTTGCATGGAAGCCTATATCACATATTCTCTCTCCCAAAGAATAGTCACTTCCACCCATCAGGTTCACAACATTTCCACTCTAGCACCCAATTCTTCCTTGTTGGTGAGAATCTTATCCAGATCAGAAAATTTCCCCACTGTTTTTTTTTCCCCAAGTTTTGAAAGATCTAATTTTTATTAATGAAAGCCAAGAAAAAAATTAGCTGTATTATTTGACCATAGACTGACTTCTAGCAGATATCTAGATAAGTGAACTACCCTATTATTTCTATATCATACCAATTCTTTGCTTGTGATGTATTTCTCAGGATACTCATTCATTTCCTTTTTCTGTCCAGATGGTCCGTAGTGTACCCTGGTGTCAATAACATTTTTTATTTCTGATTCAATTGATCATCAGAAGCCAGCATGAGCTAATGATTAATGGCTTCCTTAAAATCAGGGAGACCTGGATTCAAGTACCACCTCTGATATATACTGGCTGTTTGACCTTGAACAAGTTACTTAACCTCTAAGTGCCCAAGATAATTCTCCAAGACTATTAGTTTTAGAAAAGGTGCTCACCTATATTGTTGGAGTGTTTTCTCACCTGAGAGTCCCTATTCAGTTTGTGCTCATCTAAATTCTTTCTTTTGGTTCCTGAATTTCCTCAAAAGACCATGAATATTGTCCACGCCTCCCTCCCATCCTACCCCCACTCCATTGCCATTTTTACTGATCCTTTTTATTGTTTGTTTGTTTTTAAGTAAGGTAAACTCCTCCAGAGCTATGTTCTACTCATGGGTTTCAGTGATACTAGGCTCTCAGTGATACTTAGGAAATTAAATTTAACTCCTTACATCTGAATCTCTATGTTATCTGGCATTTTTTAAAATTAATTTTTATGATAAACTTAATTATCAATATGTACAAACATTTCAGAAAAAGGAAAGGAACATGTATAAGAAACTGAATTATTGCACTTTGTTTTTTAAGAAGCATATAGATATAAGTATACATAACATTTAACAGTGTGGTAATAAAACTACTTAATTTGTGTCACCTTCTGCATTTTTTTTCTTTTATGCATTTAAAAAATGTTGTGTTGTTCTTTTTTGCATATCAATCACTGTCTATGAGTAGCTCACCTAGTTTATTATCCATACTTTGCACAGGATTTTGATGCTGTCAATTTTATGTTAAAAATATCTTTAAGTTCAGGCAGGTTCAGTTTTTACCTCCTCCATTCCACCTCTTGACACACTCTTCTGCTCACTTCTACTTCCACTTCTACTCACAAACTTTAACATCTTTCCTATGGGTACTATTAGGTCAACCTGACTTCAACCCTACCTGACAAAACCTTTCTTCATTTGGGGTCCATTGAAGTGTACTATCCCTCAATTCCAATCTTCATTCAAAGGGGTGGAACAAGCAATCAAATTGTGATGTATTCTTGAGCCATATTCTCTCCAGAGTGAGGGAAGTGGCAGCCCCATTGTGCTCTCCCCTTTTCAGACCATCTCTGAAATACTTTGTTCATTTCTGGGCATCACTGTTTAACGTGAACACTAATGAGCTTAAAGCCATCTCTAGGAGTTCTAGAAGGATGATGAGATCATTTGATTCTGTGTCATATGAGGATCGATGAAAGGAGTTGAGAATATTTAACCTGGATAGGGGACACAAGTAATTAAGGACTATCTTATGGAAGAAAGATTATATTTCTCCTAGGTGGTAAAATAACACAAAATTGCAAACTACTAGGAAACTGCAAAGATATTTCTGCCTGATATTTCCGAGGATCCTAAGATTATAGATTTAGAACTAGAAGGTTGTTTAAGAAGGTCTAGTCCAACTCCCAACCCCCTTTTTACGAATGCAGCCAGAGAAAACAAAGTCTCAGAGCAGTTTGGTGATTTGTTTAAGGTCACAAGGGTAAAAAAGGGCAGAGTCCTCTGACTCAAGTACAGAGAAAAACATAGTAATGATTAGAACTGTCTAAAAGTGGAATTGTGTGTCTCAAAAGATAGTGAGTCCTGCCACTGATAAAGACTGGGAGTATCCCAGATTCCTGCTCAGTGACAGGTTATAGCAACTAACCTCTGAGGTGCTTCCTAACTCTGAGATTCTGAACATTTTAATAGGAAGAGGGACTCGACCTGTGATTTCATTGATAGAATCAGCAAATAAGTAAACTTCCCCTGCAAGGCAAGTCAGCACTTTCTCAGCCACTAAGAGTCTTGCCAAGAACTTTGAGAGGTTAAATGAGTTGCCAGTTTGTAGCAGAGGCTAAAACTGAATGTAGGTTTTCTTAACTATGAAGCTAACTCTCTATGTATTAGATCATATTGCTATGAATGGTAATATGCTTTAAATTCCCCCAGCCTCTTGTCTTACTCATCTTTCTGTCTCCAGCACCTCCCCTCCCAAATACAAATAAAAGTCCTACTGGGTCAAGTTGACCCAGACCAGTCTGGGAAAAGCTACTTGTTTACATTGGTGGGTAGAGCTTAGGTACAGAGCTCCACTGAGGTGTCTCCAGCCCACATTTCAAAGGACCCTCCTCATTCTTCCAGTCCAGTCACCATAGGTTTATCTTGATCATCCCTGAGATATGAATGGAACGTCGAGTCCTTTATGTTAAATAATATGAGACCGAGATAGCCATGTGAGCCATCCAGGGAGAAAGGGCCCTGCAGGCTTATACTCTCAGCTGAGCAGGCTCTTCCTCTTAGCCCTGCCAGGCTAAACCCAAGGACAGCTAGCTGTTGTGCTGCAGCCAGGTGAACTGGACTCGGGGCAGAGGAAGCTGCCAGTTAGTTTTTCCATGCCCTAATCCCAATGTTGGCCTTCAGAGAAGGGGTCAGAACCTTGAACTGGCACCTGCCCTGAATCTGAAGCCAGACCAAGAGAAGGGGTGGTGTGTGAGCTAAGGGGCCACTTTCCTCTCTGCCAAGGAATTGTTACTTTCTGAATCAAGTGCAGCATCCAGGTGGATTCTACACCAGTCCCTGTCCCAAGGAGGGTGAGGCCAACATAATTGCCTGGTATGCAAATGCATATATTGTACCAACTGAATCAATATCTGGGAGAAAAGGAGGGCAGCCAGGAACAGGAGGAGGCATTCTTGGCTGCAGAGGCCACCAGGAAGGCCAAAAGTAGCAATGAATCCAGAAGTCTCAGCCTCTGACACCCCAGAGCAAACAGCACTTCAGTTTCCAGGGCTGCTAACCCTCTGGCCATCATCTCACAGTCTTCTCCATCACCTAAGAATCACACACAGAATCACAATCTGAAGGCTGAATTTCATCCAGAGGTGTGTTTTAATTGGATTCCAGGGTGATGCCTCAAAACTTGGGATCTCAGTTTTTCATTCTTAGATTCTGAAGGAGGCTTCACTATGCCATAGAGAAAATAATGGTAATGTTTCTTATGATGACCCTTCGAGGTAAGTAGTAGGAGTATGATTATTCCTATTTCATGGAGAAGGAAACTGAGATCCAGATAGGCTAAAAAGACTTGCCCAAGTTCATACTGTTAATAAGAGCCAGGGCTTCAACCAAAATCCTTGCTCTAAAACCAGTGTTCTTACTATGCCACAGTCTCCTAAGAAAAAAGGGTCAAAGGTCTTAGCTATCTCTAATACATAGAGTAAAGTCCATATTCAGTACCACTACCAGCAGATTTTTTTGCAGAACCAGTTTAGTCCCTCCCATAGTTTTTGAAGGTATACTATACATGGGGAAGGCAAGAACTTGGTGGTCAATTAATGAAATAGTGAGGACTGGTAACCATAAGAGACATAATCATAAACAAGAAACTTACAGAAATAGAGTATGACATGATCACCAAGTATGATACATTTCTTTGGCTCCCTGACCATTTCTTCAAATCATAGATACCTAGAAGTCATCTATAATATCATAAAAACCAATCATTGTCATTTTACTTTAGATCAGGCTGGACCAAGGATAGTATGCATTTCTCTGGGGTGTGGGGACAAAAAAGCACAATTCAGCCAGTGTAATGAAAAAATAAGTAAATAACCTTCTCCACAGGGACTCAGCTTATAATCAAAGAAACACATTTTCTGGCTTTTCTTACTAATTCCGTCAGTTGGCCAATTCTACAAATATGACTTTCTCAAGAAGAAATGCCTTCAGACACCTGTCCAATCTTCTCTTCCTCTGTACCCTGCCCCACTACCCCTCCCACTGATAAAAAGTAACCGTAGACTGATCTTCACTGTCAATCACAGATGACAGTGATGTATATCCTGGAAAGGGAAAAGAGAATTTATTAAATAAGAACCCAGATGGGAAGGGAAACTGTACCTCATTTGATGATATTAAAACATGCTTAGAGCTGCTGTATGGGGGAAAGTGTCTATTCAGTATTAAAAAAAAATCCCAAAGAGATCATAGAAGTGGAAGAAGACCCATATGTACAAAAATATTTATTGCAGCTCTCTTTGTGGTGGCAAAAATCTAGAAATTAAGGGAATGCCCATCAATTGGGGAATGGCTAAGCAAGTTGTGGTATATGAATGTAATGGAGTACTATTGTGCTATGAGAAATGGGGAGGAGACAGTCTTCATATTTACCTGGAGAGGCTTATACAAACGGATGCTAAGTGAGAAGAGCAGAACCAGGAGAGACCCATCATATGTGTGATGACCAACTTTGATAAACTGGACTCTTCTCAGCAATGCACAATTATAAGACAACTCTACAAGTCTCAGGATGGAAGGAGAAAAATCAGAGAAAGATCTAGAAAGAACAGAGTTTAAATGGAGACTGAAGCAATCTACATGCTCTTTTTCTTTTCCATGTTTGGTTTTGTTTCGTCTTTCCCATTGTTCAATCCATTGGTTATAACCCTTCTATACAACCAGACCAATGTCCAGTGTGAAAGTATTTGCAGATCCTATACTTGATTGCATGACACCATGGCGGGGGGGAAGAGGGAGGGGACAAAAATTGAAACTCAAGGGATTGTGGAACTGAATCTTGTAAACTAAAAGTAAATAAAGAAATCAATTTTTTTTGGAAAAAAATGCGGTTGTTGCTATTTCTGTTCTAACATATAGTGGGGAATAAATAAAAGGGAGAAAATGCTGTGTCCATCTTCAAGAAATGATATCAGTTAAAGGATATTGGCAGTTTCCAAAAATGAGAAGGAACTCTGTTCCTCAGTGTAGTCACTTGTTCTTTACAACTGGCAAAAGTTCTTGTGAGCCACTGATAGGCTGGATTTCTACTCCTAGGTTTATTCAGAAATTGAAATGAGTAAAGGCCAAGCCTAGGCTTTCTTCCATTTCACTACAGCAGTTTTATTTAATTTTTTTTTTGCTTTTTTTTTTGGAGGGGAGAAGGTAGGGCAATTGGGGTTGAGTGACTTGCCCAAGGTCACATAGCTAGTTTTTTGTGTTAAGTGTCTGAGGCTGGATTTGAACTCAAGTTCTTCTGACTCCAGGGCCGGTGCTCTATTCACTGTGCCACCTAGCCACCCCTATTTAATATTTTTTAAGTTCCTTATTTGCTAATATATTTTCTTTAATGCATTGATGTATTAGTTTGATTTGAATGGAATTCATAGGATCTTAGAGATAGAAGAACCTTAGAAGTCATCTAATCCAATTCCTTCATCTTTGATATAGGAAAGACTGGGACACAGAGGCGAAAAATAAAATAGTGTCATCTCTGTTTAGTGGCAAACTAAAACTTGGACCCCCTGAACTTCAAATCTGTCTTTCTACCTGCCTATAGGACAACCTACTTTGAAAATGCCTCAAGCTTAACATTAAGCTTAATATCTTTTTTTCCCTCACTAAACTTGCTTCTCCTGATTTCTCCTTTTCTGTTAGTAGATAGAGTCACTATTGTTACTCTTCTAGCCAGAAACCCTGAGGGTCTTCCCCTCCCAGATTAATTCTTTGAGAAGGTAAACTAGGCCATCTTTTGTCTCATTTCTTACCTAGCCTTTAACTCCTGAATGAGTGTTGCCTCAGACAAACTAGGACCTGGTAAAGACTTTAGCTTAAAAAGGCCACATTTCCCACTTGCATCCAGAGCCATCTCCAGTTGCCCTGACCTATCTTGTCACTAGGTTTCAATGACTCTGAAGAAGAAAGAGAGGCTGATGACTTAGTACAGCCCGGACTCAACTTAAATCTAATTCATTTGCAAGTCAAGGCTTCACCCTTCTGATGTCATTCGTCCTTTTGAGAATGAAATAATAATTTTTCTATTAGTAACATCACCATTTACTTATTTTCCTATGCTTGCTACCTTAGACTGACCTTTGATTCTGATCTCTACTATTTTTTAAAATGAATTTTATTCATAACATTTGTTTCTGCATTACCACTTCCCACTTATTTCTCCCCCATACATCTAGAGAGCCATCCCTTACAGCAATAAAAAGAGGTGCAAAAGCAGCTTAGCAAATTTAACATTGATCAAGTCTGGCATCGTATGCTATATTTTCTTCTTACAATGGGGATGTGGTGTTTGTCCTTGTTTTCAAAAAGGACCATGGCATCAGGGAAATGATTTGACTTCCAGTTGACTTTGATTTGAGTGAGGGAGATCTGTGCAAGGTCACCAGCCTCACTTTCTCCTCCAGATCCATCTGGGTCCAATGACCAGATGTTCTTTTCTTATACTCTAATTTTTTTCAGAATTTATTTATTTATTTTTAGTTTGTAGCATTCATTTCCATGAGATTTTGAGTTCCAAATTTTCTCCCATCTCTCCCCTAACCCCCCACCCCAAGATGGCATTGCATACTGATTACTCCTTCCCCTATTCTACCCTCTCATATATACCTCCCTATCTTTCCCCTTTTCCCCTTCCCCCCTACTTACTTGTAGGGCACAGGAGCCAGATATTCTTCAGGATGACTGACGATAGGTGGCATAGTGGATAGAGTGCTGTGCTTGAAGTCAGGAAGACTCCAATTTCTGAGTTCAAGTCTTACCTCAGATACTTACTACTTGTGTGACCTTGGACAAGTCACTTAACCCTGTTCACCTCAGTTTCATCATCTGTAAAATGAGTTGGAGAAGGAATTGGCAAACCACTTCAATATCTCTGCCAAGAAAACCCTAAATGGAGTCATGAAGAGTTGGACATGACTGAAATGACTGAACAACAGCAATGGTCTTATAGCTCCCCATCTACACAAAAGTGTAATGTAAAGGGGTACCTTTTCATATTTTGGGGGGGCAAGGGGAGCAAGCCTTCTTAATTATCTTCCATCTTCACTACTCCAGGATTTCTCTGACTTCTACTTTGCTCCTTGGAGCTCGTTATTGGAAAAACCTTCTCATCCTTCAAGATCCCATCAGCTTTGGTACTGTACCTCATCACTACCCTCTGCCTATCTGACTGGAGAGGGGAGGTATGAGATCCAAAAGAGGGAACTCAGCTCAGTTCAGACATCTCCTCATTTCTCTTCTGGCTGTACTACTCTGGGCCTTCCCTACCATGCCCCTACATTGGGTACCTCACCACCAGCCTCCTTTTATGTGCTGTCTTCCTGTTAGGTTGTAGGATTTATGAAGTCAGGAATTGTCTTTTCCTCTTTTTGGGGGGGTACTTGTAACCCCAGTGCTTAGCACAATGCCTTCTGCATAGACAATACTGAATAAATAAATGTTTATTGTAAGCATGGTCATCATAATTTTATAGCATTCAATTTCAATCATTTTGTTGTTGTTTCTACTTGGCTTCCAGTTATTTCTGCCTCTACCAATCATTTCCCTCACCCACAATCAAATGTCCTCCTTCATTATCTTATGCCACCCCACCTTTCTGGCTTTATCTCCCTTAAATCTCCTCCATAGATTCTATGCTGTATCTATACTGTGCTACTCGTCACCCTATGACTACATGTAATACTTTCCCACCTCTCTGTCTTTGTGCATGTTGCTCCCTATGCCTAGAATGTCATTCCTTTGAACTCAATTTCTGCCTGCTCCAGGAAGCCCTCCTTGACACTCCCCTCCCAGACCTAGCAGCACTTTTATCATGACTAATTTGGCTATTTATTATTGTGTGATATAAATATCTAAGTTCATGTCTTAAACTCCATTAGGGCAGAGAACTTGCCTTACCTAAACCTACCATTCCCTCCAGTGTCTATCACAGGTCTCTGCCCTCAGCAAGAAGTTTGTTCAATTATTCAATAACAATGGAGAAGCTTGTTTGTTTCTGAACTTGGCATCTATCTTCTGAGGTGCCCAAAAATCCTTCCTGTGTATTACTCAATTTATCTTCTTAATGCCAAGTAAGAATAAGTGAAGAATAAATGAAAAGATCCTGAGGTTTAATAGAACGATGGGACAATAAGTGCCAGAGAGACAAAGGAGACACAAGGAGAGACAAAAAGATGCAAAAATGTCAGTGGCTCCCAATTCCCATTTGATTAAAATTTCAAGTATTTTTGCTAGTTTTCAAGGTCCTCCATAGTAATATGGAACCAGATAGAAGTATAGAATCCTATTATTTTAAAGACTGCAAGTTTATTATTAATCAGTGGAGTATAATGGCAGCCAAAAAAAAAAACCCTAATGTGATTTTGGACTTCCAAGAATAAGGAAGTGATAGCCGTACTTTACTCAGTCCAGGTCAGACCACACCTGGGGCATTGTTCATTCCCGAACAGCATGTTTTAGGCAGAACATTGATAAACTGGAGAGGGAAAAGCTAGTGACAAGCTAGAACATTGATAAGCTAGAGGGCATCCAATATGGTACATGTTCTTGAGTTCATGCAAAGCAAGGATCAGTTGAATAAATTGGGAATGGTTAGTCTGGAGAAGAGAAAGTTCAAGGAGAACATTTACAGCTGTCATCAAGTATTTGCAAGGCTCTCACATGGAATAGGGCTCCAGTTTGTTCTCCTGATATGGGAGCAACATGTACAAAAAAGGACAATTTTAAGATACACACACATACAAACATACACGCACATGTTTACATATGTATGTGGGCAGCTAGGTGGCACAGTGAAGAGAGTGCTGGGTCTGGAATCAGGAAGACCTGGGTTCAAATCTGCCCTCAGATACTTACTAGCTGTATGACACTGGGCAAGTGACTCAACCCTGTTTGCCTCTGTTTCCTCATTTATAAAAGGAGCTGGAGAAGGAAATGGCAAATCACTCCAGTATCTCTACTAGGAAAACCCCAAAAGGGGCCATGAAGAGTGGGACATGACTGAAAACAACTAAACAATGACAATGTATGCATGTGTATATGTCTATCTGTATGTATGTATAAAATATTTCTTAGCAATTAGAACTATCCAAAAGTGGAATGAACTTCTTCAAGAGGCAGTGGTTCCCCTCTCACAGATGGTATTCAAGCAGGCAATAGATGATTGCTTGCCAAGTATGTTGTAGTAAGGATTCTGGCTATGGATTGGACTATATGGTTGCTGGAGTACATTACAACTGCAAGATTCTGTGATTCCAAGAAAAATGTCAGACTCAGATTTTTTTAATTGGACTGATTTTTAAATAGTGTATATAGGCATGAATTTGGGGGTAACAAAAGTACAATCCAAAAACCATTTAAATCCCTTCTATATGCCAGGCACAGTGCCAAGCACTGAGGATACAATTAATTTTTCAAAAAGACAGTCCCTGCTCTCAACGAGTTTATAGTCTAAAAAGGAAGACAACACACAAAAGGAGACAGGAATGCTTAGTGGGAAGACGGTAGGGGTTATTTGATGTGAAGGCATTTTGCTCCATGGAGTTGAAACCAGGCAAAGTAGTAGATGAAAAGTGGAATGAGCTGAGAGTTCAGCTTCCACCCTCTATAAAGGAAGGCATTGGGAGGAGTTTGGTATTCCATCCTCCAGTCAGAAGGAGAGGAGGCTAAAAGGTGACAATCAGGAATTGAGTTAGAAGCATGGTGATGAGTTTAGAAGTGAGGAGTTTATCCTGAAAGAGGCATCTTGTTCCATGGAATTGAAGCAGTAAACTATAGTACAGTATTATACAGTAAATTATATACCATTAATTCAATAGACCAGGCTAAACAGACTAAAATTGGTTTAAAACATAAGTAGGGACAAAAACACCACTAAAAATTTGCATCATTAAAATGTAAAGTGTTTTGTCAACCTTAAACACTACAAAATTTCAACTATTATTAGCATGATAATGATTTGCATACATGTATACACATGTGCCATAGATATTCAGGACTTAGGGTGAACAAATGTTGGTTGTACATCAACTGGCATTCTCTACTGACAGGCTATGTGACCTGAGAAAAGTACTATTAAAACAGTAAAATTTTATTAAAATGTTAAACATTTTGTATAAGTCATGTTGTAAAGAAAAACTAGAACTAATGGGAGGAACCTCAAGAAAGAAGAAATGAAGCAAAAGAAAAGGAAAGCAAACTGTACATTTTCATCCATATTCAGACTCCAAAGTTCTTTCCCTGGATGTGGACAGCATTTTCTATCTTGAGTCTTTTGGAGTTGTCTTAGATCCTTGCATTGCTGAAAAGAGTTAAGTCTATCAAAGTCAGTCATCACACACTGTGGCTGTTTCTGTGTACAATGTTCTCCTGGTTCTGCTCTCCTTACTCAGCATCAGTTCAAATAAGTCTTTCCAGGTTTTTCTGAAGTCTGCCTACTCATCGTTTCTTATAGCACAATAATATTCCATTACATTCATATACCACAACTTGTTCGGTCATACATACGTTTCTTTTACAAAACCAATTTACAAAACCAAATATTTATTACCATTTACCTCTAGTTTAAAATCTTATCTATAAAGAAATTTAATTAATTGAATACATCACTTTTATCAATCAAAAACGTATAGTATGAGCCTATTATGTGTCTGGTACCTTACTAAGTACTGGGGATAAAAATTCAGTGGGGATGAGGGAGAAGCACAGAATATTGACAGATAAATACAGTGTACATGCAAAAAAATACAAAGTGAATATTCATACCACAGCTACTTCACCTTACACCCTCCACTGTAACAAAGAACAAAACATTTTTAGTAAAGTTAGCCAACACAGAAGCCCCATATAGCAAAGTATGTAGCATTCCATTGTCCCTATCTCTTTGACAGGAATATCTGTTTCCTTATCATTTCTCTAGGACCGAGATTTCTCCTTACAATTTATCTGAATTAACATACTTTTTGGTGTTGTTACAGCTTGCACTATTGTGTTTATCATGTGTATTCTTTTCTTCCTCTTCCCTCAATCTACATCACTCTGTGGCTATATGGTCTAGTTGTTCAATTGATAGGCATGGAGGTTCAGACACAGCAATAGCTTCTTATGAGACTTATTTTCTTTTTTTCCTGTAGTCTATAAAAAAGCAGACTGTCAATTAACCAGCTAGAGAGATCAGTATATAATTTAGCCATTAGGTAATGTTATCCCCAAGTCACTACCACTATCCAAGTACTGTCTTCAGATATTATGTAGTGCACATGCAGGGGCTTTTTCAAAGGTTGTGGTATCCCTACTGTTTACCAGATGGTGCTCACCTGCAGAGACACTGGCTCCAATTCAACACTGACAGAGTGGGGAAAGAGGGACACAAAGAAGGAAAGGGGAGGGGGGAGAGAGAAAGGGAAGTAGAGGGAGATATGAGTAGCAAAATGGCAAAGAAATTGCTTTGCCAAATCATGTCCCTTGACTCCCCCTCTTTCTTATTTTCACCCCCTGCTATATTGGGAAGGAGCTGGGAGTTGGAAACAGGATCAATTCTACAGAGCATACAAGGGGAAAAGATGGGAGTGTTGGGATCAGTCTAAGTCTGATTTCACCAGTAGCTGAGGTTTATAGTAATTGCCAATTTCATCTTTCCCAGAACATTGATCCAATGTGGTAATAATGATATGTTTCACCACCAGAGTGTGGTGTTTCCATCTCTAATCCCGGTCATGGATGTACCCATTATCTAGGACCTGTTTCAGCTCAGCAACAATAGCAAATGCTACAAGCAGCTATGGGTTACCTGACACACTGAAATGAACATTTCCTCATCCCTTGGACCTCTACTTGCAAGTCACTTAGAAGGAAAAAACCTGAACCCAATAAAAAAAAATTATAAATTTCTTCAAGGTTAAAAGAAGAGAAAACTTGAACATTTGAAAAAAATGTACAACCACATATATTTCTCTACCTCCTCTCACTGTCTCTCTGGATTATTTTCCTCAGTTAGCCTTCCAGTAAGAATACCTTTTACTTTTTCATACAAGACTCCCTAGATTTCCCTGAATTCTTCATATTCATCATTTCTTATGACACAATCTTCCATTTCAGTCTTATACAATTTCAATCCATGGATATCCATTTTGTTTCTAGTCTTGTTGTTGTTGTCATTGTCATCATTGTTCATCATTGTTACCATGAGTGCTATCAAACCATTTCATAAATTAAATGCATTCTTATTTGCAGTTGTCCATATGGAATTGCAGAGTCTAATCTGTTAGTTTTTTTCTTTCTTTTTGGAGAGGGAAAGGCAGGGCAATTGGGGTTGTGACTTGCCCAAGATCACACAGCTAGTACATTTTAAGTACCTGAGGCCAAATTTGAATTCCGGTCTCCCTGACTCCAGGACCAGTGTTCTATTCACGGGGCCACTCAGGTGCCCCTGTTTTTAATCTGTCAATTCTTAAAAGCCTTTGTGCCAATTAACAATTAAGTTCAATTTAATAATTCAATGCAATAATCATTGAGTAATACAATTCAACAACCACATTTGGTACTTACTATGTGCTAAAGATATAAAATACAAAATGAAAAATAATTCATAAAGGTGTTTAAATTCTATTAGAGTAGGGGTGGGGAATCTGCAGCCTTGTGGCCACATGTGGTCTTCTAGGTCCTTGGGTACAGCATTTTGACTGAGTGAAAGTTTTACAGAACAAATTTTTTTTATTAAGGGGATTGTTCTGTGAAGTTTGGATTCAGTCAAAGGGCTACACTTGAGGACCTAGAGGACTACATGTTGTGTGGCCTTGAGGCTGCAGGTTTCCCAACCCTGAACTTGGGGATACACCATATGGACACATAGGTATATACAAACTTCAGTAATCTGAGAAGTTAGAGAGTCTTATTAACTAGGGAGATAAAGAAAGGTTTCCCATAGGAGGTTGTCCCTCAGCTGAACCTTGAAGGAAGGTGTTGTAAGAGTTGGAGAGAACAAAACAGATCGTCCCAAGCGTGGTTGGGTCAGTTATTGGAAAGGTATGGAGGTGGAGGATGGAATATTAAGTTCAGAGAATAGCTGAACTGGCTGGAATGGAGAGGAGTGTGTGAAGGAAAACAATGTGACATCCGTCTGGAAATGTAGGTCAAAGCCAAATTGTGAAAGACTCTAAATGCCATTCTTATCTGAGAAGCAAAAAGGAAAGATTGAAGATTTTTAAGTAGGGGAATTGCATGGTCAGATGTGTTTTAGGAAAATTATTTTGGCAGCTGTGTAAAGGATGGATTGGAGAGAGAAAATATTGGAAAAGGAGAGACCAGTTAGAAGATTACTGCTATACAGTAGTCAATGTGAAAGGTGATGACTGCATAAACTCAGATGAGTCTAGAGAAGGGATGTATATGAAAGATGTTGTGGAGCTAGAATGAACAGAATTTGGTAGTCACAGGGATATAGAGACTAATGTAGTTTAGATATTACTTTGAGATTGTGAATTTGAAGGACTAGAAGGCTGGTGTTACACTGAGCAGAAATAGAGAAGTTGAGAGAAGGTGGCAGGGGAGGGAAGGGGAGGATTTAGAAAGGGTAAGGATGGAAGAGGAAGGTAGATAATGAATTCTGCTTATGACACATCAAGTTTAAAATGCCTTTACAACACTTAGGTGAAGAGGTCCAATAAGCAATATATGATTCAAGAGTGAAGCTCAAATCGATTCGAAGTAGCTACATAAATCTGGGAATTTTCTGCATATATATGTTCATTGGACCCATAGAAGCAGACAAAAATCACTGTGACAGAGGGCATAGAGGGAGAATTTTTAAAAAGGCTTGACAGACACCTGTCATTAAGGGAGTTAGACATGGATGATAAGCCAGCAAAGCAGACTGGTCAGGTAGCTAAAAAGAGAAGCAAGACAGAACAGTTGTCACAAAAGATGAGGGAGTGTCTAGCTTGAGGAGATACCAACAGTATAAAAAGTGAAGTCAAGAATGGTAAGGACCTTAAATCAGTTTCCATTTTAAAGGCCTGCTATGTCCAAGCCACTATGCTAGGTTTGGGGAATGCAAAGATAGAACACTTTCCTTTCAAGAAAATTACTTCCTAACAGGGAGACACCTCTCCTCTCCATGTGTTTTGCAGTGGTCCTTCTATCCTATGACTATAATTTACCATCTTATCTTTTCCTCTTGAAATCTTTCTTTTCCTTCACATTTCAGTGTTCAAGTACCACCTCATCTATGAAGCCCCTTCTAATTATCCCTTCTTCTCCCTGAATTGTAGAATGTTAAAGCAGCAAATGAATATTCTAGATAAATAATACAAGAAGACATGTAGAAGAATCACTTTTGGAGGAGAGAAGATGATGAGAAAGGTCTTTATGGAGGAGGTGGCCTATGAAACATGAATTTGAAGGAAGAGAATTATTTCAAAAGGAAGAGATAAGGACGGAGTATGCTATAGGCATAGAACAGATGCAGCATAAATGCATGGAAGTGAGACAAGGCTGGAGAACACAGTGGTTTGTCTGAAGCTTAGAGTGGGTGAAAAGGTACAGTGTGAGATAGAGCTGGAAAGATAAAAGAATTAGTTTTCAGGTGACCTTAAAAATCCTCCCCTTCTGTTACTATGGATTTTAGGGGAGGTAGAAGGTCTGATTAGACTGGTATCACATATTATCCAGTTGCTTCCTTAAAGGGGAAACTTTTGGAGGCTGTTCTCAAAAACTAAGCAGTTATGAAAGCCAGTTTAGCATCAGAGAAACAAATTGTGTAGAGGTTCTCCTTATAGCCCCAAAGCAGAAGCCTCTATACTGAGAAATATCACTTGCTTGAGTTCTTTATTTTATGAGATAAAAGAACCAGGATCACTGAGCCATCTGGGAGAGAATAGTAGCCTCCCCATAGCCTATAAACCCAAAGAACAGGAGTTCAGAAACAATTTAGCCAACTGGTATAGAATGGTAGCTTCCCTATAAACCTACAGAATGAGAGTTCAGAAGCAATCTGTGTCACTAACCTGACATGACCCCAAGTCAGTTGTATAAACTCAGTCTTCTTGATTGTCCACTGTGATAACAGTAGAAATCCAAGCTGTAGGATTGTTGTTTAGTTCACACAACAATTTAAAGGAAGCAACCAAATAGAGACTTAAATCTTTATTAAAGAGAATCCCCTTTAAGTAGACCCACAGGAGGAGTGAGAGTGAATAGCAGTAATTTAGTAGTGCTTCTAGATTTAGACACAATTTTAACAAGGACAGTTAGGACCTGGACTAGAAACAGGAGAGTAAAGCAACTCTAAAGACTAGCCCTAGAAATCATGCAGTTCCAGAATAATAGAATGTTAGAGCTGGAAAGAACTTTCATCTAACAAAGGAGGAAACTAAGACCCAGAATAAAGTGACTTGGCAAGATCACACAGATAGTTGGGTTTGAGATGTGACCAGAATCCATGTCTGTGATGTAACAACATTCGTTTTCTTTTCCCCTCCCTCCACTCCCTCTAAACCTCCACTAGTAGAATGTAAAGTCCTTAAAGGAAGGGGCTGTCTTGCTTTTGTCTTTGAATCCCCAGGATCTACCTAACACAGTTACTGGAACTATAATTGAATTGAATTAGCACAAAACCAAGGTAAAGGACTTAAAACTTAATCAAAAATAGCTTTATTTTTGTTTTTGTATGTACTCTTATGTAGTCAATTCAGTGAGTTCAGTCCAAAAAAGTGATCCAATGACATGTACCCCAATATCAATTTCATAAGTTATTTATCATCATATCATCAGATTGAACAAAAATTTGCTTGATTTCTTAATTCATTGCTAAGTTCAATGACTTTATACTTCATCCTTCCTTAACTTTCTGTAGCAATTGATTCTGTTAGCCACCCTTTCCTCTTAGATGCTCTACTCTCTTGGTTTTCTTGACACTACTATATCTTCATCTGCCTCCTGCCTCTTGAATTGTTCCTTAGCCTCTTTTGCTCAATCATTATCCATATCCCAACTAACCATAGGTATACCCCCCAAGGATCTGTGTTGGGTCCTTTTTTTTTTCCTACTTTTTCTCAATGGTCCCATCAGTTCCCATAGGTTTAATTATTATCTCTGTGCTGACTCTACCCAAATCCTATCCCTGTCTCTCTCCTGAGTTTGTTCTGCATCACTAACTGCCTACTGGATGTTTCAAACTTGATGTCTTATCACATAAAACTCAATATGCCCAAAATAGAACTTGCTATCTTTCTACTGGAAACTCACTTTTACTGTGATCTTCCCCCTTCCTGTCAACAGCACAATGATCCTTAAGTCATGAAGATTTACAACCTTTGAGTAATCTTCAACTCTTTGATCTTCTTAGCCAACATATGCACCATGCTTCATACAGTGTCGGATACATGGGGATGCTCCATGCATATGGTTGATTTATTAACTTAGTAACCCTACATTAAATATGTGAAAACATGAAGATCATAAACCAAGTGGTCAGATATTTGAAAGGATCACACATGAAGATGGAAAAAGAGGCTTTTTGGAAAGAATGGGATCCATGAGGTGAAACTACTCTGGGGAAACATGGCCTGAACATCAAGAAACATTTTCTGATGGTGAAATCTGTTACACTGTGAACATCCCATAAAGGGAAGCAATGAAATTTATTTCCTTACAACACATGGGCAGTAGCCTGCCCCTGAATGACACTGGAAATGTAATCACAAGGAATACTGTATTCCTTCCCTGACCCCTGGTAAGTAGAGAAGCTGACCTCGTTTGGTCTTTCCTGTATCAAATTTCAATGCTTCAATGAGCCTGGGCATCAAAAAGAAACTAGTCTGCCTGAACTACAATGTCCTGCCTTACAGCTTTAAGCCCAGCTTCCAAGTCACCCGGGCAGCTCAAATTCCTGCCCTTCTGGCTTTTCCTTGTCAGTATTTGGTAATGTAATGAAGTGCAGTCTCTTTGATTGGGAGGCCTCTGGCTTCTGCTCCATTTCACTCAAATTTGCTTGACTAACTTTTGACAGGTCATGGGTTATGCCACAGCTCACTCTCTATATTAAACCACAGACTAAATTAGCATCTGAAGAGGTTCTGCTGGACTTTCTCTGCAGGGAAAAAAAAAGAAATAAGAAACGTGCCTATATAGGAGAATCAGAAGTTGCATATATGGTAAAAGAACTTCATTCTTCACTCAGTTGATTCTAATCTTTGTTGTTTCTACCTATGTCATGGTAGGAAAGCTACATCACAGCTAGCATGGGGTGAACTGGGATTTGTCCTAGGGCATAAATATCTGAAGAGTGCAATTTTGACTCAAACCCTGTCTTCTCCCTCCAGTGATCACAGTCTCTATGTCTCACCTTGCCTCTGTACTGTACCTTGTTTTCCAGAGGTCTGGGGACAATTGCCTCTAGGGTCTCTTGGGCACAGTAACATCAGAGAATAATAAATGCAAAAATGACATAAGAAGTAGAGGCACCATGAGTTCCAGAACACATGGCAACTGGGTGGGAGAATACAACTTGCTGCTGTCCTTCCCCAACCTGGCAACTCACAACAGTCTCGTTACTTGAGCCACCAGTAAAAAGAATGTGAGAACACATTCTTGAACCTTTTGTATGTACATTTAGTTCTAGCTCAGCTTCTCCTATATCAAAAGTCCTACTAGCTCCTCAGTTCACCAGACTCTGTCACTCACTTTACATTGCCATCACCAGTCACTCATGGCCTGAAGAAGGCCTATCAGACCTCCAAGTATTGGACTGGAACTAGGAAGGGAACATTGTACATGCTCTGAAGTGGAAAACAAGGCCCCCTCCAACATACATAACTAGAAATAAGCCTACCCAAAATTTCCATGACAGCTGAGCATGTCCTAAAAGGTAAAGAGGACCAAGTTAAAAGTACTGCATTAGCTTCTTGCAAAGTGAAATTCTGGTACCATCCCTACCTTCTCTAACCTCCCATAGCTAAAGATCCATTCTTGAAATATATAATACATAGTGTTTACTTATCTGTGTACATATTATGTCATCCAATAAGATATAGTCTTAAAAGACAGGGATTATTTTGACTGTTTTGCACAAAGTAGGTGCAAATGGAATAGAAATGAATCAAATTGATGAATTTTACAATTTGAACCCAGACTACCATTGCCCTACCTAGTTGGCATCTTGGAATTGTAATTAGGGGTAGGGTTTGAGAACAAAAGAAGAAACAAGAAAAAGTATGCTAAAAAACAGTGCTTGCAATGGCAATTCTTTTTAATTGGCCTATGGCTGTTGGCAAAGCAGTTTGGGTGGAAAATTCTGTTTGAGAGTTTATTATTATAACTTTGCATACTATTTACGAATGCCCTTTTCAATTAAAATCATCTTGTAAAATTTGGGAATTTGATACCCACTAATTTGAAATTGTGACTGTCTCTGTGTTCTCTGCACTACTTCACACTTACCACTAATTACAGTCATAATAAGGAAAGGCTGCCAGTCCTAGTGGTTGTATCCCATAATGGAGAATTAGAAGGTTGCATTCCTATTCTTAGAAGCCTCTACAACTTGACAAAATTGTTTCCCTTATGCCTCAGTTTCTTAATCTTTAAAAATGTGGCTCTGTATCCCTATTCTTACCAGTGTCCCAGGAATATTTTGAGGATGAATAAGAGAAAATGTGTAAGTATAGTGAATGCCATTAAACCAGGCTGGTTATAAATGAGAAGCATTAACAAAATATTCTACATTATTGTGAGAGTAAGCTTTATAGGAAAATTTCCTATCATTCTTTCTGCCAAGGCACAAATTATACAGTCTAAATAAAAGCGTCTAGGAGATAAATAGCAATGCTCTGGAAATACTGGTGGGATAAAGGGGGAGGTGGTTATACAACAGGACAGCTAGGTAATGAAGTAGATAGAGTCCTGGAGTCAGGAGAACCTGAGTTCAAATCTAACTTCAGATGTTTACCAACCATGTGGCCTTGGGAAAGTCACTTGACACTGTTTGCCTCAGTTTCCTCATCTGTAAAATGATTTGGAGAAGAAAATGGCAACTCACTCTAGTATCTTTGCCAAGAAAACCTCAAGTAGGGTCACAAAGAGTTCAACGCTCCTGAACAATAAAGCTTGATAACTGGTATTTCTCATCTGAGCTGTAATATTTGTCGTCAGAAAGAGCTCTGTTGCTAAGATTTTCCAACACTAGAAATGTCTTCCCAAGTGTGATGGGTCAAGACTGGTCCATATTGACTGTTGATTCTCACCTCTCTTCTGAAGCAACCTTTGTTTTTTTGGACCAGACGTTTGATTTTGTGGCTAAAAGTAGCTCCCAATGAACAACTTCCTTTACTAATTTAGATGTGTACCTTCTCTACAATTTACAATTTTTGAGAGTTGCCTGGGGGCATAGTATATAGATGCTTTAAAAAAAAAAAGAAATACTTGTTCGCTTGACTAGATGTGACTTTCCATCTCCAGGGCCAGCTTGCCATCAGCTACATCATGCTGCTTCTCATAAAGCATGCTTGTTTGGGAGGTGGGATGAGAGGGGACAAAAACAGCGACTTCACCCTTGCCAGTTGTAACAGAGCTTTGACCCTAGTTCATAGGTCAGCTTTGAGAACCAAGTCATGGGGTATTTTTTAGGTGGAGCTGCAAAGAGCATGGCAGCAGCCTTATCAGCTTTCCTTTTTAATCATCCTGGTAAAGTACCACCTGGACCTTCACCTTTCCTGGCCCCTTGCAAAACACATCCTTAACTACCACAGGGAGCCGGGGGGAGCAGATTCCATGGCAACAGGGGACATTCAAAACAAACAGCAGAGCTGAGATGGCAAAAATGTACATATTCACTCCCTGTTCTCCTTCCACAGCTGTGTGCTTTCCTGAGCACAGAGGTGAGGCCAGGCAATTTCTCTCCCTTTCTGCTTTCCTCCAAACGAATCCATCCTACATTGGAAGTTGATTTTAGATTTCTCAGAGGAAAATGGTAATGGGCTAATGGACCTTTTCCATTTTCAGATTGCATCCCCAACTTCTTTTTTTCCCCTCCCTCTTAGTCATGCCCTCAGTCAAGCATCCTATCTAAGGTTTTGATTCCAGATAAGGTGTAGCTCACATGAGCATAGGTTTGGAAGGGAAAGGAATGGAACAGATACTGAATCAACTCCCCATTCTCAGGTCATCTAAGGACACCTCAGGACAACCTGCTCCTTTCCCCTCCCCCCACATACAGTCACATTCCACCCCTCCCCGTGAATCTGGAGGAAGGATAGGGTTGAATCATTACTAGCAAAACACACAGGATGGATGGGAATCAAGCCAAAATCTATGACTAGTGAAGTCCTCTGAGTTCACAAAGGAGCCTCGGGACTTCTCACAGGACAGGGGAGTAAGTGAAAGTCAAGTCAGAGAGGAAAGCCACTATTATGCTTTGGCCTCCTCTAGGATGGGTCCTGGTTACTTTGGTGGATCACTTCATGAGCATTCAGTACAGGAAATGAAGGCCACAAATTGAATAAGTCAAAAGTGATAAAGGGGGTTGGACCAAAAATGAAAATTAGAGAGAAGAAATACTAGCCTAAATCAGACTCTTTGCCAAACTGCCTTCTGAGTCCCCCTACCCCACCCTACTTAATAAAGCAGCTGTTTGCATTAGCATGTTGGGCAAGGATCTGCTAATTGAAGACCAAAAGGCACCTGGTCGAAGGAGCAAGTAGCTTCAAATATTATCAGAGGTGACAAGGAAAGTTTCTGAAAAAGACAGAAAAGTCAACTACAGATAAAGCCTTGCTTAGGATCTCATAGCAGAATGAATAAGCATGGCCAACAGGCATTTTGCCATGGCAGTTAGCCTTGAGAGTTAGCCACAAAACCAGGAAAAGGAGTAATATTGAACTGAGAATCTCGGTTTTAGTGAATATAGAGGATGAGGGAGATATTCCAATGGTTTTCTGAGATTGCACTATATTTCTGTTTTTGCCAATTGCTAAGTAATAGCTATGTGTATTCACTCCTACTTTGGGAGAAGATGAAAGGATATAGGAGCTTCTCTTTTCTTCAACTTATCAGGGAGAATTAAATTCCTTTAAGGAATGGAAGAAGTTCCTCTCATCTTTAGGATCATACTGAAGATCATAAGCTTTAGGTCTAGAGATTTAGAGCTGGAAGGAGCATCTGAAGTCATTGATTCCAACTCCTGATTTTACAAATAAGGAGCAACTTAGACCCAGAGAAGGGAAGTAACTTGACCAATGCTACCCATCTCACAAGTGACAGAACCAGTATTTAAACCCAAACGTATCAAAATTCTCCACATTAAAATCCAGTTCTCTTCCCAGTGGACTTTGTTTTTAACGTTGCTACCAATCATAGAGTTTTTTGTTACGTTTTGTTTTAACAAAGACATATTTGGAATGCTGTTGAGAAAGTAGCGTCTGATAATGTGATCTGGATTTCTTGTCCAGAGGTTGACACAGGGCCAAAAGGACCATTTTTCAAAAATACCTAAAGGCTCATAAGACAGGATTAAGAAAATTTTAAATTGAATAAAAGGATATATCCTTCATATATCCTTCTAGTCATATATCATAGAAAGTAGGAATGTAGGAAGACCAACAGAACACTAGTTCTGTCTGATCCAGATAACAACACTATAAAAATCCCTCTCTGCTTCACAGGTGTTGGGTGCCTAACTCCGTCCAGAACCCCAGCAGACTTCCCAGTGTCCATCCTTACTGACCTTCCCTTTGTTTTGAGAAGATCTCTCCCTTCACTTTCTCTCTGTCCATTCCCATCTCGTGGGATGTCTTGTCTGGTGGTACTCTGCCACTCAACCACACCGCTTCCCTCCTTAGTTCAAAGCTGTGACTAACAACCTCAGCAACCACAGCTATGTTCCCAAGCCTTGAATTAAGAAACATAGAATACAAAGCTAGTTCAAGAACTATGTGCCCTGATGGCAAGATACTCCTCCTTCTCCCTTACATGAAGTTTGTGACTGGGGATCCTACTCTGAACCCTTTGATCCTGAGACATTGCCCCTGGCAACATTACGTGACAGAAAAGAGACCTTGTCATTTTTTCCCTATATTGGACCTTGGTATCCTGAACCTTTATAAATTTGCATTTAAACAGAGGGAAGAAATACACAATGAGTTTTGAAAAGAGATGGCATATAGTAAAGATAAAGGTCTCTAATGATTTCTCAGTCTTTATA
>CM053582.1:431757293-431782906 GCA_028627135.1 Pseudochirops cupreus
TATTAACATATTTTGGAATATGGCCAAGAATCAAAATTGAGTTCAGCAGTCTATATTTTGAAACGTCCTTTCCTCCCAGTTTTTGAAAATATAGACCTCTGCATATCTCAAGTCCTACAACACTTTTTTCATTCCCCACGATTTGTCAAAAAACACTGGTAGAGGTTCAAAAATTTTTTGTGTATGTATGTATGTATGTATGTGTGTATGTATACATACACACATATATGCACATGATATAAAATATAGTGTTTGTGTATAAATATGTATGTTATGTGTGTGTGTGTATATATATGTATATATATACATGTATCTCTCTCTCTCTCTCTCTCTCTATATATATATATACACACACATATACATGTATACACACACACATTTGTATATCCATCCACTCAGAGATAAAGTATTGAGGGCTTTCTCCTCCCAGATTACTGCCTTGTGGAAGCAAAGGGGTTTGTATAGCTCAATGATATTATGGGTTAAGCCATACAGGGTTACCCAAGCTGGACAGGGCATAGTAGAGAGTTCTGACAAAAGGTGATTTACAGGAGAAGGAAAAGACAAGTCACTCCAGTATGTTTGCTGAGAAAACCCTATGGACAGTAGTGGAGGATAGAAGGGTCTACGAGGCAGATATAACTGAATGACTTTACAATAACAACAGCAACACTATTGAGGGCTTTATTACTGACTTTATGGTTTTTAATACCAATCTTAGAGGACAAAGATAGTCTTTTCCTCCTTGGTTATTAGTCTATCTTTCCCTTTTCAATACATGTATTTGATTCAGTTTAATTTAATTGACATTTACAAAGCTCATACTATGTGCCAAGAACTGGGGATACAAAAAAAGGCAAAAGACAGTACCTGTCCTCAAGGAGCTTACAGTCTAGTGTGTGTGTGTGTGGGGGGGCGCATCATACTAAGAAGTGTGTATATAAAACAAGCTATAGATAAGATAATCAGGAAATAATTAAAAGAGGGAAAGCACTTGAATTAGGATGAGTTAGGGAAGGATTTCTATAGAAGGTAGGATTTTAACTGGAAGTAAAAGGAAGCCCTGGAACTCAGTAGTCAGAGTGGAGGAGGGGGAGAATTTCACGCATTTGGGGACAGTCAAAGAAAATGCTCAGAACTGAGAGATGGAGTGTTTTGTTTGTGAAACAGCCAGGAGGCCAGTGTCACTTAATCAAAGAGCATGTGTCAGGGAATAAGGTATAAGAAGACTGGAAAGATTGGAGGCGGCTAGGTTATGAAGGGATCGAATGATAATTAGATGATTTTGTAATAGATTTTGGAAGCCATAGGGAACCATTGGAGTTTATTGAATAGGGGAGTGACATGATCAGACTTGCACTTTAGAGAAATTACTTTAGTGGCTAGAGAACGCAGGGAGAGACTTGAGGCAGACAGACTATTTCAGCAGGCTATTTCAATAATCCAGACGTGAAGTGATGAGGGTCTGCACTAAGGTGGTAGCAGTGTCAGAAGAGGAGGGAAGGGGGAATATCTGAGAGATGTCTCAAAGATAAATTAACAGGACTTGAATATGGGTGGGCAAAAGACAGTGAGGAATCCAGGTTGACTCCCAAGTTGCCAGCCTGAGGGACTGAGAGGATGGTGTTGCCTTCCAAAGTTATAGGGGAGGTAGGAGGAGGGGAGAGTTAGGCAGAGATGAGTTCTCTTTTGGACATATTGAATTTAAGATGACTACTGGATATCTAGTTCAAGTTGTCTGGAAGGCAGTTGGAGATGCAAGATTGGAGGTCATTAGAGAGGATGGGGTAGGAATGGTAGATTTGAGAATCATTTACATAAAGATGGTAACTAAACCCACAGTTGCTGATGAGATCACCAACTGAAGTAGTATTAGAGGGGCGAGAGAAGAGGGCCCAGAACAGAGCACTGAGCAACGCCTATGGTTAGAGGGTGATGTCTGGGGAAGGATCTAGCAAAGAAGACAGATGAGTGGTCAGATAGGCAGGAGAAAAACTAGATGGGAGCAATGTCCTGAAAATCTAGAGAGAAGAGGGTATCAAGGTAGACTGATTAACAGTGTCAAAGGCTGCAGAGAGGACAGGAGGAACGAGGATTAAGAAAAGGTCATTGGATTTGGCAACTAAGAGATCATTATTTTTTTAATGTGTATTTATTTTCTATTATAGTGTACCATAGGAAAAAATGTGCAGCTCCACACATTCCCAACAGCACTAAAGTCGAATCTTCCTATAAACATACATTTATCAGTTTATCATTGCACCATTGCTTTATCTCTTGGTGTGGTGTGCAGTTGGGTGACTATATGCATCTATCACAATTGCCTGGTTTATTCTATAACCTTCCACAAGTAGGAAACTGTGACTGCTTCTACAATACCGAAGGATCAATTGCAAAAAAAGTAAAACTCAATGGAGCCTTTCGTTAATTCTGAACGACAGTTCATTTCTAGTTTCTTAGTTGAATGTTTTTTTTTATTGTGTCAACCTAGCAGGTCTGTTTAATGTACTGTAAATGGCCCCCAACAGTAGCGAATGAGAATATGTTAGAAGTACAGTAAAAGCCCCATTTGTATAATAAATCTCCACTGAGAGGCTGGTTTTGTTATAATAAAGAAGCAAATTGCTGTAAGACTTCCATTTTACAATGATATACTTGAGCTGAGCAGGCTAGATTCACTGTTAGAAAGTGAAGGTGTGGGGGTGAACCATTGCCACCTCAACATAAGCAAAATCACAATATAGTCAGGTACTTTCTAAAAGGACATCACTTGTGATGGTGATGCCCTATTAAAAAGTACTTGCTATGTACCTATAAAATAGCTGTTTCTCCCTAGAGACAGTTTGATCTCTGGCCCTTCTCTAGCCTTTGCTGACTTGGCTCTAAGGAAGTTCTTGCCTATTCATTTCAGCTTCCAGGCACTTCGGCCAGTGCCTTTGGCACACAGAAGCTTCCCTCCGCTTCCCCTCCTGGGTTTCTGTATAATAAGCGTGTCTGGGTTTCTGTGTGCACGGAACGTCCCAGTGCAATAGACTCTAGTGCAGTCAAACAAAGCCGAGGCTTCATTCACCTGGCACGCTGACCTCTTGGATTGAGGCTGGCAACTGGGAAATGGGGCTTGAGGACAGCAAGCGGTGTCTTACATAAGCACCGGCAATGGCAGACACTGTCCTAACCAATCTGTGACAAGGGTGAGCAGCTTCCTCTCTCACAGTAGCACACTTGTTTCTCCTGTTGGGCAACTTGACAGTTTCTTCATAATCCCTCTTTTAAAAAAAGTGTCTTCTGCAGACAATTTCCTTAATGTCAGTATTATTAACACCTCTGCTAAAAGGAAGGGGTAGGAGGGAAGTGTTTTAAAGGATTAGTCTAATTAGGTGAAACCCCAACAGAGTTTGTGTATTTCTAAAAGTCCCTTAATAATCTTGCTGCCTGTTTTCTCTTTCTTTACTCCCTAAGGAAAACCTATTGCACACCAGCTACTACTTGCATGACAAAAAAACCCAAAAAATGATATACTAGGAGACCTGGTTCTCATAACGATTCCTCAAGTGAGGCCTTAAGTCTATGTACTAATAGGTGATGATGGCGCTGACAGTGATGCTGATGAGCATTTATGTAGCACTTCAAGGTTTACAAAGTGTTTTATATACATTTCATTTTATCCTCACAACCACCCAAAAGGTAGATGTTGTTGTTGCTGTTGTTTTTATCTCCATTTTACAGATGGGGAAAGTTGAGGTAGACATTGATTAAATGACTTGCCCAGGGTGACCCAGATAATAAGGATCTAAGTTAGGATTTGAACTGGGGTTATCCTGCCTTCAAGTCCAACACTCTATCTACCAGCTATCTGGACTTCATAGATCTCCACGTACGAATTCTCAAAACTAGCTTTCTATAAGGTTGAGTAGGCTTTGCCAAATCTTTCTCTTTCTCCTCAAGGGAAAGAAAAAGGTATTTCAAAATAAGTTCTTTGGGTCATTTAGACTCCATGTGAAATATTCCTCTTGAACAAGGTAACAGCTTTCTGTCCTTCTGGTTTCTCACAAGGGAGATGCTGAACATGGGCAAGATTACATGTGTGCCTTCAGTTGCACACTGTTTCCCACCACAGAAGGATTCCTCTGCTTGCTTGTTAAATCATCAGCACCATACTGCTTCCCTCAGTGCTGTTTTCTCCAGGATCAGGAACTCTTTTTCTTTCGAGAAGTTTTAAGTCACAATGTTTTTGACTCATTCCAAGATTCAAGCATAAATCTGTCACACTGGGATGGTTCACTGATTCCTACACTGACCATCAAATGCCATAAAAGCAGAGAAAAAGCAGGTTTGGTTAGCACCAAAAGAAATTCCAAAGATTTTGTGTTCTTTAGCTATTTCACATAATTTTGACTATTCTTAGTAGGGCTTCAGTCATCTTTGTATTTTAGAAAGCCCAAGTCCTGCTCTTTAAGCTTATAACATTCATTTTAGCTTTGCATCCTGTAACTTGATATATCTGGGACTTTAACTAGATATGATCTCTTTCAGGTAAAATAAATTGCTTTGGTTATTCCTAATAAGGCTAATAGGCAGCTAGGAAAACTGATCTGACATTAGACTAAACCTGAGTTTGACCAAGTATCCTGTGGTCTAGTTTCTGGATGTGAACATCGGGATTTTGGCTAGTTGGGATAGAGGATTATTTTAAATGGTTTCCTCTGCCTTGATTATAAAGTTCATTGTCTCTGAGGAATTATGGAGTGAGGGGGAAAGAAACCTTTATTCTTGGTAACTCATGTGACCAGCTTTAAGCCACTAGCCTTGATGCAGTAGGTAAGGGATCTTAACTTGTAATTAGACAAAACTTGAACTCACGGCTTCCTAATTCCAAAAGCACTATTATGCCATGCTCTACTTTTGTGTTACTGGGTCAATAGAAGCGGTTGTATTTCATGTAGTAAAGAGATATTGTGATTTTCAATTTTTTCTCACAAATACAAACTTTTTGTTCTATGGGAAGTCAGCAGATGACTCAGTAAAGAAATCTGTCAGGACTCCTAGAAAAAGCAACCTAACGTATCTATCCTGTGACACTTATGCAGGAGTTTTCATCTTTAACAGGAACTTTATTTCAGTTATTTAACTTTAAATTCCCCAAGGTCCTAAAAGTGGAAATAATATTAGTCTCTTTCCATGCAACATTCCACTCCTTCCTTTTATTTTTTTCTATTTCAATTTGATAAGTCAGCAAACAAACATCCATGAGGCATTGATTAAGCATTTATTATAGGCAATGAACTGGTCAGTGCAGGGGATACAAAGACAAAAATGAAACAGGATGCTTTTGTTTTATTGGATCATGTTTGCACTTCCTTGCCTCTCCCTTCCATTTGCACTTAATTCCTTCTATCAGCTCTCTCCTGAGCTCCAGTCCTGCACCACCTTTTGGATAACTCCACCTGGATATCTCATAGGCATCTCAAACTCACCAGCCCCAGACTATTGCAAGTAACCTCCTGCATCCATTCTCTGCTCTGTCCAGACTGAGCTATTCAACTGATATTTTGAAAATGCTGATCTGACTCTATTACTTCTCTGCTCAAGATACTCCAGGGGTTCTTCCTGGACTCCAGGAAAAATTAAAAATGCCTTTACAGAATTCAAAACCTTTCACAGTCTGGCGCCAGCCACCTTTCCATGCTGATTATCCATTACTCCCCCTCACATGCTTCTATATGCTTTAGTCAAATTGGCCTACTTGCCAGTACATGATATTCCATCTTTTGGCTCTGTGACTTTCCATGCCAGCAATCCATAGCTAAAATGTTCTATCATTTCTATGTCTTGGAACCCTTAGGGCCTTTCAAGGTTCAACTTAAAGTCCACCTTCTTAAGGAAGTCTTTCCTGGTTTCCCCAATTGTCAGTGGGGGGAGGAAGTCAACCACATTAGCCTCTAGCCCTCTCCTCCTGCCCCCCCTTTCATAAATCCTTGGGGATACAGCACTTTACAACCAAGGGAAAGGAAGCTATTTGAGATAATCCACTATTTTTACGAATCCTAGTCCCACTCATTTCCTGAATCTAGATACATAGTCTAATATAAATTTAGTCCAGTCAAGACCTACTTTTCCCTATCTACCTATTAGTGTTAGTGGGAGTAACTACAGGGAATATGCTTACCCAAAAGATACCATGTCTGAATGGGGTCCCAGAGATGAATCCAAGTTATGACAGGATGAAAACTACGCATTTATATTGACTATATCCTATACTTATCAATAAACAGGTTGTAAACCTACCTTCCTGTCCCACTGCCCCACAGAATACAAGCTCCCTAGATTCAGGAGTTGTCTTACTTTTATATGTACAGTGCTTAGCACCATTCCTGACAATGACAGAGTGCAGAGAACCAGAATGTATGCCTCCCAGGCTGGTGTGCTTTTCGTTGTATCCCCCTACAAAATGTATGTATTCCTCTGTTCAAAGAAGATATATGAATGTGAAGGATGATCATTTACTCATTCCTTTTGGGTGAGGTTTGGGTAGGATTCTCTTCTGCCTCCAAGATGGGATATATGTAATTGTTAAGATGCCTGTGAGGGAGAAATGGTCACAAATAGGCCACAAAAAAAAAAAAAAAAGAACCTGGACCTCACCTTTGACCTTGCTTGGGGTCAGCCTTTGCAGTATCAAAATGTTCCCAAACACAGACAGCTGGGACTAATGCTTGTTCTCTTCCAACCTTACTAAATTCACCACCTGACACAGGAAATTTGCATTGTCTGAATCTCCTCATTTGCTTGCTCTCTGCCACCCTCTCAGCTGCAGGGTGATGTAAAAAGCAGTCACAGCTTCAGTGGGAAGTGTTGGCGAACTTGTCGCTACCACAGGCAAATAGTGAAATGTGGAGAGGGGAGGAATTGTGGAATTTGGTCTGGGGAAAAGGAAAGAAAATAAGTTTATTCTAGTCCCCTGGGTGCTGAATTTGACAAACTGCTGACTTAACAAGGAAACTTAAGCCTCCCGATCCTCAATATTACATACATAAAAGAGGATAGTGTCTCTGAAAAGAGCCACTGACGCCTCCAGGAAAACTTTGAACAGCTTTCTGTTTAGGGAGGATTTGGCCTCTTCTGGCTCTGATGTTTTCTGCATTTCCCTCTCCCAATGGTTTCATTACAGGGAATGTTAGTTTGAAAATGAAGATGGCTCCTTATTAATTCTTCTATCTAATGTGACCTAGGACTTGGGATCCAAGGAATGGCCATTAATACAGGTGCTTTTGGGGGCTAAGTTCAAGTCGGAGAAAAAAAGAGGTAAACTCAGAGACCCTTCTTGGAAACAGAAAAACAACCAGCTTTGAGTTGAATACACAGGAATTCTTGTTTGATCATTTTGTTTCTGTCT
The DNA here is from genome assembly GCA_028627135.1 of Pseudochirops cupreus. Classification (NCBI taxonomy): domain Eukaryota; kingdom Metazoa; phylum Chordata; class Mammalia; order Diprotodontia; family Pseudocheiridae; genus Pseudochirops; species Pseudochirops cupreus. Next base: position 431,764,687 of record CM053582.1, read on the forward strand.
CTTCTAATCTCTAGGCAGAGGATAAAATCTCACCCCAAAAGGAACTGGCAGCACTCTCCATCCTGGGACTTTAGAGCAAACAGACCTGTGTCCAGGGATTGCTGCACAATCACAAGCTGGAAAGGGAATTGGGTAACCAGGGAGCACGTGCTCCAGGGCAAAGCTTCACAAACACTGTTGGTATATGGACACCCACCCCACTTGCCCCTGCCAAAAAGAAAGGAAAATCCTGCCAGAAAACTGAGGACACTCTTTGGGATGTAATACTAATGAGGGAACAGTTTGCAAATGACTAATCTGGGCCAGGGACAATTGCAAACTTCATCACACTATGAATATTAGAGACTTTGGGTCACTTGAAGGTACTTCACGATAACCACTGGTCCATGAGCCACAACTGAGATTCCTTGCTCTGTCTAGGGAGAGGCAATCCTTTTATGAAAATTTACTCGCTCTATAAGCAGAATACACATGCCTCATAGTGTGATTAAAGGATGCCAAAGTTCTCATCTACTGCTAACTCTGTCTTCATAGTGCCACATCTGAAATTCTTACAATCTTATTTAACAGTCTTAGGAAGTAGCTTTCTCTTCACTAGGTTCAGGTGTTAGGTGACTTGAGGGCAACACATTAGTAGCTAAAGCACTAACTGGGAGTTCATGTATCTTGTAGGTCATTGCCACTATGAGAAACTAGACCTAGAGGAGGAGAGAAAAAGTGTATCTCTTAGCATGAAACACTTCTGTGGCCCTTTGTGGTTCTATACTGGTAAATGCTGAGTGGCTAAGAGGCAGTTCTAGAAGACTGAGGCAGAAGAGACATTAGTAGAGCACCGGAGACAAACATTATCCTTTTCACACTTTTGCTTCTGCTCAGCCCTTATTCACATTAGGCCTAGGAGACCCTGGACTTTATCCAAACATGTTTCAGGTTCTGGGTGCCATGATTTTAACAGGTCTTTGAAGAGTTTGAAAGGCCTTTGAGTTCATGTTGTATGAAGAACAGTTGAAGGAACTATGGATGTTTAGCCTAGAGAAAAGAATACTCAGAAAGGAAATGATAATTTAGGGGCTGTCATTCAGAGGAGGAGTTAGATTGGGGGTGTGCTAGAGACAGAACAAATTGGCTCCCAAGATCATATTGTTAAATTTTCAGTGTAAGCATTTATACCTCAGAAACTAGCAAACACTACAAATAAGGGCTTAATTTATTTTGTTGATTACCTAGACTTAAAGTGATAGAGAAAATATTAATAATGTAGATTAAATTTAAACTTATTTTGTGGGTATACTATTTTTTCCTCCAGAGAGACAGTTGTCAAACATTTACCAGCAGACACCCCTGGATAAGGCTTACTCTGTTTGGCTCCAGAGCAGAAGGAATGTGGAGAAGTTACAAAAAGGCAAATTTTGGCCTGATACCAGGGGAAAATTTCTAATAATTATAGCTATTTAAGAGCAAAATGCGCTGCCTCAATGGTTGGTGGGTTTCTTCTAACAAGAAGGGCCATAAAGATTAGTATGAACAAAGGCATAGAGGTTTCTAAGAATGAGTATAATTATTAGAATTCACAGGGTGGGTAGAGAGGAGAAATTATTCTAACATGACCTGATCACAGAGTATAGATAGGGTACTAATGTGAGATGATATGGGGAAAAATAGAGTTCTGACAGATTGTTGAGGATATTGACTATGATGCTAAGAATTTTGAATTTTACTTGGTAAGTGATTGAGAACCACTGAAAGGTTCTGGGTGGATGTGACTAGATCCATACATAAGCAAGATTAATATGTCAGAATAGCAAAAGGTAAGTTTTGAATGCATTTTTACTTAAAACAGAAGAAATGGCCTTTAAATAGGAAAGATTTAGGTTAGACATTAGGAGACATGTATATTGTACATGAAAAATTGCTACAGTTGAAAGAGCAATGAAATAAAAGTCTGAAGACCTACATTTTAGTCTGAGCTCCAACACTAAATAACTAATTATGTCATCTTGGACAAGGTACAGAGCTCCTTGGAAAAAATGACCTCTTTAAAATTATGTGGTTAGACTTGATATTTGCTTCTATGCCTGATCTATCAGTCTACGATTTTATTCTATAAGTGATGAGATAGTCTAGGTATTTAAAATATTTGAAAGCTAATAATGAAAAGTTACTATCATTCACATTTTCAGATGCAGAAAATGAGTCTCAGAGCATTTAAGTGATTTACCAATGGTCACGTGACTAACAACCAGTCAATAAACTGGGGATTCTAAGACGACATGAAGAGAGAAGAATATATTCTAGGCGTCAGAGAAAGCCTATACAAACTCACAGAAATGGGAGGTGGAATGTCAGGCGTACCATACAGCAAAAAAAGTGAGTTTGACTGAACTTTGGAGCACAAGGGGAGAGATGTATAAGAGGACTGAAAAGGTAGATTGGTGGCTGACTGTGAAGAGGTTTAAATGGCAAATAGAGAAGCCTGTGTTTGCCCTAAGAGGTAATAGGGAGTGGGTCAAGTGGGTTTCAATTGCAACATTTCATCTGTGTATTATACCATTAGTTATGTAAGAGGATGTAATGGAAATGGGAAACATTTGAGGCTGAGAAACCCAAATAAGAGGGTATGGAGATAATTTACACAAGAGGAGATGAGTCTGAACTAGGGTAGTTATCTATATAAGTGCAGAAAGGGCCATATATGAGAAAAATATGAATCTAGACTCAATAAGACTTAGAAAGTGATTGGATATGAGGGTAAGGCAAAGTATACAGCCAAGAATGATTTGGAAGCTGCTAACATGGATGACTGAAAGAACAATAGTGTCCTCAACAGAAGAGAATTGTAAGTTCCAAGGAGAGATGGTTTTGGCGTCAGAGTTAGTGCTTAAACCTAGATTTTATTACTACAACATGATTTTTCCTTCTAATGGGTTAGGTAATGGAGTCTCTGAAGTAGAGAGACAAAGATTTTTCATATCATCACATCCAGTTTTGCAATTTTAATTTTTGACAATTTGTGTGATACTTTATGAATATTAGGACAGAGAATAAGGAAAGCAGAACCAAAAGAGTGTCTACGTTAATGGTTTTTTTTCCATTTTTTTGGTTATATTCAAAAAGGTAACATACTCAGGTTAAATAGAATTTATTATACCAATCTTCTGTTGCTTTAACAAATAGTAAGTAACAAAAATGTATGGCTACATGTCCTGTAGGGCAAACGTCTTTTTGTGTTATTTTGCTTAGCTTTGGGGAAAAAAAATGTATAGTACTTTTGTTCTTTTCTGTGTTTATATTTGTCATCTGGGTTAAGGCAAAATTGTTTTATCTGCTTAGAAAAAGCCCTACGCACCTGGAAAATATTATTTAATAATAAAAAGATTATATTTTTGGAGTTTCTCTCATATAATTATCTTCACAACATGACGATTATGCCATGAAAGAACCTTTAGTACAGTTTGTAATGTGCCTTGTAGGGGAATTAGGAGTGTTGACCAGAAGGTGGCAACACAGAGCACAGAAGTGCTCTCTATACCTGCCGAAGACAATGTAAGCTACAATCTCTCCCCAAAATAGTATAGGCACTATCCTATCACTCACTGCAAGGAATATTTCACAATAAAATAACAAATCAGCAGAAAAACAGAAAGCCAGCAATTCTCTCCTGATAGTAGGTGACTGAACACAGCTAGAGTTATTGGCTAAAAAGAAAATATCAGAGGCATCATAAAAATAATAATTACAATTATGTCCAGAGGGCCATAGGTGTGGATTTCATTTCCATGGTGACAATCACCTGCCTCTCAGGGGTCTTAAAGGAAACTAAGGAAGCAGGGTTGGTTCAACCCAGGTTTGAGGAGGATTTCACCTTTCATATCCTTACTAGGAATCCTCACCAGAGACTGAGGTGAAAAAGTATTCTCAATGAGAAGGTGTCAGTTTATGATGATTCTTCCTAGGTATAATGAGAAATATTCAGCTATTGATTAGTCCCCTATTGATGAAAGATGACGAGGCTCTGTTTTCATCATACTGAATCAGGATAGAATGCATAGTAGGGGCTGCCTGTAGGATAACATTGAAAAGATAGGGTAGTGTTAGACTGGGGAAAATCTTGAATTCTAGGTTAAAGAGTTTGGGTTTGGTCAATATGGTGGGGAGGGAGAAAAGACAGGCATCAAAGAACTTCAGCAGATGAATGGCATAGCTACATTCATGCTTAAGAAGAGAAGTCTGATAATAGTTTTCAAGGATGGATTGTAGGACTGGAAAGACTGGAGGTCAAAAAGACCTGTAAGTGATCTAACTGGATAACAGAATTGATGGACATTTATGAAGGCCTATACTAGAATGGTAGGAGAGAGCACAGAGAGGAGATCTGTGGGAAAATTATTGCAGAAATATTATTAGCATGATTTCAAACCGATTACAATGGAGAAAAGGAAGATGGAAGTACAAAATTATGGTTTTGAATCAGAAGTGAGCAAGTGGTGGTGATGTTAGAAACAATGGTGTCAGAAGAACAAGTTTGAGGGGAAGTAATATCAGTTTTAGACATATAATCAATGAATCAGTAAACATTCATTAAGTACCTAATATGTGACAGACTGTGCAAAGCACTGGGGATACAAAAGAGGCAAAAGACAGCACCTGCCCTCAAGGAGTTTACAATCTAATGGGAGGTAGGGAGAATAACACAAACAAATACATTTACAACAAGCTATATACAAGATAAATAAAACAGAGAGAAATCATTGTAATTAAGAAGGATTGAGGACGGCTTCCTGCAGAAGGTGGAATTTTAGTTGTAACTTAAAAAGAAGCCAGTGAAGTCATCAGAGTGAAGGAGGGGGAGCATTTCATTTATGGTGGACAGTCAAAGAAAATGCCCAGAGCTGAGAGATGGAGTGTTCTGTTTGTGGAACAGTCAGGAGGCCAGTGCCATTGGATCAAAGACTATGTGTCAGGGAATAAAGTATGAGAAAACTGGAAAAGTCAGAGGGGGATAGGTTATGAATGGCTTGAATACTGATAAAATGATTTTGTATTTGATTTTGGAGGCTAGAGGGAACCACTTCAGTTTATTGAGTGGGGTGGGGTGGGGGGAGTGACATGATCAGAACTGTACTTTGGGAAAATCACTTTAGTAGCTGAATAGAAAAGTGTATTAGAGTGGGGAGAGAATTGAGGAAGACTGACCTGGCAGTTGCCAATTGCAATAATCCAGACATGAAGTGACAAGGGCCTGCACTAGAGTGGTGGCAGTATCAGAGGGGCATATATAAGTGATGTTGCAAAGGTGTAATTGATAGGTCTTGACAACAGCTTGAATATGGGGGGTGGTGATGGTGAGACAGTAAGGGATCCAGGAAGACTCCTAGGTTAGAAACCTGGAGGACTAGGAGGATAGTGTTACTTTCTGCAGTCACAAGGAAGGTAAGGAGAGTTTAGGGGGAAAAGTAATGAGTTCTGTTTTGGACTTACTGAGTTTTAGAAGTCTACTGAACACCAAGTCTGAGATATCTGAAAGCCACTTGGAGATGTAAGATTAGAGGTCATTAGAGAGCTTGGGGTAGGATAGGTGGACTTGAGAATCATCAGCATAGAAATGGTAATTAGATTCATGGGGGCTGATGAGATCACCAAGTGAAATAATATAGAGGGAGAAAAGAAGAGTGCCCAGGACAGAACCCTGAGGGACATCTATAATTAGAGGATGTGATTTGGAGGAGGATCCAGCAAAGGAGACAGAGAAAGAATGGTCAGATAGGTAGAAGGAAAACAAGGAGGGAACAGTGTCCTGGAACAGGAGCCAAGATGGCAGAACAAGCAGGAAATTGCTGTCCCTCTCTCATATTCACTTCAAACAACCATAAAATAGCTCCCCCCTGCCCCAGAACAAATCCTGGAACAGCAGAGCCAGCATAAAGATGTGGTGGAGCTGTCTTTGAACCCAGGAAACTTGGAAGATCAACAAAAAAGGTCCATCTCAATTGGGTAAAGGGGGAATACAGTGCAGCAGGAAGCATCCAGCAAGCTAGCAGCAAACTCCACCTCAGAAAACCAGCAGGAGATCCTGATATACAATCCCACCTTCTGCAGGAGATCCTGTGCCCCAGTGTGGTTGAATAGGCAAATGCTAACACCAGCCTCCCCCCTGCCCCCCCATATGGCTTAGTATAGATAGGGGCACCTGCAGCCTCCAGCTTAGAGAACCACCATGTGCTGCATTCAGCCTGGGGGCAGATAGGCATCCTGCCAGACCTCCCCATGCTTCAGCAGAGTCCTGGATGGGGAAGCATCCTTCAACAGCCAGATCTCCCCATGGTTCAGTGTAGCTTAGGTCTGACAGATATCCTCTAGTGGCCAGATTTCCACATGCTTCAGTGTAGCCCTGAGGAAAGGTAGAAAACCCCCACCTGGACTCAGCACACACAAGAAACCTCCATTAGGACCTGAAATAGCCTGCCAGACCCCTAGAGCCCCCAGCAGTTAGCCCTGAAAGGCCCCAGTGGAAAGAACCAGTGACTAGGTCACTGGCCCCCAGTATAAGAATCTTTGAGGTACCCCCAATGTTCCAACAGGACAGCTCAACTTGAAAAGCCAGGAAACAGGCAAAAAAAAAAACAAACAACCTCATGATCAAGAAGCAAAAACAAACATTGACCATAGAAAGTTATTATGGTGACAGGGAAGATCAAAACACAAATTCAGAAGATGACATTATTAATACACCTACATCTGAAACCTCAAAAGGGAATATGAATTGGTCTCAAGCCCAAGAAATCTTCTTGGAAAAGCTCAAGAATGATTTTAAAAGTCAAATAAGAGAGGTAGAAGAAAAATTGGAAAAATAAATGAGAGACATGCAAAACAGAGTCAACAGTTTAGAAAAGGACAAAAATTGACTGAAGAAAATGATTCCTTAAAAAAATACAATTGGCTAAATGGGAAAAAAAATCACTGAAGAAAACAACTCCTTAAAATGTAGAACTGACCAAATGGAAAAGGAGGTACAAAAGCTAATTGAAGAAAATAATTCCTTAAAAATTAGAATTGGGGGGTGGTAGGTGGCACAGTGAATAGAGCACTGGTCCTAGAGTCAAATCTGGCCTCAGACACTTAACACAAAAAACCAGCCATGTGACATTGGGCAAGTCACTTAACCCCAATTGCCCTACCTCCCCTCCCCAAAAAAGCAAAGAAAAAAATTAGAATTGGGCAAGTAGAAGCTAATGACTTTGAGACATCAAGAATTAAACAAAATCAAAAGAATAAAAAAGGAGAAAAAAATGTAAAATGGCTCATTAGAAAAACAACTGATCTAGAAAACATCCAGGAGAGATCATTTAAGATTTACTGGACTACCTGAAAGCCATGATCAAAAAAGAGCCTGAACAGCATCTTTCAAGAAATTAATAAGGAAAACTGTCCTGATATCCCAGAACTAGAGGGTAAAAGTCTTTGAAAGAATTCATTGATCACCTCCTGAAAGACATTCCAAAATAAAAACTCCAAGGAATATTACAGCTAAATTCTAGAATTATCAGGTCAAGGAGAAAATACTGCAAGCAGCCAGAAAGAAACAATTTAAATATAATGGAACCACAATCAGCATTATGCAAGATTCAGTAGCTTCCACATTAAAGGATCAAAGGACTTGGAATATGATATTCTGGAAGTCAAAGGAACTTGGATTATAACCAAAAATCAACTACCCAGCAAAACTGAGTGTAAACTTTCACAGGGAAAAAAATGGATATTCAATGATATAATGGACTTTCAATCATTCCTGATTGGGGAAAAAAAAACAGAGTTGAACAGAAAATTCAGTCTTCAAATACAAGACTCAAAAAAAGGATAAAAAGTTAAACAGGAAAAAGTTATTCAATAAGGTAAAACTGTTTCAATCCCTACATGAGAAGAAGATACTTGTCACTCTTGAGAACTGTATCTTTATTATGGTATTTAGAAAGGTTATACATAGAAAGAGGGTATGGGTATAAGTTGAGTTTAATGTGGAAAAAAAATTTAATTAAGGAGTGGGGGAAAAAAGGATTGCACTGGGAGAAGAGGAATGGGTGAGACAGAATAGGGTAAATTACATCACATGAAGAGACACCAAGACCCATTGCAATAGAAGGGAGGGAGGCAAACATTGTGTAAACCTTACTTTTATCAAATTTGAATCAAAGAGCAAATAACATGTACATTCAGTTGGTTATAGAAATCTGTCTTACTCCATAAGGAAGAAGGAGGTGAAAGGGGAAAGAAAATGGAGGGGTATTGACAGAAGGGAGGGCAGACTGAGGGATATGGTGCTCAGAAGCAAAGCACTGGTGAGAAGGGAAAGTGTGAAAGGAAAGAAAAAAGTATAAATGGGGGCCAGGAATAGGATGGAGAGAAAGACACAGTTAGTAATTATAACTGTGAATGTAAAAGGGATGAACTATTCCAAAACTAAACTAAACAAAACAGAAATGAAGAGCAGAGTGGATTGAAAACCAGAATCCTATAAGTTGCTTATAAGAAACACATTTGAAGTAGAGAAATACACAGAATAAAGGTAAAAGGCTGGAGCAGAATATATTATGCTTCACAGTACAAATCAAAACAATTCTGATGTACCACATCATACCTATTGGATTGGCTAACATGACAAAACAGGAAAATTTTAAGTGCCTGAGAAGATGTGGGGGAATCAGAACACTAATGCCTTGTTGGTGGAGTTGTGAACTGATCCAATTATTCTGGGGAGCAATTTGGAGCTATGCCTAAAGGGCTATAAAAATGTGCATACTCTTTGACCCAGCAATACCACTTCTAGATCTGTATCCTAAAGAGATTATACAAATAGGAAAAGACCCACATTTACAAAAATGTTTATAGCAGCTCTTTTTGTAGAGGCAAATAATTGGAAATTGGGAGGAGGATGCCCATCAGTTAAGGAATGGCGGAACAAGATGCATTATATGAATGTAATGGAATACTACTGTGCTCTAAGAAATGATGAGCATGAGGATTTCAGAATAACCTTAAAAGACTTACATGAACTAATGCTGAATGAAGTGAGTAGAACCAGAAGAACATCATACAAAGTAACAGAAACATTGTGCGATGATCAACTTTGATAGATTTAGCTCTTCTCAGCAATACAATGATCTAAAACAATTTCAAAAGATTCATGATGGAAAATGCTATCCACGTCCAGAGGAAGTCTAGATGTAGATCACAGCATACTATTTTCTTTCTCTCTCTCTCTCTCTTTTTTTTTGTGATTTTTCCCTTTTGTTCTGCATCTTCTTTCACAACATGACTAATGTGGAAATGGGTTTAGTATGACTGTACATGTATAGCCTATATGAGATTGCTTGCCATCTTGGGAGAGGGAAAATTCAGGACTCAAAAATCTTATAAAAATGAATGTTGGGGGCAGTCAGGTGGCACAGTGAATGGAGCACTGACCCTGGAGTCAGGTGGACCTGTGTTCAAATCTGGTCTCAGACACTTGACACACTTGCAAGCTGTTTGACCTTGGGCAAGTCACTTAACCCCAATTGCTTTGCCTTCCCCCCTTCAAAAAAATAGTGAATGTTGAAAACTAAAAATAAATAAATAAAAAGAAAAAATATTCAGCTCTAGACCCTGGTCCCTGACTCTTTGAAGTGCTATGTAGACCCCAGCAATAGGCTGTAGAAGTTTGCTCAAGCCTCAACAGCCAGTTTGGCCATAACCCTGCAAAGGATTGCAACCTGTAAGTACCAGTGCTGCAAAAGCTCTGAACTGCTTATGCCAGGGAAAACAGGTTCTGAACTCCTGGTGCTGGGCCAGAAAACTAAGGAACAGAGGAAATGTAACTCTTCATCAGGACAATATAGTGTGCATTTAGGAGACTGTGCAACACTCCACCAAACCTAAGGGAAAGAGTACAGTTCTGACCATCTAAAAGACAGTTGGAGCAAAGATCAAGGCAGGGGAACAATGAGTTGCCTGGTGTAGTAGGAGGCTGAGATGCTTTTAGATCTAACCCCCAGGGAAACCACAAGCAGAGAGGAAGGAGTCAGGTGGTGAGTGATAAGGAAAATAAAGGAGGGTAAAAAAGTACCAAAGACAGTAGGAAGAAGAAAATTCAAAGAACTTGGACATAAACAGATAAATCAACAGGAAAAACCATAACAACAGAATTCCTTCTCCAGAAGGAGAAAGAGATATGGTCTCCAGATCTAGTAAATGAATATCTATGAATAAATATTTCAAAAACAAAGGAAAATGTTCTAACACCTGTTGAGACAGGACATTGTGGAATTTGAGGAGACCACGTACCCATGATATTCTGTTGCTGTGTTTTAAAAGGAGAAAGGAGAATTATGAGACCGTAAATTATGTCCTGCACAGCAAACATAATGAGCAGGATGGAAAAACCTTATTCTTAAATGGCAAGCCTCACCAAAGAAACAAAAGAGAGAACAATACCTTGGGATAACAAATACATAGAAAGAAGTAAAGGAGAACCTAAAGAAGAGAAGCAAAGAACAATAGCATTAAAAAACATACGCTCATTGTGCCAGCAAAACACATAGGTCTTGAAGACAGGAAATGTAGAGACCCCCTAAGGATCATAGATCCCTCAGAACCAAAAAAAACCAAAACCTTTAACATCATACTGAAGGATATAATAGAAGAGAACTAACTGGAACTTCTGAACATAGAAAATGAAATTCCAATTGAAATTATTCACAAATTGCCTCCAGAAAAAACCTCACACAGTAAAGATGCAAATACCAAGACACATGGTAGTTAAATTAAATAATCTAATTCAGAAACAAATGCTGTAAGTTATTGTGAACAAGACCTGCAAACACAAAGGAAGAATCAACATACCAAAATTTCCAGAGTGCAACTAACGCAATAATGTGAGACTATTCCACACCCACTAGAAAAAGAAAAAAGAATGGTATAATGTTGCAAAGAGCAATGGAGCTCAAGAGGTAGCCCAGGGTGACTTTTACTGCAAATCTGTGCTTAATTACACAGGACAAAAAAAAATAGATGTTCAAGAATAAAGAAGAGTTTGAAAATTTTTAAAAAGAAAAACTAAGGCTAAAGAGACTATTTGCTTTTCAAACACCCCAAACAGAAATATAGGAGGATTGGATAAATGCAGCAGTCAAAGCCAGCAACAGAATAACAACAGAAAGATCAATGAGACTTCTTTCTAAATGTACAGATAGGAACAGGAGTAAAGGCAGAAATCTGGTAGAGTTAAGAGTTAAGAGTTAAGAGATAGACAGGGGGCATTATGAACAGAATCTGGTGACACCTTGCCAGCAGATGAATTAACAAATGAGAAGGGGGGGACCAGGGTGAGGAGAATACAACCAGTGGATACCAAGCCATCTCTAAAAAATAGATTAAAGTAACTAAAGGAAATTAGTACTGTATTTAGAGCAGAATGGGGAAGAAAAACATATTTTGGAGAAAAATCTTTTAGAGATAATGGAGGAAAACAAAAACGTAACTCTTATCATTTAAATTGTGAATGGAATAAACAATCCAATAAAAGGAAAAAGTGAAAGATTGGATAAGAAAACAAAACTCTACAATCTATTGTTACAAGAAAGACATTTAAAAAACAAAGATGTACATAAAATATAACTGAAAGAATGGGAAAAAATTTACTATGTATCAAGTGAATTAAAAAAGAGCAAGAGTTTGCCATCACGTTATCAGACAAAGCTAAAACAATCATTCAAAAAATTAAAAAAGTAATAAACAAGGAAACTACATTATGCTGAATGATTCAGCATATCAGCATTAAACTTATATACTGCAAGTTCCTTAGCATCCAAATTCATAAATGAAATATTATCTGAGCTTCCAGAAGACATACAGACTACAACTCACACACACACACACACACACATTTTAGATAAGTGTAATAGAAAGATAAATAAGATGGAAAATATAGAAATGAATTAATTTCTGGCATCTTCTAAATGGGACAGGGCAGTAAAAGAATCTGAATATTACCCTATACCACAGGGATTTTACAAAAATCGATTACGTACTAGGGCACAGAGATACTGTACACTAATGCAAAAGAGCAGAAATAGTCAATGCATCCTTTACAGACTGTAATGCAACAAAATTAGATGTTGGTTCAAGGACCACAAACAAAAGATACAGACTCAAATGGAGAATTAACAATAAAATCTTAAATGGGTGTGTCACAGAACAAACCAAGACACAATATGAACTATGTAAAAAATGATAATGAAGAAACAACATATCAAAATTTCTAGAGTACAACTAAAGCAGTTTATGTTCTTAGAATAATACGCAAACTGATACAGAGTGAAGTAACCAGAGACGTGGAAATAATATACACAGTATCCATAATAGTGTAAATGGCAAGAACTACATAACAAAATAAATCAAAAGTAATTGCAACCAATCTATAAAGATCAAGTGAGACTTGAATTAGGAGATATGAGAAGACAGCCCTAACCTACCTCTTCACAGAGAAGGGAGATCCAAAGGTATCATACACTACACAAGTTTTGGACTTCTTCTAATGTATTTATCATTGTGTTGACCTTTTTCTTTGCAAAAATGCTATTTTATCATATAGAATGATTTGCAGGGAGGAGTTCTGGGAAAGATTCATGGCATACTGTGATGATATAATAAATAAATTATCAATAAAAACTCATTTTATTAAGAAGCAACATGTATTTAAAAAATTGAGCCTTTGCTTCCCCATCTGTAAACCACGGAGACAGATATGATAATTTTTAAGAACTTTTTTTAGTCCATCAATATGATTTTCTATGAATTGATGGGCATGATAATCCCTTAGGGCATCCGTATGAACTGAACCTGAACACATCATCCCTGGTTTCACCAGTGTAATACCCAGGCTTCTCCAGAAGGACACCTTTGTTTTATTTTCTAGTGCTTTTCAACCAGTTAGATATCTGACAATCAATGCTCACCTGACTTTAGGTGCTAGAAAAACATTGAATTCCCAAGAAGGGGCTTTCCCAGTGATCACATCCATTGTTTGCGGAGAACAATTCATCCAGGCAGTAGCTTCAATTACATATGGTTTATGCTTTGCTTCCCAGGCACAGTAGGAATTCTGATGTTCTTGGGCAGTAGCTCTAATAGGACATGTCACACTAGAAACTATCATTGCATTCCCATCAATGAAATAACATTCTCAGTTGGTGTCTTGGGAATAACACTATAGATGTTAAGACACCAAGAAAGGAAATTTTCTTTTGCAAAGTGTATGAAAAAGTGGTGTATATTTTGACATGTTCAGTTACATGCACATTCAGCATGATTAAACATACATCTATGACTCTCATTATGCCACCAGATACAGTATATATTAGATATGTCTATAAGGTAAAGAAAGGAACTCCTCCAGCTACCTTGTGAAAAACATTTTTTTGTAATTTGTATCTTTGTATTTCTGCAAAAAAAAAAATGTCCTCTACACCCACAAAAGAAGTTAAGCAGCTCCAACAGAAGTTCCTTAAGAGCAGAAACTATTTCATTTTCACCTTTGTATCCTGAGCACTTAGAATAGTCCTTAACATATAGTAGGTAATTAATAAATGCTTGTCGAATACTTTACTTGGCATAGTGAGAGGTGGTGCCTTCTGAGGTCAGTCCTGGGAAATCTGTACATGTGTGCCTACACACAAATGCAGAATTCTGTTCTCTTAAAAATGCCTCTAATCCAAACCACCAGTATGAAAATTCCATGACTTTTCAAAACTCCCCCAGTTGACACCAATTGAATTGCTTGTCCCAACTTACCAACCTGGCTCTACTCTTGTTTCTTGAAATATCCCTTCCCTTTCTCATCCTTGTTTGTTAAAAAAAAAAAAATTCCCCTTCCCCACCTTCTAAAACATTGCATTTTCGCATCTTGTAATAGTTTGCTACTGGTATTTGATGATAGTCTTTTATTCCTTGATTTCTAGCATTCACAATTATTAACTGGTAGTCGAAAATAGTTTTGTGTGTACTTAGAGGTATACATCCACACACTTGGCAGACATTATAAAGAATGGATAAATAATACTACATATAGATATATATTTACATCTGTCCTTTGCTCCATCTTCCACAGCATTATGGAATCACAAAATCACCGAGCTGGGAGGAACCTTAAGGTTTACTGACTTCAGGCTCTAACTGAACCACAAATTCCCTAAATAACACAACTGACAAATGGTTGAAACTACAAGCACGTGGGCCCTTTCCTTTGTATTCTCTTGTTCTCCCTTGTATTATAGTAAATTCAGTAAAATTATTGATATTGAGACGAATATGTATAATCAAAATGCTGGTGCTCAGTTGAGAAACATTCATATTATTCTTTTTATGTTTAAACAGACCTAGGCTTCTTGTCTTTATATGAGATACTCATATACTGCAAATCCATAGGGTAAGGTTTTTCTGCATGCCTAGAAGCCCCAAATAATCAACCCTGGGTGATTAATTCCTTTTTCTTAGAGGCCTCATTCAGGGCTTATTTGATAACTTATGCTATTTTCCCTGAATCAGCCTTCTTGTTCTGTTACTGAATTAGTTTGATATTCCAGGGATTTGATACTACAGTGAAAGGGATTCTCGGAAGGAATAAGAAGCTGGGGAAAATTTTGCTGGACCACTAAGGGGATCATATATGGTACAATGACCCAAGGACCATAGAGAGATACTGGTTTGCCTTGTTTAGAAAGGCACAGCAAAAAAATTTTGTCCAGACTCCAGCTGGATGGGCCTTATGCACTAAAGGAATCATGGAAGAGTTTTCAACCAGGAGACGCAGTTTTTCCCCGAGGGTGAGGGGTAACTTCTAGTCAGTAGACATAATCAAAATAAGGGCGAGTGACACATGGTCTGAGAAGCTCTGTAGTGAACAAGTTTCCTTCTGTGATTGGGAGCCAATTTTGTCTTTTCCTTTTCTTTCCTTTTTTTTTTCTTGTTGTTTTTGAGGCAGGGAAGGAGCCATAAGACAAGTACTTATTAAGTAGTAAGCAAACAGTATTCTTTGTGAATAATGTTTCTTGAGTCTGCATTACTTTGCATTCACACACAATTATGATTTTTACCTGTACATGTGGGACTGTATATGATCATGCCACACTGGCTGTTCTGAGATTCTTTCTCTTTTCTTTTCCTGGCAACACAAGTTAAAGGACAAAGTTTATGCCTCCTCTAAACCTTCAAGGAATGTTTTGGATTAGGTACATGGACAACATATTCAAAACAAACTCAATCCAGTTTGCCAAGGACAGCAAATCTTTCAACTGAGGGGAGAGTATAATGGGAGACTGGAAAGCACAGAAAATACTGCTAATGCTAGTTTTCACATGGAAGAAAATTGGGAACATACTCACAATAGAGTTGTAAATTCTTTAGAATTGAAGTGCCTTGGAGAGTCTTTTGAGCACAAATAGATATTTGATCACTTGGTAGACAGCAGCCAGTTTGGGTGTAGGTACTGAACCAGAGCTAGGAGTGTATTCACAAGGGTTTCGTGGCCTTGCCTTTTATCTTTCCCTTGGTTGGACTTCATTTCACAGTCTGATTCTTTCATTGATATTATCTGTGAAAGATGATGCTAGAAGGGCAAAGATCTTAGGTCAACATGTGATCCTATGAAAACAGGCCTTGCTCTTTTGCCTTTATGCTTGCTTCTTCATTTTAAGTGAAGGAGAATAAACTGAAGATCATGACCTTATGAGTTTTGAAAGGTCAGGAGAGCAGTTATCCAGATGTCTGAGAGTCTGAAAAGTTTGAGAGTTAGGCCCATGCCAGGTTTTACAGCCAACCCAATGAAGACTGACCTATAGCTTAAGTATGAACAATAACTACGAAATGGAAGAAAACTCATTCTCCCATACATTCAACAAATATTCCAATGCTTACTATGAACGAGGTGCAATAACAACCATAAAGAACTGGTGGGGATAGAATACAATAGGTATGCTACAAGAGGTCGCCATAGTAATGGTAGACTGAGCACAATGATGTCTCCTTTAGAAGTACTGTTCTATTGAGCATGAAATGATGCAGCCAGTCTAGGACCCCAGTTGAAAAGGCAAACAATATTTTGATCGGGATTTCTTAACCTGAGTTGTGTATCCTTTTTTGGAGGGGGGAGGGCAGGGCAATTGGGGTTAAGTGACTTGCCCAAGATCACACAGCTAGTAAGTATTAATTGTCTGAGTCCAGATTTGAATTCAGGTCCTCCTGACTCCAGGGCTGGCGTTCTATTCACTGTGCCACCTAGCCGCCCTGTGTGTATCCTTTTTTAAAAAAACATTTTCATAATACCTTCAATATAATTACTTTCTTTTGTAGTACTATACTTTATTTGTTTAAAAAATTCTTCCATGAAGAATTTCTCCAGCCTGTCAAGGTAGTCTATGACACAAAAACAGTCAAGAACCACCTAAATTAGAGGGAAGACTCTGCAAGTTAAGAGGAACAGCATTGACTTCTTCCCTGGGTCTGAGGCCAGAGACTACAGAACTATAAGACCTGATACTATAGCAACAGTGTTGTAAAAATTAACAACTTTGAAAGAAAACTCTGTATGAACTATCATTTGCTCAGCTACACCTCAACTGATGGCCAGTCCCTTCATTGCCAGTGTTTCGCTACTACAAAAGGGCTGTTATAAATATTTTTACACATATAAGACCTTTGCCTCTTTCTTTCATCTTTGGAGTAGAAGCCCAGTGGTGATATTGCTAAGTCAAAGGGCATGACAGTTTAGCAATTTTGGAGGCATAGTTGCAAATTGCTTTTCAGATTATCTACCATGTCACAGCAAAAACGCTGTTCTTGTGGGTAGCTAAGTGGCACAGCAAAAACAGTGCCAGAACTGGAGTCAGAAGACGTGAGTGACCCTGGGCAAGTCATTAACCTCTATTTGCCTCAATTTCCTCCTCTGCAAAATGGGGATATAATAGCATCTACTTCCCAGAGTTGTTGCAAGGATCACATGAGGTAATATTCATAAATAACATCACAGTGTTTAGTACATATTAAACACCATATAAATATTATTTACTACTACTACCTTCAACAAAATGAACAAAACGATCAACAAAATGACCATTCCAGAAGACCAGTGATAAAGAATTATACCTGCCTCCTGACAGAGAAGAAAGAAAACATGCAGACTGAGATGCCCAGTTTTGAACACTGCAAACGTGGGAATTCGTTTTGCTTGACTAGGCATATAGGTTACAAGTGCTTTTTTTTTTTAAATGAGGAACCTGGAGGGAGGGGGGAGAAACTAGGTACTTGTTGATTAAATAGAAATAAAATTTATTTTAGAACAATTAGAATTTGTTGAAACAGAATAACATTAAGGAATAAAAAAAACCAACCCATAAATATGAACACAATTAGAAACACAATTCAAGAGGTATGGAGACACAGCAAGCACAGTGAACACGCTCTTTTTCTAGGGGGTCTGTTGATCTCCTACCCTCCAATCTCTCCTCTGTGTAAACCCAGCTAAATCTAGGGGCTGCTTCTCATCCACTTATACTTTCATTACATCACAAGGCTGAAAGGAATCTTTTTTTCATTGACAAAATTTGTAACCTATGAAAAATTCTGTAGATAAAATTGTCATTTGTGTTTTGGGTTATGTCTGTATCTAGCCTATCCTTGCTGTGCTCTCATAGTTCATTTAGTTTACCATAAACTAGCTTGCAAAACATTTCCAAAGGAGAGTATTTGGGGGGAAATTACACATATTCCCAATGTAACTGGCATAAATGTAATGACTACCAGGAAAAAAACCATCACTTTGTAGATCTAGAGAGTATGGTCTGAACTCACTATCCTGGGCCTGCTAAGTCATACTAGCAGTGCCCCTGAGGGCTGCTGGGAGTGTCTCTTTTCTAATGTTATTGGATCAAGACCTCATTCCAGGAACATTTCTCCCCCAACTATTCTTTGTCACCAGTGACTGACACCACAGTTTCATTTAATCAATTAACATTTTATAAATTATATTTTACTTGAAAGATATAGCAGTATAAACATTTTCCCTAGTGCCTCCAGGGGTCCTATTTGGTGGGACCAAATATATAGACACACACGCCATATATATATATATATATATATATATATATATATATATATATATATATATATATATATAATTTATAATAAAATATAT
>CM053582.1:431783406-431805423 GCA_028627135.1 Pseudochirops cupreus
TATAAAGTCTAAATTCAGATCAAAGCATACTACTTTCAATTTTTTGTTTGTTTTTTTCTTTCTGATTTCTTTTTCCCTTTTGTTCTGATTCTTCTTTCACAACATGACTAAGGGTGAAACATGTTTAATATGATTGAACATGGGTAGAGCCTATATCAGAATGCATGCTTTCTTGGGGAGGGGGGAGGGGAAGAGAGGAAAGGAGAAAAAAATGGAACTCAGAATCTTGTAAAACTGAATGTTGAAAACTATCTTTACACATAATTGGAAAAACATAAAATACTATTAAGTGGGAAAAAATGAATTTTTTTCTGTAGTAAGAAGATTGGACCAAAATGGTAGAGTGAAAAAAGCAGTGAACTTGGCTAGAGTCCCAGAACCTAAATTCAAATTCTATGTAAAAAAAATTAGCAAGTCAACCTTTCTGTATCTGTCTCTTCATCTATAAAATGGGAAGATCGGTCTGAATGATTTCTAAGGTCTGAATTAGATCTCTGATCCCCTAATCTCTTTAATCTCTAAAAGGGTGTAAACTAAGATTCCATATTGTATCATGGCCAACATAGACTTCTGTATAACCTGCCTCTTTTATTTTTTTAAAGCAACTTGTAGTAATGTTTCCTTTGTTGCTATTTTGGGGGATCTCCAGTGCCTAGCATAACTCCTTTCTTATACTAGGTACTTAATACATGCTTATTGATTTTACCATAACAAATTAAAATAGTTCTCTCTCTCTTACACACACACACACGTGCGCATACACACATACATACACACACACACACACACACACACACACACACCTTCTTTACACATTCCATAGTTCTGTTTTCTTAACAGTTCCTATCAAGTTTAAACTGAGCTATCACACATTTGGCTTGGAATTCCAGTTGTTTCATGTATAGGACCTGTATCTCAAATAATTGTATATTTTAAGCTCCTTGAGGCCACCACTCAAGTCTTACTTCTTTTGTATGTGTAACATACTACCTTTGCCCTTAAGAAATATTGGACCAATGAGTAAATTATTCATTGTCAGCACAGGGGCACAGAGTCATATCTGTGTTTATAGGAAATGATTTCCCATCTACTTTTGGAAAATTAAGACATCTCCTAGCAAGAATGTCATGGGAGGATTCTGAGACAATGGCAGAGTAGGTCAGAAAATTCCAAGGTCTCCAGATTTCTCCTAGAAACAAGATAAAATAGTACCTGAAGGTGAGAATAAGGTTGTAAAAAATAAACAAGAATTGGGGTAGTATAGTGATCCTTCTGATCTTGAGAAGATCTGAAGAAAAATCCCAGGACTGAGGTGAAATCTAAATACCCAGTGAAAATCCTGTGAAATCTAAATACAGAGTCTAGGCTATTTCCTCTGAAAGAGCAAGCATTGAGCCAGCCTCAAGAATTTTTGCCTCCCAGGCAGTGTAGGGAGTCAGGGATCTGAGCAGGGGAAGATTGAGGTACCCTATTGACAAGGGACACCAATTCCAGTTCTGTTGCTGAGATAGACCCTGGGTCAGAGGGAAACAGCAAATATCCAAAGAAGGCAGAACCAGTGTGGCAGGGATGCCACCGACTGTGGGCACTTACAGGGGAGGGGGGAGGGAAGAGTTCTTGGTTTCCACTTCAGGCCAGAGGGGAGAACTGAAGGAGAATCTGAGGCCAGAGACATCATCCCCCATACACCAGGACTAGAGGGGATTACAATAATAATCTGGTACAATAAAAAAAAAAAAGCATGCAAAGGAGAAAGGACCCAACTACAGAAAATTACTATGGGAATAGAGAAGACTGGGGTTCATCTTCAGAGAAGGATAATGAAGCAAAAAAACAAAATCCTCTTGTACCCCAAAGAGAAGTGTCAAATGGTTACCTGCCCTCAAAGAATTCATAGAAGAACTTTTAAAAAGACCTTAACAAATTAAAGATTGAGGAAAAAAAATTTAAAGTAAGAACAACATAAGAAAAATTAAAAGGTTATGAAAAGTTAACCAACTGGAAAAGGAGATCCAAAATCTTCAGGAAGAAAATTACCCCCAATTAGAATTAGGCAAAGGGAAGCCAGTAAAGTTATAATAGACCAAGAAATAATAAAAAAAAAAATAAAAAGAAGGAAAAAATAGAAGAGAATGTGAAACATCTTATAAGAAAAATAATTGATTTAGAGAACAGATCAAGAAAAAATATGTAAGAATAATCAAATGACCTGAAAGCTATGATCAAAAAAGAATCTCAATACAATAATACAAGAAATAATTAAACTGTCCTGAAACATTAGAACAAGAGGGGAAAGTAGAAATAGGAAAAAAAAAGTCCACCAATCACTACCTGAAAGAGATCCTAAGAGGAAAACCTATAGGAATATCATAGTCAAATTCCAAAATACCCAGCTTAAGGAGAAAATATTATAAGCAACAAGAAAAAAAATATGGTAGAGCCACATTTAGAATCACACAAGACCTAGCTGTGCCAACACTAAATGAACTGACAGACTTTCAGGATATTTTGCAAAAAATCCTGACCTTAATATAAGTTTTGGCATATAAGATCCAAGGGAAATATAAAGAATATATTAAATACTAATTACAAGGGACTCAATAAGGACTGTCTACTTTATATATGAGGAAACATAAAACATATGTCTAAGACTGTTATTAGTAATTGGGTAGTGTGAAAGATTGGGGTAGACCTGAGTATAATGTGATTCTAAAAAGTAAAACCATTTAGGAAAAAGTAAAAAGAGTAATTAGCTTACACAAATGAAATGTGAGAGGAAGAACTGACACAGAGGAATTAGATGGGGGAAGAGGGCTGGTAGTTCTGGAACCCTACTCTTATTGGGAATAGGTTAAAGAGGGAACAATATCTAGAAGGGTACAAAAAGCTTCTAAATTCAAAAAGAAAAAGTTAAGGGGAGAGGGAGGGGGAAGAAGATAAAAAGGGAATTTTTAGAAGGAACCCTATTCTTGTTAGATATGGGTTAAAGAGAGAACTATATATACATTTGGAAGAGAACAAAAGACTTCTAAAATTATAAAGAAATAAGGGTTTGAAGGAATTTGAGGGAATTGGATAAAGGGGGGACTAAAGAAGGTTGCCTAGATTAATGGGAATGGGACAAAGAAAGAATAACATATATATTTGGATTGCTATAATAATCTTCTGAATTCAGATAGAAAGAAGAGAGTAAGGCAAAAAGTCGGGGCAAGAGAATAAGGGAAGGATCTTTGGAGGAGAGGTAGGTTAAGTAATAGGATGGCAAGGTATTGGGTAGAAGTAAAGTAGAGGAATCAAGATGGATAGGAAATAAGAGATATATGCACAAACATAAAATAAAGATCAGGAGTAGAATTTATCAGCCAAAAAAACATGGGTAGTAATCATGATCTCAGACAAAGTTAAAGCTAAAGTAGATTTAATCAAATATGTCAGCCATATTAATCCATATTGTTTTATACTATTTAAAATAACTAGATAGTATAAGGTTGGAATATTACCGTGGTGCAGGAAATAATGTGTTGGCGGGTGGACTTAGAAAAATATGGAAAGATTTGTACTTATGAAGGAAGAGGTTATCCACCTTCAGAGAAACAGAGGACAAACAAGTATAATACACTCTTACATAGATGCATAGGAATGTGTAAGTCTACATATGAGTATGATTATAGATATTTAAGTATATGCATATAAGTGCATGTATGTATATGTATGTACATGTGTTTATAGGTGTGCTGTATATGCATGCATATAGACACATATACATACATATCTAATATATATCCACACTTAATTGTAGCCTTCTTGGAAGGAAGGAGGAAAAAGAACAAAGTAAAAAGTACACAACAGAGAAGAAAACTTACAAGGAATCAAAGAAAAGATGGATAGCTCTGAACATGAAGTATTTATTATATAGGCTTTCTGGAAATGGAAATTTATTGCTGTATATTTTGAATACTTTCTTAAGTTCTGCTATGCACATGACAATGCTTCCCCCCTTTTTATTTTGTATTTCAGTTTATAATGTTTCTTTTTCTTTTCTTAATGTATAGTTAAGTTTAAAATAAATTAATAAAAAAAGAACATGGACATGAGGAACATTCCAAGGTGAACTGTCACATCTGCTCATAAAAAGTGAAATTACATATATTTGGAGCCAAGAGAATTGGGTAACAGGGAAACATATTAAGGAATGAAAAAAAAAGTTCCCTATGCAGTGAATAATTTAAGAGTTCCCAGCAAAATGTAATTGGGGAATAGTTAACGAAATAAATAAAAATATATTTTTTAAAAAGAGTCCCTAGCCAGATGAACAGCTGTTCACACTGAGAGGAATACTGAAAATAGAATGATGATAGGCAAAAACCTATATTGGTGACCAGAAGGCACTTCCTTCCAGCAGAGTAGGTAATGGGATCCCTGCCTTCAACAGTGTAAGAGTATTGAATGCCAAGAAAAAAAATCCAGAAGAATGGCAGAATCTAGGGAATTTGGGCTGTCTCTCTAAATGAAAAAAAAAAAAACAAAACCATACAGAATCAGAGCAATTATCTGACTAAATCAAGCAGAAAAATATATTGCAACTATTTTAATATTTCAGATAAAAGTAGATCTGGGGTCCTAAATATCATGGTATTTGCTACAATCCTCCATTTTACTTTTAACATATGACAGTGGACATGGCATACAGAGAGGAAGTTAAAAATCTCATGACTATATGACATGGCAAAGCAATTCTGCCCCCCCAAAAAACACCAATGAGGATAGCAAGAAACATGCACTTTGGCACCACAGGGGATAAATTTAAAGGAAATTGTGTCTTTAACATATGAAAGAGGGAAAAGGCAAAACAGGAATGATATTCCAAGTTAGTAAAAATGAGGAAAACAGATCAGGGTGAGAGGAAGCCTGAAAAGTAGAATAGCATTAAAAAGAGTTGAAGAGTACAAAAAAAAAATGTTTTTTTTTTTCCAAACATGTGAGGGGAAATGAAGAGACCAGGGGAAATTAAGATTGCTAATCAGTGAAGAGGCATATGAATTGATGAGGATTCTAAAATGGCTGATTGAACTCATTCTTTGGATCAAGCTTTAACAGGAAAAATGAAGAAAACAAATTTGGACTATTAGGACATAATGAAAATCTTGTCAAAATAACTATTGGTGGAAATCAGGTAGGGAATTCTGTGCTTGAAAAATGTGCACATTTTTAAATCAGTAAGAAAGGCAACTGAGATATGTAAATGAATTGACAGACGTGGAGTATTTACTAATCTGTTCGTGCTTGCTTTTTGAAAAAAAAATAGATGCTAGAAAGATAGAAGATCTGAGGAAGAAAAAAAGGGGAAAACAAATCACTATCATTTGAATGAACTAGGTTCATAGTCAACCTCAACTGTTCAATTTCTTTAATCCCATATCTCCATCAATTGTTAAAATTTGTTGATTCTTAATCCATATTTTTTTCTCTCATCCATCTCCTTCTCTCTATTCATATGGTCACCCTCATCCTCATCCCCTGGAGTATACTTGCTGCTCACCTCTTTTAGAATTCCTAGTTTTCCTTAAAGCTTATCTTAGGTGTCACCTTCTTCATGAGACCTTTCTTGATACCCTGAGGTGGCAGTTTCTCCATTCTCAAATAGTTTGCATTTTTATATACTTTATGTATAGTTTATATACAATGTGTACATATTTCCCACTCCTACCCACAAAATTTAAGTTCCTTAAAGGAACAGATTGTTACATGTATGTCATTGTATTCTAACGGCTCAACACAAGCTATTTTTTGTAAATGCTCATTGATTTCAGAAAAAGAAAGTGACATTTCCTGAAATTACAGTCCCACGTGTGAGGTTAAATAAGTAAAACAATGGAAAATATGTTTGTTAGGTTTTTTTTCAAAGCTTAGGACACATGATCAAGTCATATTAAGCTAAAAATATATAGGGATGACAATAGACAATTATTGACAATACTAGTTTCTCTGGCAGTTGAAGTTTTACAAAGCACACAACACAGGTGAATCTGGTCAATCACAGAACATGGAGGTCTCATTCACGGAGATCATATAAATCCCTTTATATTAAATATAAATGAATGCAAAGTCCTGACTGACTACAAACTTCTTGAGGGCAAAGACTGTTTCAATTATGTATTTGTATATCCAGTGCCTTGTACACATAGAGAGGGACTGAACCTTTAATTTCATTGTTATCAGAAACTTTGAGATAAGGAAAACTCCTTCCACCAATGCAGGTCAGCACCTTTTTTGCAACCTAGAGCACTGAGAAGTTAAGTGAGGGCCAGAGAGTCAGTGTTGGAAAAGGAAGAACTTGAACCCAGATCTTTCTGGCTCCAGAGCTAGTTTTCTCAGAACTACAGGATGTCCCTAAAGTCTGGACACATGGGAAATCTTATTAACTATGCATATTTTCAAGAAATGAAATGAATGAAATTTTCAACAACATTTTATTTAATTAGCATACATTTTAGCCATGACAATCTCATATGGAATAAAAGCTTTCATTAGCTATTGGGGACCATTTCCATTTCCCATATTAATGAGATTAATTTAATTAATGAGATTTCCTATGTGTCTCCTTTGTCTTCCTATTAAATCTCATTTATGCTAATTAAATAAAATGTTGTTGAAAATTTCATTCATTTCATTTCTTGAAAATATGCATAGTTAATGAGATTCCCTATGTGTCCAGACTTTAGAGACAGCCTGTGTAATGTGCTGTACCTTGCCTCAAACATAGTGGATGGTAATTAAGTGTGTGTTGATTGACTGATTGGAAGAGAAAACTGGAGTATAGAGAGGAAAAAATTGCTTAAAGTCATACAGCTAGATATGGCAGTGAGGATAAGAAACCTGATCTCTTTACTTTTCATCTAGTGCTCATCAAACTCTACCACACAATCTAATCTTAACAATATTGCCCTTTTCTCTGCAAAACTGTTGAAAGAAATTCCCTTAAGGGAATTAGGAGTTTCCAGAGGATAGCCAGTGGCAATTTGACTTGAACTTAGAAAGTAGAAAGATGTATAAGGTCATTTACAAGCATAAATATCTCTGGAAACCCCAGAAGCTACTCTGGTCAAGAAAGAACAGAGTTACAGGGTTTGTGAAATCAACACCAAACCAGGTGAAGTTCTTTAGCAGAACCAACTCCCAAGAGCAATTTCGGGCCTCTTAGTCCTTATTATTCACCAGCCTTTCTTTTACCTACCCTTAATGACATCCAGGAAAAAAAAAAAACAAACCTGATCATTTCTGAACTAAGTTACATGAAAATTCTATTACACTGGCTTATTTTGGGCTTTTCTTGTTGATTTTTCCTATTTTTGGCGTAGGCGATGCCCATAACTTGGCAGGTTGGCTCCTGAGATGTGCTGCACCTTAGTGTTCACTCTCAGAGTAAGCAAGCCCCCTACAGATATTTCTTCCTACCTACCAACATAACTACAACATGATGCTTTCAAGAATCTCTTAGTTTTATTTTTATCTCTGAAAAGAAGAACACCACAAAACACAAACTATTTCACAGGACTATCATCTATATGGAAATTGAAGCCCAGGGGTCATTGACACTCCAGGCAGCATAAATAGTAAGGTAGTTGGAAAGGTTAAGGTGCTGTAGGGTTGTCTCTGACGTTTTCTAACTCCTCTGAAGTACATACATGATGTAGATATTCAAAATACTCTAATTCATGAGTTCAAATAGCCTAAGTCAGCAGTGGAATGAGATGCAAACAGCAAAACTGTAACCTATCCCAGTCTTATTTCATGCTGTACTGAATATCAATTTGTAGAAAGTCTAGGTAGAATTGGTCCAGATACATCCTTAAGCCAGGCTTCAGTGCAGTAATTCCACCTCCCCTCACTCCTTATCTGGAGGTCAGACTTCTCTCAACACCAACATTGAAAACTGAGAAGTTCAAAAGAAAGGCCTTTGTCCTTGAAAATATGTGTCTACATCCCTCACAAAGAGACAGGGCTTAAGTTCAACCCCATAGGCTCTCAATCAGAATCTTACTGACTTTTATTTAACATATAATTCTAACAAACTAGGTCATCTGGTCTTTTATTCTAATCTACCATATGGCAGATTAGAATCAGAAAATCAGAAGGGTGAGAATTATTACAAACAAGACCCCCGGCAGTCATAGACAACTATTAGCCTTAGCATGAGGGAAAACATAATATAAAAGTAGGACTATGTACAAATACAAGTTATGAAAAATCATTTTCAAAAAATGCTATGTAACAGTTTATGCACACACATTTATACATAGATACATACATGTTATTTCTATAACAATACATTAGCTTGTGGTCAAGGTAATGAAACTATTAAGCACAGGGACTCAGAGAACATCTACTAAGTTGTGAAGTTGATATCTGCTATGGATGGGGGAGTACTCACAGGGAAAACATTACAAATCCTAGCATTACAGAAAAACAACAACAACACATTATGGAGAATAGATATTCGTGAGTGAGATAATGAGAAAAGTTTTATTAGGTTCAGTTTCTTCTGATGAAGAAGACGGATGTCTAGGATATTTTTAAGAAGCTCTCCATATAATCAGATAAAAAAATAATGTTTTGGCATTTCGAATAATAAACTTCAGTTACTTGGAAAATTTCTTTATAGAGAATCACTCATTTCTTAACTTCATCATAAAGTTAGCTTCTGTGCAAAGGATGGCTAATCCCCCAAGTTTTGGAAAACATACCCCCAGTAATATTTAAATTAGCACAGCTGTTTTTCAGACATGTGACCCTAGATTAGCGCTAGAATTGGGCAGGTGGGAAGCTGTGGGAATTAATAATGAGTTGCCAAGGAGGAAAGCAAGACAAGTTCAACAGAGGTGGTCAGGTTCACTTAGATTTGACAGCTACAGCACTGAGAATGAGAAAATAAACAAAGATATGGAAACTAAAATGTAGCAGGGAAAGCTGGGAGAAAATGTGGTATAATGAAAGGAGTGTGTAATGGGATGTAATTTGAATCCCAGCTGGGAAATTTACTACCTGTGTCACTTGTGCTCTCTGAGCCTCTGTTTCCTCAACTGTAAAATGAAGTATTACTGGACTTACAAGTTCCTCTTGGCTCTAGTTCTGTGATCATTGTGGCCAGTATAAAATTAGTGAGATGATACCTGCTTGCACATACTATGATGCATTTAGATCTTATTAGGTTCCCCACAAAACCCTGTGAGGTAGGTTGTGGAGGTATTATTCTCATTTTATAACTGAGGGAAAGCTGGCACAGAGAAGTGACATGCCCAGGGTTATATAACTGGGATTTGAACCAATTTCTCTTGCAATTTTCAAATCTATCAGTAAAAAACAAAACAATACATTTATTAAGTACTACTACCTTATAGGCACTATGTACGACATTCAGGGAAACAAGTACAAATAATCCCACGCCTTTTGCGATATACCATGCTGCCTCTGTGAAATCATTGAGAATGCAAGAGTAATTAGTAAGAACTGAGAATTCTAAAAGTATTCATCTAGTGCTTACATTGTATATTTGTGCCCAATTACAATGTTATCTTTACGATAACTGTGAAAAAAAAATAAGAGGCAAGGACAACTCCCATTCCTGTTCTGTCTGGGTCTCTCTAACCAGAGCTTAAGTTGATGGGGGTAGTATTTCAGATATGTGGTGTATTAAAAGTCAAGTCAAGGTTTTCTCAGCAAGGTCTTATCCCAAATTAATCTAATACTGGAAGGATGACTCCCACTTAGTGGGGAGGTACCAAGATTTTTCTAGCTTACAAGAGAGTGTCCTGGGGAACACATACACACAGCCAAATAAGGATCCTGGAAATCTCAGTAATGTTCCATACCCTTCCCAAACCACAAAGACTCACCTAGACTTCAATTGCTCTCAAAAACAATTGAATCTGCTCAGTCTCCACAATATCAGCCAGTTTACTACTAGCACAGCAAACTCTGCTCTTCCTCTGCAATTTCTGCATCACTCACCATCCCCCTGAGGCCCCGGATAATAACTCAATGCAGTTCAACTGTGAGCAGCTTGGTGCTGTCCCTTGCCTTGGTGCTGACTCAGCTTGAAACTCCCATTTTTATCACTTCTCTTGTCCAGGGTGCTGACAACTCTCCAAGAGGATACATGAGCAATAAATATTAAGTCCCTTGTCTCTAAATGTTGGAGATGTTCCCACAGTATATCTGTGTTGCTGAAGTAGCTACTGAGGTGGGAAAATTTTTTCATCCTTTTAGTCTTACCTGATTAACTATCACACTAGGGACAACAGGTGTTTCAAACATTCTTTATCCTCAATCATGCTCATCTACTTTCAAAGATGACCTCACCTTTTTGACTGAGAAAAAAGTCTGCCCACTGTAAGCTCCCTCATCTCCACTACTACACACTTCAGGTAGTCTTTCTCTTTTCCACGTTCAGCCCCTTCCACTTGGGTCCTTGAGTCCATCCTTTCCCTTCTTCTTTTGGACATTGTCCCATCATTTCCCCCTCTTTTTGAGACTCAATCTATTAACTCTTCCACCTGATGCCTGCTAATGTGCTCATGTGTACCCAATATTTCAGCCTATATCACATGTTCCTTTCACAGTCAAATTCTGAAGAGACAAACAGGCAGACAGAAGCATATATACAATCTTTTAAAGATCTATGACAGTGCTCTCTCTTAATTCTTCTCCTACTGGACCTACCTTCCTGGTATTATAGGTCATATACAGAGAACTGAAAGGAACTGTCTCACACCAGTCACCCATAGCTTATGGATGCTCCATAAGATTTCATCAGGACAATAGTTCATACTCTTTTGCTTGATGATTTCACCTGCTTCATTGAGTTCATTTGTTATTTTTATGTAGATGACTACAAATCTATAGGTCAAATCCTAATCTGTTCCATGAAACCCAGTCTACTTTGCAGCCAAACTGAATTTACTGCCTACTTTAACTCACTCTCAATATGACCTCCCTTCATGCAATATCAGAAACTATCCTTTGTGTCTTATTCTTATAGTTGGTCTGATTTCTTCTTTACTCCCATCACCATCTTGTATTTATGTGCTCA
Organism: Pseudochirops cupreus; assembly: GCA_028627135.1. Taxonomy (NCBI): domain Eukaryota; kingdom Metazoa; phylum Chordata; class Mammalia; order Diprotodontia; family Pseudocheiridae; genus Pseudochirops; species Pseudochirops cupreus. Next base: position 431,794,496 of record CM053582.1, read on the forward strand.
TGTTCTGCCATGAGAGAAGGAAGGTCCTGATGGCATGGATAATTTCATTATGTTTATGTATTCCCAGTATCTAGTGCAGTGCCTTGCACATAGTGGATACTTAATAAATGCTTGTTTAATTTAATTTAAAAACTACTGACATTAAGTCTATACCTTCGTCTAAGTATCTGCCATAATATGGTCTGAAGAAAGCTGTGAATTCCTACTTTAGCAAACTCCCTGAGGAATCCTTAGAGGGCAGAATAGCTGTCCATTTTCAGGCTACCACTTATAATGAATCCTTGTGCCTTTTGCCAACCCAGGAATTCTACAGAATTTCCACATTGGAAAGCAAGAGATAGCTACTACCATAGTGTAACTCACTCAGAGGTCTAGACTTTTAGAAGATATGGGTCCTCACAGAACATCTACTATATTCATTCACCCCAGGAAGGAGAATTGAAGACCACATGTTGGGGCTCCCTACTGTCCCAGCATCTAATGATATTCTTCTCTAGTTTCATATGGGAAAGTCTTATAACCTCTTGCTATGTAGATCATATAGCTTCAGCTTATTTTGTATTTCCTATATAATAGTAAGTATTCATAAACAGTAAACACTTAACTAAATGCAACTACATCCAATGTAGGAATATTATACGTACACATATGAGTAAACCCAAAATAAATGCAAGGTAATTTTGGGTGGCAGGCAGAAGGAAGGCACTAGAAGTTGAGAAGCATGAGAAATAAGGAAAGGTTTAAAAGGAAGGAAGAAAGATCAGGTGCAGATCCTGAGAAGTTTTGAGGGTTAAAGGAAGGGCAGTGAAGGAGGTCTTTTTGTATGGGTGCCAGGTGGTGCAGTGGATAAAGCATTGCACCTGAAGTCAAGAAGGTGTAAGTTTAAATCCAGTCAGACATTTATTAGCTGTGTGACCCTATCAAGTCATTTAACCTTAGTTTCCACAACTGTAAAATTGTAATAACAACAGCACGGACCTTCAGGGTTGTTGTGAAGATCAAAGGAGGCTATTTGTAAAGCACTTAGTCGGTTCTGGCAGTAGGAGGGGCTTATACATAATAATAACTTATTCTTTTCTCCCACCACTTTCTTTTTATAGCTTGTTGATATAGACTCTGAAGTTTAGGGTATTATAGCATAAAAAGATTGAATAGGTGACAAGGAGAAGCAAAAGGAGACCCCCTTCCAAAAAAAATTGAAACAACTATCTTGTTCCCAAAGCACAACCCAGTTCCTGATCTCACAGTCCAGAGATATGGATCAGTTTTGGCAGTGCCAAACAGTGCAGTCATTATGCAGTCTGTAGGTTTTGGGGCACAATGGATAGAGTGCTTGCTCTGGAGTCAGAAAGATTCACCTTCCTGAGATAAAATCTGGCCTCAGGTACTTACTAGCTGTGTGACCCTGGACAAGTCACTTAACCATGTTTGCCTCAATTTCCTCACCTGTCAAATTAACTAGGCAAGGAAATGGTAAACTGATATATTAGATTTGCCAAGAAAGTAAAAAATGAGGTCAAAGAGAGTCAGACATGACTGAAAACAACTGAACAAGTTCTGTGGGCCTTCTCAGCCTCCTGTTATCTCTATCCTCTTGAAGGACCGATTTTTTGACAACCTCAAGGGTTGGGAGTGGGCAGTTCTGCTGATTGCTTCTCCTGTATCACAGTAGAACCATTTAGTCTGTCTAAAGCAGGTAGGTGGCACATTAGAACACTAGACGTTGAGTTAGGAAGACCCAAATTCTGATATGAATAGGCACTTTCTAGTTGTGTGATCCTGAGTAAGTCAATTAACCTGTCTGCCTCAGTTTCCCTACTTGTAAAGTAGGGCTAATAATAACATCTACATCCCAGGGTTGTGGTGAGGATAAAATGAAATATTTGTAAAATGCTAAGCAAACCTTAACATGCTACATAAATGCTGATTATTATTATTATTGTTATCATTATTATTCAATAGAAGGATGACAAGAAGTAGTAGAAGAAGAATTAGCCAAATACGTTTCAAAATGAGAATCAGAAAAGTAAGTAGTAAACAAAGCTTCAGACCATGTTTACCAGTACCAAGTCAGATAGAAATTTGGCTGTTGCATGATTTACTTTTAGTCCTCCCCTTTTCCTTCTCCAAGAAAGAAATCCCCTTAGAGTTCTTAATTATTCAGTTAGATTGCTTACATTTATCAAATTAAATTGCATCACTTCCAAATGTCCACTTTAACTATATTGTGTAGACCCTGGCCCAAACATTGCCAGTATAAACAATTAACTTAGATGCCTTAGGACAGAATAAACTATTTCAAGTTGCTAAGAATATTTAATACCATTAATACATTTTTTTCTTAACCAAATCCCATTACCTGCTGAATAAACATAAAACCCTTGGCTCTAATATTCAAGGCTCTCCCCAATCTGATTTCAATCAACTTTTCCAGCCTTTGCTTACATTGTATTCCTTCTTGTTTGTGGCACTCTGGTGTGGATTACTTTTTTTTCCTTCAAATAAAATTCGCATTTTCCTGTCTCTGTACCTTCACTCACATTGTTCCCCTAAACTTTCCATTCCAAATGTCCCATCTTTACTGTTTGATATCTTAAAGCATAGCAATAGATAATAATCCACACAGGATCCCTGAGGCTGTGAATTAACTTAGTTTTAAAATATAACATTATCTATGTCTTATTACATTTTATTTGTTTTATTAAATATTTCCCATATATATTTTAATCTGAGTTGGGTCACACGCAGGAATGTTGGGAGTGTATATGGGAGTGAATGTGTGATACCTCTACCCTACAAATTCTTCAAGAACTCCTCTATTAAGACCTCCCTGATGTGGGGTCTAAAATAGTCCAATATGCAAGAAAACCCACTGAAGCACAGCTCCAAGCAAATAGTATTTTATTAAAGAGTCCATTGTCCCCTCTAATCAAGTGGATTTCAGATCTTCCTCACAGTCTGAGATGTCCTTTTCCCCAGGGCCTCAGTTTCATAGGGCTTGATATCCAAACAAACAGAAGAGATAAAATAACATAGTCTCTTTAGTTGGTAGATCTTGATTTTGACTTCCAGAAGTGCCAGAAATGATGCATCAGTATGGGTGGTCATAAGATGGACAAGGCAAGAGTCATCTCTAGTGACATAGTGGTCATAAGATGATCCCCTCCTCATATTGGGCAAGTGAGGGTGATCTGGAGGTACAAAAATAAGTAGGAGGACTTTCCATATTATCCCAAGACATTCCATCCATACTGTGTTTGGTTATCACCATTCTTGTGTTTAGGCAAGTGAATTTATAATTTTCAGTTCACAACTCCGGGGCCTAATATATAGAACTACCCTTATGGAATCATATCAAACTGATTAATACTAATTAGAGATAAGTTTAGAATAAACATGGGTCTAATTAATCATCTATTGTACTGATTCTCCCAGAAACTTAACCTTTCTCAGATTTCTTCTAGCACATTCCCATTATATGCAAAGGGAGTATTAAAACCTCTGTGAAATGTGAGCTTCCTTGAAGATTACAACCTGCTTATGACTTAGCATATAAATCCTAAGGAGGTACGAAAAAAGTTAAATGACTTAGCCAGAGTCACATTGCTAATAAGTAACAAAGGTAGGATTTGAATAAAGGACTTCCTGATTTCAGTCATAGCAATTTATAAAGTTATACTCTATGTATCCTGATAATATACACAGTGTATGTCCTCTATCTTGTTTATCTGTATATATGTCTTCTCTTCCCTGGTTATGCAATAAGCTCCTTAAGGTCAATAACCATGTCTTATTAATCTTGTTGTACTTACCACTGTGCATTACAAATTATAGGAGTATAAAAAAATATTTCTGAATGCATATAAGAATAAACCTGGCTATAGTGCAATGACTTTTATTATGGGGGCTTTTGGGACTGATGATCAAGACCAGCAACAGAAATAATTCTACCATTGCTACCTTGTTTGTAGATACAACCGATCTTCCTTTCTAAAATGGACTTTTAGGATGAAATACTAATGGGAATCAAAGCTGGCTGGAAAACAATAAAAATAGAAGAGGGGTAAGTGGCAATTTGCCCAGAAACATCTGGTGGATTTGTAATCAGGATCACAATGGACCATGAATTGATTTAATATATTTATTAATTATATGGGAGGTGAACTGAAAAGCACTTTAATGAGTCAATGTGGATGGTTCTGGATTGAGAGATCTTGCTAACATGGAAAAAGACCAATAAATGACACTGACAGCAATAAAGAAGATAAGGGTATTTCTGAATACTTGAAAGAACCTTGGGAGTTGGGGGAGCTGAGATAGCAAAATAAAGGCAGGAACTTGCCTGAGCCCTCTCAACTTCTCCAAACATTAAATAATGCTTGAAAATGAATTCTGAGATGGCATAATCAACAAAAGGATGGAGTGAAGCAATCTTCCATCCCAAGACAATTTAGAAGGTTGGCAGGAAAAATTTATCTCACTATGGTGAGAATAAAGTACAGTCCAGGACAGTCCATATACTAGGTAAGCTTGGCCAGGGAAGTCAGCAGAAGGCCTTAGAGGTGAGTGAATCAGCAGTGCCTTCTGGAGTTTTTAGCCCACAGAGAATAGAAGGGTTGGACAACTGGTCAGAAGGAGATTACAGGGAACTTTCTACTGGCACTGGGAGCAGGATTCTGCTTCATTGTCCATATGACATTCTGGGTCACAGTTCCATGATGAAGAGGGACACTAGCAGAAACAGAGACCCTGGACAAACTGCCAAGGTGGAACAAAGGATTTGTGGTTACAGACCCTGGGAGCTAGCTCTGAAAACAGCAGCACAAAAAAAAAAAAAACAACAACCCTGAAGCTTGGGGCATTGCTCCCTCCATCACAGGAGCAGAACTCAACTTTAACATAAAGTTAAAAGTATAAAAAGGGCTGGAAAAATGAGCAAACAACAAAAAAGAACCTAACCACAGAGAGTTACTATGGTGACAGGGAAAATCAAAATACAAACTCAGAAGACAACAGTGTCAAAACAGTTACATCCAGAGCTTCAAAGAAAAATGTGAATTGGATTTGTCTCAGATCCCAAAAAGAATTCCTAGAAGAGCTCAAAATTGATCTAAAATATCTAATAAGAGAAGCTTCAGATAACTAAGGAAAGAAATTAGAATGATGCAATAAAATCATGAAAACAGTCAACATCTTGGTAAAGGAGGCACAAAAAACAACAAACAAAATAACACCCTTAAAAAACATAATAGGTCAAATGGTGAAAGAGGAACAAAATCCACTGAAGAAAAGAATTCTTTAAAAGACCAAATGTCAAAAGAATGAAAAAAAAAATAGAAGAATACGTGAACTATCTCATTGCTAAAACAACCGACCCGGAAAATAGATTAAGGAATAATAATTTATGAATTATTAGGCTACCTGAAAGTCATGAACAAAAAAAAAAGAGTTTAGACATAATATTTCAAGGAATTATCAAGGAAAATTGCCCTGGTAGCCTAGAACCAGAAGGTAAAAAAGAAGTTGAAAGAATCCACTGATCACCTCCTGAAAGAGCTCCTAAAATGAAAATTGCCAGGAATATTATAGCCAAATTAGAATCTTTCAAGGTCAAGGAGAAAATTCTGCAAGCAGCCAGAAATAAGCAATTCAAACATTGTGGAGTTACAGGCAAATAACATCAGATTCGCCAGCTTCTACATTAAAGGATTTCAGGGCTTGTAAAAAATATTCTGGAGGACAAAGGAACTGGGATTAAAACCAAGAATCACTTACCAAAAAACTGAATATAATCCTTCTGGGGGGGGGGGGGAAAATGAGCATTTGATAAAATAGAGAACTTTCAAGCATTTCTGATGAGAAGACTAGAACTGAATAGAAAATTTGGCTTTCAAATACAAGACTCAAGAGAAGCATAAAAAGGTAAGCAGAAATGAGAAATCTTAAGAGACTGAATACTGTTGAAGTGTTTACATTCCTAGATGGTAAGATGATACTTGTAACTTGTAAAAGCTTTATCATTATTGGGGCAGTTAGGAGTGTACGCAGACAGAGGTCATACATGCAAGTTTATTAAGATATGATGATATTCAAAAATATAAAATTAAGGAGTGAGAAAATGTCCTGAGAGATATACTGGGAGAATGAAGGAGAGAGATAGAATAAGGAAAATTATCTTACATGAAAAAAAGAAAAAAAAGAGCTTTTACAGTGGAGGATGTAAAGCCGAGCATAAGCAGCTCTCCTGAGGACTGCTGCTGGAAATAGCTTTAAGGTTCTGATCACATAGTATAGTGAACTCTCTATTTATTCAACAGTAAACTAAAACAAAATATTCACAGAAACAAAAGTACAACATTCACAATGACAGAACATTAACAATTTATTACTAAAGTGACTCCATATTCTTAAACAATAGATATCATTTATACCCATCTAAAGTCTTCTTTCATCTTTACTGGAGAATGGCTTCCAATCATCCTTAACAAGCAATTGTCCTTAAGGAGTACAAAGTACAAAGTACAAAGATCTCCCACTCCTAGATCACAATAAGTCATAATCTCATCAGTTGGCACTAAGTAGGTAAGTAAAAGTCCTTTCATCTTGAGGCTGACTTCCAAACTCCATGATTCCTCTTCTATGCTTCCAGCTCTTGTGTAAATTCACCCAACTGTCACCTGGATTCATAGGTAGGCAGCTTCAGGGCCAGTGCCTGGTTCAGCTCCTGTCCAGCTCCCAGTTCAGTTCCACACATCAAGCTTAGCAGAGTTACAACAATATCTATACACATTGCCGCTACTATCATCAATTCACTTTCTGCCTGTGAAATCAACGTAGACCAACAGACAGGGCCTCAGTCTGAGAAATTAACACAAATCATCAGTAAAGTCCCTGGACCTCTGAAAACACCAGTAAAACCCTCCTTCAGTTCTTCTGTAAATAGACAGCAGGAAAGTCGTCTTTCAGGGCTTCTGAATGAGCAGTAAGATTCAAGGACTTCTTGAAACAACAGCAACATCCTCAATCAGCAGACAGGTTTGACAAAGTAACATCAACACAGGCAGAACAGACAGACACCACGATCATCCTTCCTTCCAGTTCTGCTCAATTCCATCTGTGCTTGAGCTTTTATATCATCAGCTTCTTCCTGTTCTGCCCTCCTCTTATGTCCTTCCTATTCTGGTCTTTGGCAAGTTCCTCCCACTGTGGACTTCACAGGTTCTGTTTCTAACAAAGACTTGATATAATCACAGGTGAAGCTCAAAGACACTTAAATAGCTGAAACAAAGAGTTAAATACCATATTGCTTGCCATTACAAGGGGGACATGGATACTTGAGGAACAATACTTGAAGCTTACTCTCACTGAAATTGTCTCAAAGAAGGAATAATATACACACTAAGTTGGGCATAGAAATTTATCTTACCCAACAGGGAAGTAGGGGGAAAAGGGAATAAAAGAAGAAGAAGCAGAAAGACACATATGGAGTGTAAGGGGGAGAAACAGAATCTATTGTGCTTCAGCTAAAGTAACAAAATGGAGGGGTAGCAATCATGATCTCAGATAAAGTAAAAGCAAAAATAGATCTAATTAAAAGAGAGGAAATGTAACAGCATCTTACTAAAAGGTCCATGAAATAAAATCAATACTAAACATATGCAACAAACGATATAGCATCAAAACGCTTATTTAATCTTATTTTTCCTTAGATGAATACTAAAACTTAAGTACATAATAAGAAAAGAAAAAGAAACATTTTATAAACTTAAATATTAAAACAAATATAAAATAAGAAAAGAAAAAAATGTCATGTGTGCAGAAGAATGTAAGAGAGGATTCAAAATATACAGCAATAAACTTCCATTTCAAGAAAGTCTATATATTAAATAATACATGTTGTATTGAGATCTGTTCATCTTTTCTTTGTTTTCTTGTAGGTTTTCTTTTGTTCTCTGTTTTATACTTTTTACGTTGTTCTTTTATTCCCCTGTCCTACCCATCCCCCGGCCCTCAGGCTACAATTAAGAGTGGATCTATTTATACATAGATATTGATAGATATATACACATACATACATGTATACATACATGCATACATATAAACATATATTTCCCCTAAGAGGTGCTACTCCTGATCTTTATATTTGTGCATATGTCTTATTTCCTATCCCTCCTGACTCCTTTACATTACTTCTACCCACTACCTTGCCCTCCTATTACTTAACTTACCTTCCAATGATCCCTCCCTTTTCCCATTCCCATAAATCCAAACACTCTTTTATATGCCCCTTTGACTTATTGCCTTACCCTCCCCTCTAAAGATCCCTCCCCTTATCTTATCCCCCCTCCATATATCCTTAGCATTTTATTTCTAAATTTAGAAGACTTTTATACTCTTATAGATGTATATATATTGTTTCCTCTTGAACCCATTCTGGATGAAAGTAGGTTTCCAGAACTAACAGCCCTCCTCCCCCATCTAATTCCTCTGTATCAGTTCTTCCTTTTGCACCTAATTTGTATAAGATAATTACTGTTTTTAGCCGCTCCTGAGTAGTTTTACTTTTTGAAGACATATCATGCTCAGGTCTACCCAATCTTTCTTACAAACTACCCAATTACTCATAACAATCTTAGGCATATGTTTTACATTTTATATGCATAAAAGATAAACTACCTGTCCTCATTGAGTCCCTTCTATTCAGTCTTTGGTAGGTATCTTACATTTCTCTTGGCTCTTATATATCAAATCTATTAAGTTCAGGTTTTTTTTTTTTAACAAAGTTCTGAAAGTCTGACAATTTATTAAGTGTCCACTTTTTCACTCATTCAGAACTATGCCTAACTTGCTGAATATGCTTTTTTCAGTCACAACCCCAGTTCTTTTACTCTTTAATATATAGTGTTCCAAGACCTACTGTCTTTTAGTGTTGTGACTGCTAGGTTTTATGTGATTCTAATTGTGGCACCAGCATATGTAAATTGTTTTTTTCCTGTTGCTCATAATATTTTCTCTTTAAGCTGGGGGTTTTGGAATTTGATTATGATACTTCTATAGGTTTTCCTCATAGAATCTCTTTCAGGTGGTGATCATTGGATTTTTTTCTATTTCTATTTTCCCCTCTTGTTCTAATGCTTCAGGACATTTTTCTTTAAATACTTCTTGTATTATTGTATCAAGATTTTTTTAATTGTAACTTTCAGGTAGTCCAATTATTGTTCTCTCTTCTTGATATTCTCTAGATCAGTTGTTTCTTTATGAGGTGTTTCATATTCTCTTCTATTTTTTTCATTCTTTATATTTTGTTGTATCATGTCTTGATATATTATAATTTCACTGCTTTCCCCTTGACCAGTTCTGATTTTCAAGGAATCATTTTCTTCTTCAAGATTCTGGAAATCCTTTTCTAATTGGTTAACTTTCTTTTCATAATCTTGTTTTTGAAGATTTTTAAAAAATATTTTTCCTCAGTCTCTATCATTTGATTTTAAAGTCTTTTTAAAGTTCTTCTGTTAATTCTTTTTGGGGGGCAGGTGACCATTTGACATTACTTTTTAAGGGTAGAAGATGGTTTCTTTGCTTCACTATCTTCCTCTGAAGATGAACCCTGGTCTTCTCTATTCCCAAAGTAGCTCTCTGTGATTGGATTCTTTCTCCTTTGCCTGTGCATTTTTTTTTGTAATAGTTTAGTTTAGTTTTTATAATTACCTCTAGTCCTGGGGTATGGGAGTATGGTGCCTCTGGCTTCAGATCCTTTTTAGTTCTCCCTTCTGACCTTGAACTCAAACCAAGACCTACAGCCTCCAGTAAGTACCCACAGTCAGCTGCATCCTGCCCCACTGCTTCTGCACTCACCAAGCATAAGTTGGTTCCCTCTCTTCTCCACTGTGTCTCTGCAGCACAGTTGGGTCTGGTGTTCCTTGTCAGTAGAGTTTCCCTCTATCTTTCCAGGCTCAGATGCCCAACTCCCCTCACTGTTCTGGGAGTAAGAGTTCCTATGACTGATGCCATGGCAGCCTTCCCACACAGTTAATCCCAGGGTTATTGTTTGTTGTTAAAGTGGGCTCCAGCCTAGAGGTACTTACTCTTCAGGGGAATCACACCTCTTCCTGGGATTTTTCTTCAGATCTTCTCAGTTTATCCTGGGAGGATTCCTGTTTTGCCCCTTCTGTTATTTATTTTTACTGATCTATGTTTGCCTCAGTGTGGTGTTTTATCTGTTTTGTAGAGGAAAATCTTGAGAAGTTGGAATTTTTCTGACCTACTCCATCATCTTCCCAGAATCCTCCCCAGCCACATTCTTAAAGGAAAAGTTATAGTAAGAAAATAGATAGAAAAACTCTATTAGTGGGGGAATCTCTACTTTCTCCTCTCATAACTAGATTTTGATTAGAATAAATCTAATCAAAAGAAAGAAGTTAAAGAGATGAATAAAATTTTAGAAAAGTTAGATATGATGGATATCTGGAGAAAATAGAATGGGAATAGAAAGAAATATACCTTTTTTTCAGTGGTATGTAGTACCTACACAAAAACTGACCATGTATTAGGGCATAAAAAACCTCCCAAGTAAATGCAGAATAGAATGAATATTAAATGCATACTTTTAGATCATAATGCAATAAAAATTAGGTTCAGTAAAATGCTACGGAAATACAGATAAAAAGATTAATTAGAAATTAATTTAACCCTAAAGAAGGAGTGGGTCAAAGATCATGCACTATGATTAGGTGGGATTTATACCATTAATGCTGGGCTTATTCAATATTAGGGAAACTATCAGCATAACTGACTATATCAATAACAAAGAAAACAAAAAATTGTGTAATTATTCCAATAGATGCAGAAAAAGGTTGTGAAGTGATATGACACTCATTATTATTTTTAAATAAACACATTAGAAAACAGGAATAAATGAAGCTTTTCTT
>CM053582.1:431814663-431831010 GCA_028627135.1 Pseudochirops cupreus
TATCTATCTATCTATCTATCTATGCAATTATTATTATTATTATTGACTACATCCAACTGGAACTTGAGATACACAGGCACTGCAGTTGGGAGATCCATCCTACCCTACCAAAAAGTGACATAGGAGAGAATAGACTGGGGGAGGGTGGACGCACCAGGATGGCTGTTTTGGGGTGGTGGGTGGGGGAGGGACAGGGAGAAAATATGTAACTCAAAATCTTATGGAAATGAATGATGCAAACTATAATAAAATTAAAAAAAAAAAGAACCAATGAAATCATGGGGCTGAAGTTATGACTTGCAGTTGAATGGGATTTAAGTAAGCCAGAGTTGCACAAAGTTGTCAGGCTTCCTCTCTCTTTTAGAGTAATCAAAGTCCAGTGGGAGGACAAAAGTCAAGAGTACTAGTGATGGCTCAGGAAGCAGTGGATGATCTTGGCATCTTCAATGTCTCACCAAGCTCTAAGAGCTCTAACAGTGCTTGCTTCAGTCACCTTATGACCATTGGAACAAGTTGTTCTCATCTGCCCATTTTGCTGGAGGAAGTCTTCATCTGCTTGAAGCGTCCTCAACCTGGTTTCCTCATCTACCAAGGCAGTTTACTGGGGGGTGTAGTTACTGCATATGCTACAGCTTCTTAGAGCAACAGGTAAGATTTGGGTGACCCATTAGATACCAAAGGAGGATGAACTGCCCTGAAAAGGGCTTGGCAGGCCCTCACACCAGAAATGCTAGTCCTCCCTAAACACCATACACCCACCAGCATGTAGTGGGCACTTAATAAATGTTTTTTGAATTGAATTTAAAATTGGATTATGTCAGTATTTTCTTAGGTTCCATTGGACTCTTCCACTGCAAGAATCAGTGAAGGAGCAAAAGACAGAATAATAAAAACACAGGAGAAACAAAGACCACTACTGCTTATTCCCTCTTTACCTGCCAGAGAAGCAGAATATGGCCAATAGAGGAGAGAAAATGGAATTGCAGGGGAGAGACTCATAGAGCCTGTTGTTAGACTCTTGAGAAAAGAGAAATGAGCTGCTTCTTCCAATGTTGCCAATAGAAAGGAGAGATGAGAGATGAGCCAACGGGACAAAGATAAATCCTTTATCTCGAAGTCCTTCCCACAGTTGTGGACTGGTTTCCTCTTACCAGGAGCTCTTTAGCTTACTCTTCAGCCTTTTCTGAGCTTTTGAGGAGAAATCACACTTTATGTATGCCAAATTCTATGCCAGATTTAGTGAATATGCCAGCCTAGTCTTCCAAGGCATATTAATCCCAGTGTATAATGCAAGAGCTATTTTGGAACAGACTCTGGGAAGGCTGTATTTGAAGGTGACTGGAATTCATTCACGGTTCTGGAAGGAAAACATGGTAGGAGGAGGAGAAGAAAACAGTTCCAGGTTGATTGCATGTCCTCCATCTTGGAAACTTGTGGAGACATTCTGGTGCCTAGATTTGCCCCAGCGCTTTCACTGAAAGAGATCATGAGGAATAGAGCTTCACCTCAGCAATGCATCCAGTGGGTGGTGGTGTAGACCAATGAGGTTCTAAGGTATTGAGTTGATCTAGTTGGTGATACATTCCCCTCAGAGACATTTCCTCCTTTCCCAATTGCTGGCTTCAAATATCCTCTACGTGAACTGCCTTGCCTGCAGAATCTCAGCAGGTAAGTTTCTTCTTTCAAGATAGAAACTTAGTACTGGCTGTGGTATCTCCAATGGACTATACTATCCAGCACTTTGTGCTCCCCTTTCCTTTTCATTTTGGTTTCTTCCTTTTGCTATCAGATATCCCTCTGCTAGAAAAAAAGAAGAAAAAATTAGCCCACTAACCTTTATTTGAGCTGGTATTTGGAAATAATAGAGTTTGAACATTTATGCAAGTCTAGAATAAAAATCTGTAGACTCATCTAAAATCTACTGTGATGCTGGAAAATAAAGAGGTGAATAAGGAAGAAATCCGGCCTAGGGTGTTTCCAACTAGTAATGTGCCTCAGCTACATAGCATTTACCCAGCCCAAAGTGATAAACAGTTAAGAAAAATGAGTATAGAGACATTTTAGTTGATAACTTCACCCTCAGACAATGTCTATGTGTACAGTTACATTTTATCAATCTCTAAAGCCAGGAACAAAATGGGGACAGATGCTGTAGCAGGCTTTCTTGGGTTTCTCTTCCCCTGGCACCCAAGCCTGTGCTACAAATGTGTACTGATGTTGTTTCTCCTTTTTAGGGATAGCTCAACTTTGAACATATGTCCATTCACAGGATCCACTGCTGCTCCGTTTTCTAAGACCTATTTTTCTGGATCTCATTTTTTGATCTTCTCTGATTCCCAATGGCTAGCAGGAAGGGAGACCTTGCAAGACTAAGTGGGTAGAGGGCTTTCATTGGAATCAGGAAGACCTAGCTTCAAGTTCTGTGTGCCTGTGTGATCATCATCACTTAAAATTCTGTGTTTCATATAAAGTTCTAAGAACTATAAGTTAGAGGTGAGTTGGCAAATGGCATTGGGGGGTCTTTTCATATCAGGGAATTTCACAAAGTGATTAAATCACTGGTCTGGATTCCCCTCCTTTAAAGTGAGGCTGTTGTTGCTGTTGTTGGTAGCTAGATGGCACAGTGGATAGAAAGCCATCCTGAGGTCGAGAAGACACCTTCTCCTGAGTTCAAATCCTGTCTCAGACATTTACTAGCTGCGTGATCCTGAACAATTCACTTAACCCCATTTGCATTAGTTCCTCATCTGTAAAATGAGCTGGAGAAGGAAATTACAAACCACTGTAGTATCTTAGCCACTCAAGAAAACCCCAAATGGAGTCATGGAGAGTTGTATATCAGTGAAATGATGAACAACCACACCCCACTCTTTTAAAATGGGGTATCGATCAATAATTATAACATTACAAAAAATACAAAATATATATTGTATATAAATAGACCTCTGGAATGATCTTTAATTCTTTCATCTGTCTCTTACCCCCTCACCCCACATTTGCAACACCTATCATGGAACTGAGAGTTCTTAGTGGCCCATCCATTTACAGGTGAGCTAACTGAGGTTAATTGAGATGAAATGACTCGGCCAATCACAAGAGTTGTTAAGTGGCAGAAGGAGGATTTGAATCAAGGTCTCCATATCAAACTTTCGTTCAAGAATATCACATTTGGGCAGCTAGGTGGCACAGTTAATAGAGCATTGGCTCTGAAATTAGGAGGATCTGAGTTCAAATCTGGCCTGAGAAACTTGACACCTAACTAGCTATGTGACCTTGGGCAAATCACTTAACCCCAATTGCCTTGCCTTCCCCCCTCCAGATAAAAAAGAATATCACATTATCTGCCTTATACTTAAACCTTCCCTTCTATTCCCACTACAATTATCCTAATATAAGCCATGAAAATATCCTCCTAGTTTTCTCACATTTACCTATTTTCAATGGGGATAACTATTTGCAATGGGGATAACTAGGTGGCACAGTAAATACAGTAGCAGACATGGAATCAGGAAGACCTGAGTTTGAGTCCGGCAACAGACACTTTCTAGTTCCGTGATTCTAGGCAAGTCTCTTGACCTCTGTTTGCCTCAGTTTCCTTATCTGTAAAATAGGGATAATAAAAACACCTACCTCCCAATATTGTTGTGAGAATAAAATGAGATACTAACTGTAAACTTAATTGGCACATAAGCACTATATAAATGTTAGTCATTATTATTATAATCCATTCTTTATGTATTGATCTGATCATGTCATTCTTTTGCTAAAAATTTTTTTAGTGATTTCCCATTTCTGTTTGAGTAAACATCAAACTCCTTTGCCTGGCACCTGGCACCACTTTAACTCTCACACTATATTCCATTTTCTAGCAAAACTGCACTAAATTCTATTCCCTAAACTTGTCTTTCAAAGTCAAATTCAAATGCTACCTCCTCCATGAAACTGTTTTTAATTCCTCCAGCAACCTTTCTGCTCATGAACATCTCTATTATTTCTCTGTAATACAATGGGAGTTGTACTAGACTGTTGTCTGAAATCCCTTCCACCTTTGGATCTATGATCCTATGAAGTGATGTGCTCAAGGTCATTCAGGCAATATGTGAAAGAATAAAACAATTTAATCCCAAATCCTCTGAAACTGTAACCAGTGTTATTTCCACTGCACTTGAACAATGTAAGGGTACTTAGGAGTCATCCAATATACCCTGTTCCATCTTGCTTACAAATATGGAATCTGAGACTCAGAAAGAATGTTTTGAAAATGGTAGGTAGAGATCTTTAGAGCAATGGCAACATTGAGCATGAACAGCTGTGGTTGAAGAAAGAAAAATGAGGAAGAAAGAGGATCCAGAGAATGCTAAGTCCAAAGCTGCCAGCTTCCCAGTCTGGACAAATACTGGCCCTACTGATATCTATAGCTTGTTGCTGCTTTCAGCACTGTCGTTTACACTCTTTGTGGGCCTAAAACCTTAGTTTGGAAAGAGCCATTCCATTCCTTAGAGCAGTGGTTCTCAACCTTCCTAATGCCGTGACCCTTTAATACAGTTCCTCATATGGTGGTGACCCCCAACCATAAAATTATTTTCGTTGCTACTTCATAAGTGTAATTTTGCCATTGTTATGAATCATAATGTAAATATCTGATATGCAGGATGTATTTTCATTGTTCAAATTGAACATAACCCATAGGTTGAGAACTGCTGCCTTAGCGTCACATGCCAGACTGTCTTGTCAAGGTCTGTTAGCTGCTCTTCCTTCCCAAACACTTCCAGTTATGGGGCATCACTAGAGGCCATGTTTCTGTGAATTCTAAAGTGTTTCCTCTGCTTATGATTAGCCTGCTCAGATCCCTAAACAAAAGCTGTCTGACTCTCCTGTCTGCTATCATCTAGCCCTCCATAAGGGGCACAATTACCCTCGAGTTTCCCTCATTGTTTGCTATCTGCAAAATTCTAGTCACTTAAGAATACCTCCTTCCTGCATCACCCCATTCCAAACCATTTACTGAGTTTATACCACAAAACAGCTAAAAGTTTAAGATCTAGGGAAGAACAAGTACATGTAAAATATTGTCCTTTTTTCATAAATAGACATAGACCACATACACACATAGATTATGGGCTGAGTGTACCAGGGGCCAAACTTTAGCATTGGTTTTTCCCCTTCCTCTTAGGTTCTCTTGTTATGTGCATGCTTATGATTCAAACAATTTCATTTATTAACTCATCTCTAAATCCTACAGCCTGGATTTGTGGTTTCTATTCATGGTACCTTTATTTTTTTTTAAAAAGTTTCTCTTCAAATAACAACTTATACATCCTATATAATTTTTTGAGAACTTTCACCTGTTTTAGATTATTAGATTGAGGACCCTTGTGTGTGTGTGTGTGTGTGTGTGTGTGTGTGTGTGTGTGTGTGTAAGAGAGAGAGAGAGAGAGAGAGAGAGAGAGAGAGAGAGAGAGAAAGGATGTGTTAAAATGAATGAGGCTAGCAAAGAAAGGGGGAAAAGAACTGAAAATCAAGCTTGGCCAAGGGGTAGCTTGACTTAGTCCCTGCATTTGTTCTGAAAATTACTATGATTTAGAGCCACATAGATAAAAATTAAACACAAAGAGCTCTTTGTTAGCTGTATTTGAAATACACTTTTATGTTAGGGGTTTCTTTCTATTAGAAAACAAAAAATCTACTTTAAGAAACCCTCATTTTTCTGTATAGTTTGTCCCCAATCAAGTGACACCTAATATATGGGTCAGTGTTTGTAACTGCCCCCAAGGGTGGCCATCAGTTCATCTTACAAGCACTTGGCTTTACAAAGCATCAAATGCAGAATGCATTTTATTTACACAGCAAAGAACATAGGAAATACGCATACATGAATGGACAAAGAAGCAAAAGTGCCCCTTTGATCTTTCAAAAAGAGCCTCTTTAGGGGTGGCTAGGTGGCACAGTAAATAAAACGTCAGCCCTAGAATCAGGAGGACCTGAATTCAAATCCAGCCTCAGACACTTATCACTTACTAGCTATGTGACCTTGGGTAAGTCACTTAACCTCAATTGTCCTACCTTCCCCCCCACAAAAAAAGAGCCTCTTTTACAGCACAATTTACATAGATTACTTGAGCCCACATATTTTACAGCATTCATGATTTTTATACAGTTACTTACAGCAGCCCTTATTTACCCCCAAATCTGTTCAGCATTATTCTTTGAATGCTTTGTGGTAGTAAACACCTGCAGACTACATGGATGACATCCTAAATCATCCTTTGCATGACCTCACATATCAGCTTGATAAATTACCAGTTAGTCTGCTGAGCTCTATTGTGACAATAGGCTACTTTGGAACACCTTAGTCATCCAAGTTAATATGGGGAATATCCTGTTGATTTGCAGCCCCAGTTCTGGGCAGACAAATGATTTTCCAGTGACATCTACAGACTTGATTTTCTCTTCCTCTTCAGGATTGTCTCCACACGAGCCACCCTCTAATGTTAGCTATTTAGCTGCAACTGGTAGAAGTGGCTAAATTCCTAGATTCCCCCTCATACTTTTGTCCTCCTCTTTGCTACACAGTATTAGTAAGTCTCCTAATGGCTGTTGTGATACCTTGCTGTGTAAGTCCCTGGCCATTCTTTGCAGCTGTTTGGCACTCTAGTACACCATCTAGGCCTTCAACTAGTAGATATTCTGCCATTCTCCAATATCTTGTGGTACATTAAGATTTCATAACAGAGTTATTTCTCCTACATAGAGTTCCTGACATTAACCATGGGCCTTATGATGCTGTTTTTCTTTTGTTCTCCTAGGCTGAATTCATAGCTAATTGGTAAGCACATTTTAATTGATTTTTTAAAAAATGAAATGAAATAGTGGTTGTGAGTTTAAAGTTCTCCTCCATCCTTGGAGACTCCAAGGCATGAGTCACTAGGCAGATGTAGATATTGCCCAAACATTGACATGTATTGAATTTGGTGTGTGTCATCAATTCAGGTGGTATAAAGATGCCATAAAAATGCCATACAGTGACCTCTCTAAACCTTATATTTAAACTTCAGTGTTTCTACTATATTCATCAGACTTCTATTAAAGTGCTTTGCCTATGTATCTCCTTGAGGTTAGGATCATTTCCAAAACTAATATCCCTGATTCCTCTTGCTAAATCAAGCCTCCTTGGTCCTTGAGAAAAAAGGACAATTAACAATAGTAGAAAAGACAGAAGGCTTGATTTGAGCCTCCTCAATGAAGTCTGTCTCATCTTTTGGTGTTCAGGGTCCACAGGGTCAATTTTTAGATTTCTGAGAAAACTTTCTGTTCATGTGCCTCTTGGAGATCCTTTGAAGAGGGGTAGCAAAGATGAGAAACTTTTGAAGTGGAGACTTGTACCAACTTTGTGACTCAAAACACTACTCTTTTTTTTTTTGAAAAATTGTATTTTATATTTTTCCAATTACACATGGAAAACCATTTTAACATTCTTTGTTTAAAAACTGAATTCCATTTTCCCCCTCTCTCCATCCCTACCTCCCTTCTTAAGAAGATAAGAAATTTGGTAGATAGTAAACATAAGACATCATCTTTTTTCCCATATCAGTCATGTTGTGAAAGAAGGAATAGATCAAAAGAAAAAAAATCATGAAAAAAATAAAGTGAGAAGTGTATGCTTTGATTCATATTTAGACTCCCTTAGTTTTTTCTCTGTATGTGATAGCATTTTTTATTGTGAGTCCTTTGGAACTATCTTGGATCATTGTATTGGCAGGCAGAGCTAAGCTGTTCATAGCTGATTATCCTATAATGTTGCTGTTACTGAGTATAATTATCTTCAGGTTCTACTTTACCTTGCATCATGTTATGTAAGTCTTTCCAGGCTTTTCTGAAATTCCCCTCCTCATAATTTCTTGTAGAATAAAAGCATTCCATTACCTTCATATACTACAACTTGGTCAGTCATTCTCCAATTGATGAACATCCTCTTCATTTTCAATTCTTTGCTACCACAAAAAGAGTTGCTATAAATATTTTTGTATAAGTAGGTCCCTTTCTCCTACTTTTAAAAATCTCTTTGTGATACAGACCTAGTCATAGTATTGTGGGTATTCACAGTTTGATTGCCTTTTGGATACAGTTCCAAATTGCCCTCCAGAATGGTTGGAATAGTTCACAACTCCACCAATAGTATATTAGGCTCCCAAATTTCCCACACCCCCTCAAACATTTATCATTTACCTTTTCTGTCATATTAGCCAATCTAATTGCAGTGCTACCTCAGAGTTGTTTTAATTTGCATTTCTCTCATCAATAATGATTTAGAGAATTTTCTTATGACTATAAATAGCTTTGATTTCTTCATCTTAAAACTGCCTGTTTATATCCTTTGACCATTTATCAATTGGGGAATGACTTGTATTCTTATAAATTCCACTCAGTTCTCTATATATTTGAGAAATGAAGCCTTTTATCAGAGACACTTGCTGTAAAAATTGCTTCACAAGTTTCTGCTTTCCTTCTAATCTTGGTTGAATTGGTTTTGTTTATGCAAAAACTTTTAATAAAGTCAAAATTATCTATTTTATATCTTGTAATGCTCTCTATCTCTTATTTGGTCATAAATTCTTCCCTTCTCCATAGATCTGACAGGTAAACTATTCCTTGCTCTCCTAATTTGCTTATGGTACCACCCTTTATGTCTAAATCATGTACTCATTTTGGCCTTATTTTTTTTTACTAAGTATAAAATGTTTGTCTATACTGGTTTCTGCCGTACTGTTTTACAGCTTTCCCAGCAGTTTTTATCCAATGGTGAGTCAAAATACTACTCTCAATGGGTCCTCTGTAAAGGACAAGATCAGAGGTTTACCCTGATGCTATATCTCCTATTGTTCATTGTAGTATATCTACTTTCTGGTCATTTGCCCCTGCTTAGATCTACTACAGATGAAATCACTACATTTCTCCAGGAGATTGTGCTTTCTCTTTCTCTTTATTCTATGGATGTAACTCTGAATAGATGAGAGGACTGTTTCTATTACTTAGGCAGTCACAGTAACCACTATTATATATAGTCAATAAACATTTATTAAGTACCTATGTTCTAGGCACTGTGCTAATCACTGAGGATACAAATTAGAAAAAAAAATAGTTGTTTTTCAAAGAGCCTTTACAATCTAGTGGAGAAAGACAATATACAAAAGGAACCTGCAAAAAGGGGGCCACCAGAGGGCACTTGGTGTGGTGTCATGATGGTGGAGTCACATGGTGTTCATGTAGTCCAAACCAAGCAGGACTAATGATAGGAAATGAAGAGTTAGGTGGAAAATTCCAAGTCCTGTATAAAAGGAGGCTTCAGGAGGAATATATTGCTCTGCCCCCTAGTCTCCTAATCAGAGGGGAGGGGTAACTAAGGTGTCTAAGGAGGTGTTGAGTATCAAAACTGAATCAATTTCCATGATGATGAGTTTTTTGGATGATAAGTTTATCCTGGGGGAGGCATAATCTTTGTGCAATTGAAACCAAGCAGAGCAGCTGATGGGAAATGATCTTCTATATTTTCCCTTAGCATTTGCATCAGATGATGTGGTTCATGAACTTTACAACCATATACCTTTGAATGCTGCTTTTTTTTTTAGTAGTTTTTCCAGCCTTCACACAAAATCTGATAACTTCTCTACATCTGCATGAGAGGTAATTGGGAATTTAACATAAATGCCCTCCATTCTGTCAATGCCACCAAACTGGCTGAGTCCAGTCATATATGAGTCCCATAACCAACGGTCATTACATCTTCAAGATGCATAGAACATCAAAAGGAAGGTTTCCTGATGATTTTCAGTAAATACCTCTTTTTTTTTGTCTCCTACATCAGACTCTGGCCACTGCCTTAGTAGCTCTGATATACTAATTCTAATCATAACTTCCCTTCCAGGCAAATTGATACTTCTTTCTGATAAAAACTACAATTATCTATAGAAGGACTCCATCAATTGGATGGCTTGCTTCAGAGCCTACCCCATGTCCTAAGCCCTGGCTTCTACAGGCACTAGGTCACAGATCTCTTCTACCTTCTGCCAAGAGAAGACTGTTCTAAGCCATTCTATTGCACTTAGATAGTTTATCACTTCTGCTGTAGGAAGGATTTCATCTTGCTTAACAGTTACTTGATAAACTAGATGTTTTAGTAACCGTTTCCAAGTCCTTACTTTTGAAGTATCTCCTTAGGGACCTGGATAAACTCTATAGTTTCAAGCAGCTCCAGTTTGTACAAAGCAGAGACCATGTTGTTCTCTCTCTTGAATATCTCCCTCAGTACTTTATAGGCTGCATCAAAGAGTCTGAAAAAGCATACAAGTTTCTTATATAATTATTCGTACCCAAAGGCACCTTCAAAATGAATAGTACATATCTATGCTTCAAAAAATAGTGGTCACTTCTACTAATACTGGTTACTCAACTCCAAAAACAACATGCAATTCTATGATCCCTCTTAGATTCCGACTACCCTTGGTTCTTTCCCAGATGGCAACTTTGCCATTTCTTAGTAAAGAAATCCTATGCTAAAAAAAACCAAAAACCAAAACAAACAAAAAAACCCACAAACCTTTCTTGCATCAGAGATTCCCATTTAGTCAGTACCTAGAATCATCGGTTTTTAGAACTCTGTCTACCCAAAGACTGGCTATCAGCTTCCCCTTAGGAGTGTAGCCCCACCTTAAAGATTCCAGGGAATAATGAGATAACACTACCCCAAAGCTATCTCATTAATCTCTGGAAGCATTAAGGAAGGGCTACACAAGTATTTAGCCTTACAAAAATTAAATATAAGGCCAATGAGGGCCCAGTCTTTAGGTAATGTGAAATTTTGCATGCTGAATTTTAATTCAACATGAACTTAGCAGAGGCTTCTATCTATGAAAAAGGGGCTGGTGCTATGTGGTGATAAGAAGTTTTGTGGTTGGATTCAGAGCCAGGAATCATGATGGAGTCAGAGTTGGTACACAAAATGTCTGATGCATCCCTTCTTTAAGCCTCTCTGTGCTGTTTTTTTTTTCTTGTTAACTTTTGAATGCTGAGGAAGAATGGTAAGTTTCTGGGTGGGAGAAGGAGCAGGAACAATGCCTATTGCCTTATTTTTTTATCCAGCCGCCATGGATTCCTGAATGTCTGGTGACTGTTTCAATTGTTTCTTCTTTTCTGATCTTAGGTGATTATCTGCAGACTGAAGGAACCAGATTATTAGCATTAAAAATTCAGAAGAGGCATCAGAACATCCCACAATAGGAGTCCCAGAGCAATTTATCAGCTTGATTCAGCCTAATAGTGAGTTCATCCAAGACACCATGACCTTCCAGATGCTAGACCAGTTGAACAAAGTCCACATCTAGAAATGAACTTGGTAAGGACTATAAAAAAGTGAGCAAAGGGATTTTTAGGGCCAGTAAGTTACCTTTTGACCACATGTATTTTCTCCATGAATGTTTTTGTTTCAAGTTTGAGACCATTCTCTTCAGAGACTCTCTCTCCAGGTTGGAGCAGGGAAATGTTTTATATCAACCATTTTAAGTTTGAGCGCACTCTTCATAGGGGAGAATGTTAGCCAAGTTTGAGGAGTGTTTTGTATTTCTGCATTTGCTATACTTTCTCAGTAAATATACCTTTTAAAAATTAATTGATACCAACTGGTTAATTGATGTTAAGGGGAACACACTGGATGAGGGCTAGTGACATTAGTTTTAGAATACGCCAGTTTCCAGTGGTTACAAAGTGATAGAATTGTGAGTAATCAACTGCTTTCTGGGGATTCCAGAAGACTCTATAAGTGGGAGCTGAGGAAATAAGAGGAGGCAACTATATGTTGATTGAATAGATTTTATTTAGACAGAAAAGAATAGAGAAAGCACTCATGCTTGAATACAAAGAGAGCCAATAGGGTCTCTCTCCTCTTATCACCCTATTAGATATCTGTACCATTCCTGTGATTCACTGTGTGAATGGGTAGAGGGAAGAAGGTTCAGTAATAGGGCAACATCAGGGATTTACCACTGAAACTCAGTCTCTTCTCGTTTTACCATTGAGGCTACAACTCCTGATTCCTCATTAATGCTTACCTTTCCTTCTACAGATGTGTTTGATTCTTCTCTCTGGCCATACTACTAGTTCTTAAGCAGCTGGATGGTAAGAAACTGACATATTAGAGTTCCTTTATCCACTAGGTCCCAAATAGCTGAATTCCCAATTCATTTCCATTTCTTCTATCAAAAAATACTAATTGCTAAATTGGACAGTGTAGACCTAGCTTTAGGCAGAATTTGAGTCAAAGGTAAAAGAGATAAAGAGAACACCCTAGCTACTTTAAATGAATTCAATTTTTCAAGTTCAGATGAATTACATTCCAGGATAATATTGTGAGGTTAAGAGAAGAGATAATTTAAAGAGGGAGAGGAAATAAGAAGAGGTAGAGGGAAGGGGAGGGGAGGAAAGATAAATGGGGAGAGGAAATGGAGAAGAAGAGGAAATAAATGGAAGAAGAAGGAAAAGGTAGAAGACTAGGATAAGGTAAGATAAGGAAGGAACAGAGGAGAGGGGAAAGAGGGTGACGGATAATATCAAAGAAAAAAGATGAGAAGGATTCGTCAGTACCATAGTTTCAGAAAAAAAAATAATGTGATATGTTTTGGTTTTCTTTTTCCCCCTCTTTAGGGCCTCAATTAGGCCTTGAGAAAGGAGTCGGTGCACCTTTAAAACTTCCCGCTTAATCAACTATAGCAAATGCTCATTTAATGATTGTCTTTTTGTACTAAACAAGAAGTAACAATGCTTTTAGCAAAAGAAATGGAATGAGAGAGAAATTGCCTAATCAGCCCTCCTCATGCAGTGCATTGTGAGAGAGATTATTGAATTTTCAGCCTCGGCAGAATTTTAATGAAGCTCCATCTTGCTGGAAAATCCAGCCTTTTGTCAATAGAGTTCAATAACTCGACCACCCGTGTAATAAGATGTAGTGGGTGAAATCTTTCACTTACCAAAATCCAGAGAGTTATGGGAAGCTCCTCTAAAATCTAGACAACCCTTTCTGAGTCTGCTTTTGTGAATATACTAATATAGGTTATGGTTAAAGAGCTGTAACACGTGCAAACATAAATATACAATGTCTTGCTCTAAAACTTGGTTGAAGTTAAATTGTCCCTAGAGAGTGGTGAAATAGAAACCTTAAATGCTTCACCAGGTGCAAAGACCAGTATTCTTTGGGGACTTTTTTGTACCGAATTTAAATTGTTTGGGACAAGGGGGTGGTTGAGAGAGAGAAAAAAAATCTTGATTTTATTGGGAGCCAAATTTAGGAATCCTCGTAATTCTCATGGAACCATTTTGTAAGTCAATAAACATTTAACAAGTGCTCACTATGTACCAAGCGCTGAAGATACATAGAAAAGCAGAAATTTCATTCCTGCCCTTAAGGAATTCACATTCTTTTTGCTGGTCCTTAGTTCTCCAAGAGAACCAATGACATTATGAGGGTCATGTCTTGACTTGAATGTGAATTGGATTTAGGTGAGGCAGAGCTGTACAAAGGCAGACAATCTCCAAAAACTTTGTATGGACAAGGAATATATATCTGAGAAGAGGGAAACAGAATGCACCTCAGCATATAACAAAAACAACAAAAACAAAACAAAAAGCCAAGACCAAAGAAAAAATCATTAAAAATAAGGAAATGTGTGCATTCATATTCTAGATGATAGGGTTAAAGTGGAATTTCCTGATGCAGGTCAGAGAATAGAGGTTCGTTGCCTTAAATATGTCATTCTCAGCACAGGTTTGAGGAGGAAAGTTAATCCCTATTAAGCTTTAAATTGTTTCTTAAGAGGTAGTGTTAGCTGAAGCTGGGGCTAGAGATGGGGAGCGTGTATAATTTAGCAGTCAGAAACTCAAATGAAAGAAAAGAAAATGAAAAGATGCTTGTGGAAATTGGATGGCATCTTGCCAAGAGATCATGGCAAATTTAACCAGTCTGATTTAGGCCTGGGGCTTGATCTTTAGTAATGTTTTTCATCTTCTAAAATTTTTAGTTCAACCCAAAGTGGTAGAAAGAAGGAAATAGAAGAATCTGAACTCTCATTTCAAAGGTAATACTGTCCCCTACATATTAAATCACAAAAAACCCTCACTCCTTTCATGATCTGAATCTCAGAAA
This sequence comes from Pseudochirops cupreus, assembly GCA_028627135.1. Lineage (NCBI taxonomy): Eukaryota > Metazoa > Chordata > Mammalia > Diprotodontia > Pseudocheiridae > Pseudochirops > Pseudochirops cupreus. The sequence continues at coordinate 431,828,852 of CM053582.1, forward strand.
AAGGGAGACGACCTCAACCCCTAGTCTCAGGATTTTGGGTCTCTGAACATATGCATCCTTGGGCAAATGACTTGGCTTTTTTGCTTTGCTGCTTCATCTGTTTATAATGTGATAATGTCTTTGTTGGGCTTTGGATTCAATGGAAAGAGGCTTTGTGACTCCAAGGCATTATTACATTACATTATCACATTGCAAGGCATTGTACCAGTTGAACTGCACTTTTTCTCCAGGTTTGAGTCACCCAATGGCAGAACCACATACATACATATATACATACGTACATGCATACATATACATACATATACACACACATATATGTGAACCAATATCTACAGACCTCTCTACTATCTGACTCCTCTGTATCCCAACAGCCATAAAGTCTACCATATTCTGGAAGTTTCTATCGGGGGTGCAGGTTAGATCTGAAAGAGCTAGAAGGAACTGTAGAGATCCTCTTGTTCACCCATCTGGTTTCACACATGAGGACATGGGTGTCATTCTCAATTAGTCTGACTCCATCAACCCTTATATCTAATCAGTTGCCAAGTCTTTCCAGTCCTACTTAACCTACCTCCACAACATCTCTTGTAGGTGTGGTATGTGTGGGAAAGAGGGAGAGGGAGGGAAAGAGGGGCTTAGGAGGGGGGAGGGAGAGGGGGAGGAGGGGGCAAGGAGAAAGGGGAGGGAGAAGAGGAAGGAGGAGGAGGAGGTGAGTTGACTAGGAGTTAGGAAGACCCCAGTTCTCATCTTCCCTCAGACACTTACTACCTGTGTGACTTTGAACAATCCACTCAACCTCTCTGCCTTACTTTCTTCATCTGTAAAATGAGGGGTTTGCACTCAATTATTCCAAAAGTCCTTTTCCAGCCTTGGTTTCCTTATCTGTAAAATGAGGAAGATGGAGTTGGTGACCTCTAAGGTCCCTTCCTTCTCTAAAATCTATTTTAAAAAATTATGTATTTACGTGTTATCCTGGTAGAATAAAAGCTCCTTTAAGGTGGTGACTGTTTCCTTTTACCCTCAGTGCCTAGAACAGTGCCTGGCACATAGTAGGAACTTAGTAATTGTTTGTTGACTGATTTGTCAGTTGTATATGGGTTGGTTTATGAGTTACAGATGAATTTGAATGTGTTGAAAATTTGCTTTCTTAAGTTACTAGGCCTTAAATCCTGGAGTCATTTTAAACTTATTCTTCAGTAATCAATAATTCTTATGTGTGTTTTTAACTTTCTTTTTTCTCTTTAATTATCCAGCATTTATTTTCTCTTCCTCCCCCTTCATCCTCATTTAAAAACCAAACCCTCTTAACAAATATGCTCATCCAACAAAAAAAATATGCGTGGTTAAACAAAACACATTTCCATAGACAAGCAAAAACAATGTCCAGAAATGTCTCATTCTGCTTTCCCACAACCATCACTTCTCTGTTTTCCATTTGAATTATTTCTTTCCTAAATTCTTTCCTTTGTTACTGCCACCACTCTAGTACCCTCACTTCCCATTCTGGGATTACTTCAACTGCCTCTCTTGCATTCCAGACTCTCTTTGTGACAATCCATCTTACATACTGCTGCCCAGACGAACCTTCTTGAAAAGAAACCCGTTCATCTCACCACTACTAAACTTAGAAACTTCCGATGGCTCCCTGTTTCCTTGACTCTAAATCAAATCTAAAGGGCACAAAATTGGAAGGGATAACATAGTTAAGATAACAAAATCTATATATTAGAAAAGACTGAAACCAAAAAACTTAAATATGAGTGACAGTTTTTTTTTCCTTTTTGATATTTGCATTAAAAAAATCAATTATACATGTACATACAGACCAAGAGAAATCTTATTTAATAGCATTTCCTGTGGGGAAAAAAATTTAATTTTAGATGACCATAAGCTCGAGGAATCAACTGTATGATTTATCTAGTGTAATGAGTGTATTCTTAGGCCACATTCTTATCTGTGTTTAAGATGTTGGGGCCATCAGTTGGGGAATGGCTAAACAAGTTGTGGTATATGAATGTAATGGAATACTATTGTGCTATAAGAAATGGGGAGGAGATGGACTTCATATTTACCTGGAGAGACATATACAAATTGATGTTAAGTGAGAAGAGCAGAACCAGGAAAAAACTTGTACACAATCACAGACACATCATATATGT
>CM053582.1:431831510-431857968 GCA_028627135.1 Pseudochirops cupreus
CACAGACACATCATATATGTGACGACCAGCCTTGATAAACTGGACTCTTCTCAGCAATGCACAGCTATAAGACAACTCTACAAGTCTCAGGATGGAAGGACATATCTACATTCAGAGAAAGATCTAGAAAGAACAGAGTTTAAATGGAGACTGAAGCGATCTACATGCTATCTCTCTTTTCCATGTTTGGTTTTGTTTCCTTTTCCCCATTGAACACTCCATTGGTTACAACCCTTCTATACAACCAGACTAATGTCCAATGTGAAAGTATTTGCAGATTCTATATACTTGACTGCATGCTGCCATGTGAGAGGGTGGGGAGAAAGGGGAGAAAACTTGAAACTGAAGGGACTGTGGAACTGAATTTTGTAAACTAAAAGTAAATAAAGATGTCCTTAAAAAAAAAAAAAGATTTTGGGGCCAAAAGGTCTAAGTGTTTGGACATACCCTGAGGCAAATGTTACCTAGGTTCTTCTCCTTACTATAGGGGAAGTTCAGGGGAAGGACTATTGGTGATACTTCATGCAGGATGTGCCAACACATCTGGCCCATGCTCTAGCAGTGGTTCTCAACCTTCCTAATGCTGCAACTCTTTAATACTTGTATATTGGCGTATCTGCATGTGGGCAGACCCACCTGGAGACAGAGGAGCGGTGTCTTGGTTCCTAAGACCATCGGAAATATGTGTGAAGGGTCGTTCGACCCCCACCCACAGGTTGAGAACTGCTGCTCTAGGCATCCCTGTGGCCACACGAACATAAGTCCCATTCAGAAATCTTGTCTTGGCATGGATGTGATACTGAGCGTTCCCAGAGGTTATGATGGTGATGAACAGGCACTAGCAAATTCTGCCAAGTTGGAAAGGCTTTGAATTTAGGACCAGTGAGTGCAAGGGACAAGCTGCTGTCTAAGAACTAGGCTAGCTAAACTTAGTCTCAGAACTCCATGGTTATCTACCATGTATTTGGCTTTAAGGGGATCTGGGGAGAATTTACAGTGATTTATGACACTGGAAAAGTAGATGGAGGAGCTACAAGAATGGAATCATAGATTAAAATATTTTAAAGTGCCTGAATCAAAGAATATAATCATTTAATTGCACTCTATATTGTTCAGACCATTTCTAGAGTATCTTTTTAATTTGAGCCACATTTTTAAAAGGAACACTGATGTAGCATGAGTATATGCAGGAGACATTGACCAGGATAGTGAGGGAATCTGCAAATCTTGTTATATAGCAATCGATATCATTAATACAGAACTTTACATATGTAAAGGGTTTTACACATATTATATAATTTAATCCTTTCAACACTCTTCTGAAGTAGGTTTTCTAAAAATTATCCCCATTTAACGGAAGTGGAAAGGGGGATTAAAAAAAGTTAAATGGCTGGCCCAGGGTCAGACAGCTAGTAAAAAGTGAGTCCAGATTTAAACTTAAGGTCTTCCTGATTCCAGGTCAGGCACTCTATCCACTACACTACCTAAGGAATATGAGGAAAGGACCAGAAGAATGGATGTAGTACAATAACACAAATTTTTAATGTGCTGCCCTTAAACAAAAAACAACAGAATACAATTAGCACCCTCATTATATAAATAAGAAAACTAAGTTCCAAGAGGTTATAAGGTCATAGTTCCAGAACTGGAAAGGAACTCAGAGTTGATCTAATCCAATCCTCTTATTTTATAAACGAGGAAAGAGGTCCATCAAGGTTAAGTGACTTGTACATTGGTAGTAAGTGGGAGAGTTGGGATTTAAATTCCAGTCTCATGCCTCTAAGCTTAGTGGGAAAGTTTAGCCTTCTTTATGTTGCACTACACAGTTAGCAAGTACCTAAGACAGGATTTGAAACTAGGTGTCCTACTCCCACATCCAAAGATCTATCCATCTAGGTATGATCTAGCCATCATACCACACTATCTTCCTTAGAATGATGTAAGAATACTTAGAGAGATGATATCTTGCTTCAGATGAGGACAACTTAAAAATACTCAGAAGACCTAAGGTTTGAATAATGAATGCTCTAACAGGTTGTATGTCCTTGGGCAAGCCACTTAAACACTGTAAATCTCAGTTGCCTGATCTATAAAAGAGAAATGATATTTGTACTACCTATTTCATCAGGTTGTTGTGAGGAAAAGATAAACCTTCATAGCCTATAGAAATATAACTAATAATGATAACAATAATAATTATAATAACAACAATAATAGTTATTCTTTGAAGGGCTATTCTGTGTAAGAGATAACAATTTTACTCTGCATTTTTCTTGTGATCAGAATTAAGAGTAATTGGTGGAATTTAAAAGAATGAAAAGTTTCAAACTTAGTATAAGGAAAAACTTCCTTCCCTTCCTTCTCTCCTTCCTTCCTTCCTTCCTTCCTTTCTTCCTTCCTTTCTTCCATATTTTATTTCCCTTAAGTTACAATTTTAACGCTTGTTTTTTTTTAAACTTTGAGTTCCAAATTCTCTCCCTTCCTCTACCCCCCTGCCCAATTGAGAAGGCAAATAATTTGATATAAGTTATACATGTGTGGTCATGCAAAACATTTCCATAATAATCATGTTGTGAAAGAAAACATAGACAAAAACAAAAACCTCAAGAAAAATAAAGTAAAAAAGTATGTTTCAATCTGTATTCAGACGCCATCAGTTCTTTCTCTGGGGATGGACAGAATTTTTCATCATTATTGTCTTAGATCATTGTATTACTGGGAAAGGCTAAGTCAATTAAACACTTTCTAACTTTGAGAGTTTTCAAACAATATAATGGGCTTCTTCAGCGAGAAATGAGCTACCTATTTCTGGGAATTGACCTGAAGCTGATCACCTGTAAAGGGTGCTATATGAAATTCTAACTCTAAGGTCCTGTACTTCTCAATTCTATGATTTTTAAGCTCCTCCACCTTACTTCTCCACTTTTCCCCATTTCTTCCTAGATTCATGTTCTTATTAAATCTGTTTCATTCCCACCTGAATAATTTCAATCGTGTTCTTATTTGAAGTGATTTCCCTTTCATACTCTCTAGCCACATCTGATCAGTCATTCAAGGCCGAAATCAGGTTTCATCCCCTCCCCCCACCATGAAGCCTCTCCTGGCAACTGCAGCCCTTATTGCTCTTTCCCTCCTCTGGACTATAACAGTGAAATTTTATGTTGCATAAACCATAGCATTTGGTTACATATAGCCATTTATCCTTCCGTATTGTTTACATGAGAAGTAATATAGTCTAGTGCAGTGGGATCAAAATCAAATAGAAAATAGGGCCACTAACCTGTGCATAAGGATGCCTGCAGGCTAAATATAGACTTAATTTCCAAATATAATATCTATTTTTATTTTTTTACTTATTGCGTCAAATATTTCCCAATTAAGTTTTAACCTGGCTCAGGCTGCATTTGGGAATGGGCCAAGTGTTTGACCTCTATTCTAATGAACAGTGGACTGGTCTTAGAGTCAAGAAGTCTGGGTTCACATCCTACCTCTGACACAAACCACCTATGTGACCATAAACAAGCGACTTTAAACTCTAAGTCCTTATAGCAACTCTTTAAGACTTTTAAATTATAGGCAAGTTCCTTAGCTTGCATTGGTTTTGGGACTTCTCTATATAGACAAGATCACAGATTCAGACAAAAACTTGTTTTCATGATTTGTAATGAACACTGTAACATCATTCTCTAAGAATAAAAATTGTAGGGGCCATGAAAGACAGTGGGAGAGAAATATTGCAGGTATTGGAAGGCTAACATGTAATTCCATTCATGACCTGTGTTCAAGGGGTAGAATAAGATATCTAGGACACATATGATCAGAAAAAGGGTGGAAGCTGGTTATATACTGAGAACAAGTCTAAGTATTACACTGGTGTCCATTAAAAGGTCTCTAGAATACTAGATAAGTCTTTTTTGAGGAGTTTTCAGGATGAGATTGACAAACTATAAAGTGTGGGAATCATCAGATTACATATTTAGAGCTAGAGAAATTGAGGTTGATAAAGGTTCAGTAATTTGTCCATATTCATAAAACTACCAAATGTCTGAGGCAGGTTTTGACTAAAGATCATGCAGACTCCAAGTTATCTGCTCTACCTACTGTGCCACATAAATGGGTTGCATTCTACATTGTGAAATGGAAAAGCCATTTCTATGAGATTCAATTATTTTAAAATGTAGAAGGACTGCTGATATCTGTGTTAATCTTGGGTTTAGTAGAAAGAACACCATTCAAAAATCAGTCAAAACACCAACTTCCCTATTGCTCTTGAGGATACCACTATCTATGGAGTCACCTCACAACTTAGGGTATCATCTTTAACTCCTTATTCACTCACTTCTCCGCCCCATTCACTCTGTTTCCAAGGCCTCTCAATTTTACCTTCACAATACTGCTCATATGTGCCCCATTCTCTCTTCTAATATTGCCAACGTCCCAGTGCAGGCACTCATTACCTCATGCCTAGACTATTGCCTGCTGATTGGTTTCCCTGCTACAAATTTTTCCCCACTCCATTCCATCTTCTCATAAGTTTGCAAAGTGATCTTCCTAAAGCATAGGTTTGACCACGCAACTCACCTTTTCTATAAACTCTTTGCATTTTCACTAGCTGTTTCTTACACCTGCTCCTTCCTTCTCTCTGCTTCCTGACTTCTCTGGCTGAGCTAAACTCTCTCTTTCTACAGGAAGCCTTTCTTAATCTTTCTCATTGCTAGTACCTTTCCTCTGTTGATCATCTCCAATTTATCTGGTACATAGTTTGTTTGTACACAGTTGCTTTCATGTTGTCTCCCCTAATGGGGGAGACATAATGGCCTCTGAACTCATTGAATCAGGGACTATTGGACTGTTTTCCCCCCTTTTGTTGTATCCCTATGCCTAATGCATAGTAGAATTTCAATAAATGTTTGCTTACTAACTGACACTGATTCAAGTAAATATCTTTTTACATTATTAAGGCCCTTTCTGGGTCTGTTTTTTTTTCCCTCTGTTGTTGTTGTTTAGAGTCATTTTTACAGGTATTTGGGGGGGTTTGGGGGCAAGCCCAAGCAAGTCCCTGTTTTTACTCTGTCATATTGGCTCCATCCCCCTCTGGGTCTTTTTTTTTTTAATACCTGAAATGGAAAGATTGGATAAATGATTTCTAAGTTTTTTACCAGCTCTAATTCTTTTTTTATACCATGATTCTGAGAATCTTACTTCTCTTAACCATATTATAGACCTTCTGCGAGTAGGAACTATGTTTTATATTCCCATATCCATTACAGGACTTCATATAGTAATGAGCAGGCAGCAGTTGCTTAAGAAATATGGATTGTTTGCCTCAGACTCAGAAGACCTGAGACTATGTTTTGCCTCTTTCTGAAGCATCCAGACTATGAGACTCCAGCCAGGGCATTTAACCTCTTTGTGTCCCTAGGTAACTCTAAGAATCGAAGTTCATGATCTGGGTTGATAAAGACAGTTTCCTCACTGAGAGGAAAACCCATAAAATCAGAATTTTGGTAAAAAGGAAAAGAAAAAAATACTGATTGATTATAACATTGGGTATTTTTGTGAATGTAATATATATCTTTTAATCCTCCTCTAGCTAATTTAGTCATTCTTACAAATATTTATTTTCATACTAAGGGTTTGTCACAGTTAATTTCATATTGTGTTGCCTTTCTCCTATGTGATTTCATAAATGAGTATAAACAGCATTTTGTCAGGAAAAGAACCTCCTAGCAGAACTGAGGTTCCCTGCTGGGTTAATGCATTAGACTTACAGCTGTGGAAATGTGACTGTTAAAAAAAAAAAAGGAAGGAAAATGAGCTTGGAGCATTGGTTCCATTACTCTATTGGTTTCTCTTATTACAAAGATGCCACCTGACACTGTAGAAAGCAAACCAGTTGGATATGAAGTTCATTGTCTCTCCAAAACAACAACAACAAAATATGAGGACATCAAGTATTGTCAGTGGTGATTCTCTGCTAGAGTTGTGAATTATAGTTGTAGTTTTTCACATTAAAGTGAACAAATATTTTACTAGCAGTGATCACTCCTATACGGACCAATAAAACTGCTACATACTGTGTCAGTAGGGTAGGATCTATCTCTTTTTAGTAGATTCATGAAGAAATATGGCTAAGTTGGTGTAGGAAATTTGAGGAATATTCACCTATCCTGTAACCTTGTAAACTGACCTATAACCTGTGGTAGTCTTGTCACAGAATGCACAAAACAGAACAAAAAAGCAGAGACAGTGATGTTGTCTATTACTTGCCCAATAATTAGTTGTGCTATCAAGTATGTATCAATACTTTTAATGCATCCTTTTAATTTACTAATTCATTTATTAATGCATACAAGTATCCATTCAACACATTTTTACTGACACACCACCAATGGCATTCAAGTTACTGTGATGGGCACAGTAGAGAATAACAATAATAACAACAACTGCTATATAAGTACATATTGACTCAAAAGAAAAGGAACTAAAAGCCTCATAGTTTTCTTTGGAGATCTACCTGTTCCCGAAAGTGACTACTTTGTTTTTTAATAGCACCATGTGAGGCTTCCATTTAAGAGGATGCAAAAGAATGTGGGAAGTTCAGATTTCCTACCTAAACTCTAGTAAGCCAGAGCTGCACAAAAAGATGGCCAGAAGATATGAATGAGGATAGAAGGATCTTCAAAGGGAAGCTACTGTCATGCAAGAATGGAGAAATGTGGAAACTGGTTGGGAAAGGGATCATCCAAGAGAAACTGGCATGAACCCATAGAATCAGACTAAAACAAGTGGAGACAGAGAGGAAATGACCTCCTTTGAAGGGACCTAAAGCCAGTCAATTCCATTAACAGACGGGTCATAAACCAGCTTCAGGAATCAAGATCCTGAAGTCAGATCCTGACTCAAGCCTGTTAGAACCACAGTACAAATGAAAATAAAAGGAATGCATGCCTTTAGGAATAAACAAACAGCTTTCTTTGTGCTTAGCAGAGTCTGGTACCTAGACAAATGCTTGCTTAGTAACTGACTGTATATACTCTCAGTGGTATAAGATCTAAATAATTGAAAGGAAATTTAATTGAATTACATGGAGAAAGACATCAAAACTATAATAATTGAGGACCTCAATATTCCCCTTTCAGACTTAGTTAAATCCAGTAAGAAGACTAATTCAAAAGATAAATACTGCTACAAAGCAGTAATCATCAAATAGATTTGTTACAGTTTAATCAACAAGTATTCATTAAGTATCTACCACAATGCCATCACTGCGCTAGGTGCTGGGTGTACAGAATAATGAATGAAATGTTCTTAATCATATGGAACTGGTTAAAAAGTTGAAAAGTTGCTCAGTGGAACATGTTGGATATTCAAGATCCAGAATCAAATGAAAATAGTGGCAAAGTGTTCAGCAAACTTCAGAACTTCAATTAATAAGGAAAGGACTCACTATTTTGACAAAAACTGCTGAGAAAGCTGGCAAGTAATCTGGTAGAAACTAGCTTTAGACTAACATCCCATATCCTACACTACAGTAATAGAAAACATATTTGGATATAAAATTTATAAACAAATTAGAGAAACAGGTAGATACCTCTCACAACTATTAATACAGGAAAACTTCATGACTGAATGAGGGTTAAGGAAGATCACAGGAGATCAAAAGGATGATTTTGTTTACTTAAAATTGAAAGGTTTCTGTAGAAATAACACCAAGAAAGTTAGAAGGAAAACCATGAACTGGGAAGATATTTGTCGAAATTTGACCGATAAAGGTGTGGTCTGCAAAATATAGAGGAAATATAACAATAAAACAAAAGAAGAGTCATTCCCTAATAGATAATATTGGAACTAGCATGTTAATTTTGAATTATAAACCACAGCCTACAACTGTATGTTGTGGGAAGAAAAATTGTATATAACAGTTCACAGTTTTATATAAAATCCTGTTTATTTTATTTTTCTATATATCGAAATGTTCATGTTTTTATGGTCACAATAAAAAAGAAAATAAAGAAATAGTACCTTGTGGTCAGTGGAGATGTGGCTAGGCAGCTAATTACTTCTATTTGATCTAGGTCTAAGACTTGCCATATAATATTCTCTGATACTACAGAAATAAATAAGAAAACTTTCTTAATCAGTGTTATATTTACAAATGTATGACATTATCCACATTCTTGTGCTATTATAAATATGGCTTTAGTGCTGTGAATTTTTTGCAAGTCACTCTTCCTTTCCAGTACTCAGTCTTCTCAAATACAAAATGAGACAATTAGACTCAGTGACCTTGAAACTCCCTTCTACTTATAACAGTCTATGAGTTTACAGATTCTGGGGTCTACACATAAGATCAAACCTGTTTTTTACAATTAGCTCCATGGAGAAACATTTCATCCATTTTTTAAGCTTACTAGTTAATGGACAAATCTTAGTGCCATGAAGTCTAATAATTCCCAAGAGAAAGCAAATGTCACAGAGAATCAACTACAAGTGAGAGAGAAAGTTAAAAATCTGGGCCTGTCTGACTGGACGTGGTCTGATAACTTAGAAAATGTTAGACAGGCTCTTAGCCTTAATTAAAAAAAAATAAACAAATCTGTAAGAGAAGTCAGATTTACGGCTTTGTGGGTCTGGCACTTAAGACTGGAGCAGGTTCCTTTGATTTAAAAAAAGAATCATGCCTCCTCTTGCCCACCCTTCCCCTCCCCCCCCATTCATTTCCACACTAGCAGCCAACAAACAAAGGACAAAGAACCTTTACTGAAAATCTGTGATTGATTTTTAAATCCCTCTTTGGGATTAGTAGGTTAAGGGTGCAGGAGGGGCAAAAAAAATCAAATTTCATTTAATAGCGCAGTAAAATCTCTATTGATTGCAATACTCTCAATAAAATAAGTGATTGAAGAAGATGATGGGTTACTAACATGGTAAGAAAGAAGCATAACCAATGGACAACCTATGTGCCCTTGGTCCTCATTGTGTCACCTAGACTACTTATGACAAACTTATGGGAGGGAATAGATGAGTCCCACAGGATGGGCTGGTATGGATGAATTCTGATTTGCACTATTTTAAGCAAAGATGTAGGCAGTTAGGAGGTGAAATGCAGGGATAGAATAGAAGACCTGGAGTCAGAGAAACTCCTGCTCCTGAGTTCAAATCTAGCTGTGTGACCCTGGGAACATAAACTAATCCTGTGTACCTCAGTTTGCTCATCTGTAAAATGAGCTGGAGAAGGAAATGGCCAAATCACTCTAGTATCTTTGCCAGGAAATGGGGTCACACATAGGGTCACAAAGAGTTGAACACAATTGAAAAATGATTGAACACCAGAGGTGTGCTCATAAATATTTAACAACTGGCTTTATGAAGTTGGGGGATGTACATAAGATACACTTTTAAGTTGAGTCTGAATTGTTAACATTCTCTCCAACATTTTCTTAAATCTAGATTAAAAAACTGAATAAATCAAGCCCTGATTTGTAGCATGTGCTGATTTCCAAGGTGTAAATGCTTACACTGAAAACTTAAAACCCATTCTTAAGAGCCGGAACATGTTGGCTCCAGCATGCCCCTTGTTGGAAGTAGCATCCACATCATTGAGATTATGAGATCCTAGGTTTAGAATGGGATAGGATCTTAGAGGCCATCTAGTTCATTCCTTTCATTTTATAGATGAGGAACTGAACCCAGAGATTACACAGGTATTAAGTAAAGTAACAGAGCCAGGGTTAGGGTCTGAATCCATAGATTTTCCAGGGTAACATGGGTTATTAGAATGCTTGGGTTGTGGGTATTCCTGGTTGGGTGACATTCTTGATGAATGGAAAGCTCAGCAAAATTCTTTTTTGTTTCAAACCTTGTGGAAAATCTTTCCAAAATACATAAATTCACATTTATGTCATAGGAAGTACAATATAATGAGTTCAATTGAAACTCGTTATGGATGTGAAGCTTCTTACAGTGATCTACCTGTAATCTAATAACTATTAAGGAGTAGGAGTAGGGATTAAAATACAGCTCCTCAAATTCCTACCTTGTCCAGAGAATTCTCTGTAACCATGCTGCCTCTTCTGAAAGATTCTGCCAGAAAACAAGGTGAGATAAGGGACACGTGCAAAGTCACTCTTTCCAGAAGAATAACCTGGGTTTAGTACAGAACCTTGTTCGTGCTCACATGCCACTAAAAAATTTAAAATTCAATGAACATTTATCAAGTACCTACTACATATGCAAGATACTTTGCTAAGTGCTGGGAATAAAAAATTTAAAAAAAAAAGATAGATAGTTCCTGCCCTCAAGGAGTTTACAATTTAATACCTCTACATGGCAATACCTGATCCTGAAGTCCTACAATCCTCCTTAATGCTAGCACCTTCTGTTGATTATCTCCAATTTATTCCATATATAACTTGTTTTATATAGTTATTGTATCCCTAGTGCATAGGATTGTGTCTGACACATTGTAGGCACTTAATAAATGTTCCCATTCAAAGGATCAAAGGAAAGGATGATACTCTGATGCCATGTGTATGAAAGGAATTTGCAGTTTTATTCACTAAAGTTGGTATCAAAAAGGAATTTTAAGGCAAGCCAGCCTTCAGTATGATTGAGTTTTATTGTTAAAAAGACTACTTTAAAAATCACTGCAACATATTACTATGGGGACCCAAAATTAGTAGAACTGAAAGAGCTGAAAATTGCTGCTTTACACAACAGTACCCAGGCACACATTATTGATAATAATACCTTCCATTTTATTGTTATTATTTCTTATCAAAGCCTAGTACAACAAAAGTCCTCTTTAATTGGGGATTCCAGTTATGTGGGTTACAATGGACAGAGCTAATTAGCTTATCTATCAAGTGAATGTGTAGTTGCCCTTCATCTGCCATCACAAATGGAACTACAAACAAGGGTGTTTATTATATTGAGGGTTATTTTGCCTTTTTTTTTTTGGTTAGGAATTGTGAAACTTAACAAATAAGGCCAAAAGGAGGACTTTAGAATTAACAGACTTGAAAGCTGCATCTAGATTCTCTTGGGTCATAGATTTTTTTTTTTTTTGGACCTGTGTTCTATTCTTAGTTGATGTGATGATTGAAATGTTTTAAAATATCTCACAGTTCCCTGGGTCATTTTTTTAAATGTTACTCAATGTTCTTTTAAACCTTTTATTAAATTAGCTAATTAAAAAAGCTAGGGGCATTTGCTATGTTGTTTTGTTTTGTTTTTCTCCTGAGAAACATAGAAGTAGGGAGGCAAAGCAAGTGTCTCTTTCTTTGAGGGCCTTACACTCAGTAACAGTAAATAAGACAATCCAAAATGGAGAAATTGAATAGTTCTGGATCTAGGAATGAACCAGTGCAGAGTTATTAGACAATCCAAAATGCAGAAATTGAATAGTTCTGGATCTAGGAATGAACCAGTGCAGAGTTATTCAACTGGCAGCATAAATAACTTCCCCCCCCCCCAAACAAAAACTGCCATTAATTGGGACCGTCTCACTCAGTACACAAAGATCATGAAGTTAGCCCTAAAATAATAACATTAAGTGCTCCAAATGGGCAGTTAGAAACAAAACTGAGGGAACATGAAGAATGTGGCATTCATTATTTTCCTTTGCCAAGAATAGTAACAACTCACATTTATATGACACTTTAGTGTCAACAGAGCACTTTGTTCACAGCAGTCCTGTGACATAATGTAGAGTAGGTACTATCTTCTCCATTTTGCAGATGATGAAACTGAAATTGGGAAGGTGAAGTAACTTGCCCATTGGGTGACACAACTATCAAATGCCTGTTTCATTTTTTTGTCTTTGTCTTTCCAGTGCGTGGTACCTGATAGTCAATTAAATCCTTATTGAATGATTTATTGAGACCATATTAGAGCACAGGTCTCCTGACTCTAAATACAACACCTTATCCACTATTCTCAGCTGCCCTTCTAATGTTAATGCAAATAATGGTATGCTTCATTGATATATTCAAAAGCATTTCTGTTGTGCACTATTTATGAACATTGTAGGGTTGAGATAAGATAAAAACCTGCAACAACTGTCCCATATATGTCAACAAAACTGGAAACGAGTAAAAAGAAGATTTACAAAAATATAAAATATCAAGAGAACAAAACAAGAAATTGAGAATTTAAGAAACAAAATCTTAGAATGAATTTCCAGACTAAAGGAATTTCCAAAGAAAAAATCTCTAGACAGGCTTATAAGTGAACTCTATCAAATATTCAAAAAGAATAATTAATGCCAATATTACATAAAATGTTTGCCCAAAAAAGAGATAAATGACACCTTACAAAAGTTTTCTATGAGATAAATGTGGTATTGATACTTCAACCAATCTTATAATTCTCATCTGCCCCTTGAGAGAAGAGGTGACTTTACCATTTGATAAAGTCATGTCCATGTTATAATTTATCTGTCAATGCCCCTCAGGCTCCTCACTGAGTCACTTTAACCATCCAAAAGAGGAAAAGGTAAGAATAAGAAAAATGTAGCCACCATTTCACTGCTCCACAATGAGCCTACATAATGGTTCAGATGGGCAGAAAGGACGAATACTGATTCCAATTTGAAACGTACTGGGAATTTCAGGTATACCGAATGTAATTACTTACATTGGACTTTGGCCAGAATGTCAGGGTTAAGAGCATCTCATCTCTGGCAGCTCGTGATGTGGGATCATTAGTGATATAAAGTGCCCAGTTCCCAAGTTTGTAACGTCTCACAGCAACATGGAAGGGACTTAGGATTGTTACCTAGTTCATCCTTGTCAAGATAAGAAATAAGCCACTTCACTTTCTTTGAAATTGATTGTAAGCCAAGATTTCTAATGACTTGATGAAAGTTATTAAGTAAATGCATTTATCAACATTACTTTTAAAAAAACCCTGTACTCCATCTACTTCCAAAAGGATTTGAGTCAGCTTAAAGATTAAAGTGTAATATATGGTACTACACTGACAGATAAGCCA
Source organism: Pseudochirops cupreus (assembly GCA_028627135.1). NCBI lineage: Eukaryota > Metazoa > Chordata > Mammalia > Diprotodontia > Pseudocheiridae > Pseudochirops > Pseudochirops cupreus. Next base: position 431,844,507 of record CM053582.1, read on the forward strand.
AAACAGAACACAAATGAGGAAGGAGAAGGTATAGATATTTCCATTCAACAGAAATTGTCAGATTTAAACCGTTGGACAATGAACATTTTGCAACAGAAAGAAAACTGGATTTAGAGTCACAGGACCTTGGTTCTAATCATACTTCTAACATGGACATTGGCAAAAATCACTTAGCTTCCCTGAACCTCAATTTGTTTATCTTTTAAGTCAGGGGATTGGATTATACCTTCAAATCTCCTTTTTAGGTTTAAATCTATGATCTTATGAATTTTGGTCCTGAATTCTTTGATAACTAAGGGAAAAAAGAAAGTATTTAAAAGTGCCTAATCTTCATTTTCACAGGGTTCTAACAGGTTTATTTTTTGTTCATATAGTATTCAAATGGTTGAATGAAAGATATTCATCCATGCCACCAATATTTTCCTGAAAACTTAACTAAAAAAATAGGATGCAGGAATTTACACCAAAGATAATGAGGAACATATTGGATGTTTGTCGTAATCTTGTAAAAATGTAGAAAAGTTGTTCACATTAATATTCCTCTGCTTGGCTCTGTTTCATGTTTCAGGTCCGTTCCTATGTAAATATATATTATGTACACACATACGTGTATGTGTATCTGTGTGTTATACATGTAAAACTTACAGGTATCTAGAAGCGAATCTACCAATCTAGAAATAAGATAAGCCCAAAGAGAAGAAATGGATAGTAAGTGGGTAGGAGTAGAGGAGAGCTATCTATGGGAGTCAGAAAGACCTGAGTTCAAGTCCAAATGCTGACGCATAGTGGCATACTGGCCAAATCACATATTTTCTCTCAATATCCCAAGCGACTACCAAAAACTATAAAGCAAAGCTTCCAATCTGTATGGCGACCTTGTAATGCCAAGCAAAGGCAACTTCCAAGGTTCGGATTACCAGCATAGTAAATCCCATTTATTCAGCAAACATTCACAGAACAGAGAAAGTCAAAATACAGTGTAACTTGTTCATTTAGGAAGTAAGTTCTCAATTCAATTGCAAAGTATCAAGGTCCAAGTATCTCACCCCTGGCCAGTACATTAGTCAAAGTAGCCCACTCCTGGATAGCACGTTTAGTCAGTCAACAAAGTCTCTTCTCTCAAATGGAGATTAGTTTCCAATCATAAACAAAGTACATTCATTTGGTCAATCACAGAGCACAAAAAACTCAAAGGCTTCCCACCCCTGAATCTCAAAAGGGGCAGGAGAGCACAAAAGGCCATCCAGCCTTAAGTTACAACAAGGTTAAGATATCATCTCAGTATTGAATACCCAAGGAAAGGTCCTTCTTTCATCTTCACTAGAGGCTAGCCCTCAGCAATCTCAGTTCCTGGGGAGACAGGCTCAACAAAGCCATAGCCAGTGTCCTCATCAAGTTACTCTCTGCCTGTAGAACAGTCCCAGAACCCCTGAAAACATCAGCAAGGCCCTCTTCCAGGATTTCTGTAAACATACAACAGGAAAATCCTCCTTCAGGGCTTCTGAACCAACATCAAGGCTCCAGGAACTCTACAACAGCAGCATTGTCCTTCACCAGCAAGTGAATCTGGCAAAACAACATCAAAACAGACAGACAAAATACTGGCATCACAGCCATGCCTCCTCAATTCTTGGCAGCTCCGGGTGGCAGTTCTCAAAAGTCCTGGGCAGCTCCAACAGGCTCTCAGAATTCTTTCTCTCAGCAACTCAGGCTCTGTGATATTGGTTGCTACTTTCCCAAAAGTCCTTCTGGCCTTCTCTAGGCTTGGGCCTCTCTCCCAATTCACGGCTCCTCCCAGTTCAGCCCTCTCTCTTTATGTCAACAAGTCCATCCCACAAGTTGGATTCACAAGTTCTGGGTTTTAACACTCAACCCAAAAACCAAGCTAATATAGGGACATCTCCAAATTCTATTACCATTACAGACCTCAAGCAGTCTCACTTCAGTCTACCATCTACTCAGGTGTCAAATTAATATTCCTAAAGCACAGATACGACCATGTAACTCTCCTATTTGATAAATTCCCATGACTCCCTACTACTTTTAGTATCAGATATAAAATCCTTTGTCTGGCGTTCAAAGTTCTTCACAACCTTACCCTTTTCTACTTTTCCAGTATTCTTACACATTGCTCCCCCTATATACTCCGTGATCCAGTGACGCTGGCCCTCTTGCTCTACATCGGACACTCGATTCCAAGTTTGCATTTTCACTGGTTGTCCCTATTATGGAAATATTATCCTTCCTCATCTCTACTTCCTGGTTTCCCAGGTTTCCTTCTAATCTCAGCTAAACTCTTGTGTTCTAGAAGGCCTTGGTGATTCCCTGCTAGTGCCTTACCTCTCTTGATTATTTCCAGTTTATCTTGTATGTACATGATTGTTTTCATATTATCTCTCTCATTAGAATGTGAGGTCCTTGAGAACAGAAATGGAGACTGTCTTTTGCCTTTCTTTTTCTCCTCAATGTTTATAACACAGTGTCTAGTCCTTAATAGGCATTTAATGAATACTTATCCACTGGCTGACTAACTAGAGAAAGCTCCTCACTGGAAGCAACAGTAGGAACCCTACTGCTGAGGTACAGAAACAAAATCACAGCTCTAATGCAAAAATAAAAATTAATAAGAGCCCAAATTTATTGAATATAAGTGCTGTTATATCCAAATCTGAAATGAATTATAATGAACGATTTTTAGACTCAACCTGTTACTTTTTTGACATAAAGCTGGGCTCCTTGAGGGCAGAGAATGCTTACTTTTCTTTCTATACCTGGCACTTAGCTAGACATGCCTAGCACATAGTAAATGTGTATTAAATGCTTTCTGATTGATTAATTGGTTGGTTGATTGATTGATTAGGAAAGTCCATCTATCTGTCTCTTAGAAAATTGAAATTTGCCCATACCCTATGTGTTTCTGCTGCTTTTGCTGAATGATTGAGTTAAAAGTTAATGAGTGTTAATTGTTAGCTTTTGTTTAAAGTGCTATTTTGTTTTCTTATTGTTTTGGTTATGTAGAGAGAACATAATTACTATGATCAAATCTTTTAATTTCATCTTTGTTATTGCCTGTGTCTGTTACTATGCCGCATGAATTTCTAATTACTCTTTTATTCTAGGATCTTAGCTTCCCTTTATGTTGTCTAGTATATATACGAGGTCACTTATTTGGTGTATTGTGTGTGTGTGTGTGCGTGCATGGGGGGCATGTGGACAAATATTTTTACAGGATCCCTGTCACATATACAATTTGATAAAAAAAATATATTACAAAAATTCTTTGGCTCATGTGAATTATACTGATTTGTCATTGAAGATTTAGAATTAGCTCACAACATTCACCTTTTCACAAAAAAAGTATTTTGATTTAAAACACTGAACTGTACAGAGTCAAAATGATTGCCTAAATTTAGGTTACTACGGTAGCCCATGTGACCATTTGCGTTACAATTCTGATCCTAGTCCAGACCCTCAGTCAGGATTGCTGCAATAGTCCCCTAACTGGTCTCCCTGCACTCAGCTCTTCTTTTCTCCAATTCATCTTCCATATAGCTGCTAAACTGACATTCCTAAAGTGTAGGTCTGACCATGTCATTCCTTTCCTCAAAAAATTTCAGAGGTTGTCCACTGCCCTTAGGATCAAATACAACATCTTCTTTGTTTGGCATTTAAAGCCCTTCACAAGTTGATTCCAGTCTTTCTTTCCAAGATAATTACATATTACTTTTCTGCATGTACTAAATGCTCTAATTTCACCTGATGTTCACCATACATGCCATCCTATCTCCTTTCTGGCTATCCCTCGTGCTTGTACTTCTCTTCTTTCTTACTTCCACTTCTTGAAATTTTAGCACCGTTGAGGCCTCAATTCCCTTCAAGAAATTATCCCAGATTCTCTCTCACTTCACCCTTACTAGAGACCTCACTTCAAAGCACCGTGTGTTTATTTTGTTTATAACATGTATTTAGTCATCTGTAAGCACACTGCCTCACTCTAATAAAATATAAGCTCCCTGAGGACATAGTCTGTTTTATTTTGGTATTAGTATCTCTATCACTTAATCAAATACCTGGCCCATAGCAGGCTTTTTTTTTACTTGCTTACTGATCAGGCATTGACAATATGAAAATAAAGATACAATCATTGCCTTCATGGAGCTTACACATTATGTTATATGTACAAATAACTATAATACAGGGTAGGTTAAGATGAGAGCAAGGCTGATACATGAAGATTTTTTTTTTTTTTGCTTTTTGGAGGGCAGCTGGGGTTAAGTGACTTGCCCAAGGATCACCCGGCTAGTTTTTATGTTAAGTGTCTGACGCTGGATTTGAACTCAGATCCTCCTGTCTCCAGGGCTGGTGCTCTATTCACTGCACCACCTAGCCACCCCTTAACATGAAGATTTTTTAAGAAAAATCTAGATGGGGAGATAACTTCTAGGTGCAATGATGAGGATAGACGACCTTTGAGGGAAAATAAGGCATCTCACAAGCTGGAAATGAAGAGAAAGTGCATTGTAGGCTTGGAGGATAGACTCTACAAATGCACAGGAGAAGGAGAGAGCAGATAGCATTTGGAGAATGAGAATGGAAGAGTTATGTTGCAAATTCCAATTTACTGCTTCAGAGGTTTCAAAGAAAGTGAGATTTCTAGCCAAGGTGATACAGAGAATGCTGGACTTGGGAGTCTAGTCCTTTCTGGCTAAAATATTGTTGCATAAAACTAGTTAAGAAAACATTGTAGTAGTAAAAATACACAATTTCAAATACGCTATGGAATGAAATATCTCCAAGATAGAAACTATATAAAAACAGTAAAAAGTATAGGAGGTGTTTTGGTGTAGTAAATAGATACCTGTCTTTGGAGTCAGGAAGACCTGTGTTTCAAGTCCTGACTCTGACATGTACAGGCTATGTGACCCCTGAGCAAATCCAAATCTCTCAGGCAACTGTCTGAGTCTATGAACTGTGGAGAATGTATAGACCTTCATTGAAAGAATCCCCTCACCTTAGAGATCCATCACACCAATGACCTCAGAGGTTCTTCCCCTGTCCTAAAAGTGATACTCTCATTAATATAAAAATGTTCACTGACTTATTACATTATTGATAGTTTTCAAATTATAAATAAATTTTTTACAAAAACAATATTTACATGTCTGCCCTAATTGCAGGACATACAGAGATCTTTAAAAATAATAATAAAGCATATTTAATTACACTGTTCTTGCTTAAAAAACATTACAATGAGAATGAAAATGTTTTTGTACTATTAATAAATTTTTAAAATTCTAAAATGTTTTATCCTTATCTCCTTTTGATGTCTATATTTGTATATGTTTCAAAATTTGATTTGTATGCACCTAATTATAATTTCATTTATTTACTTTTACTGATAAGGTCTCACTGTCAAAATAGAACACTGGCCTGGGGCCCTGAACATTTAAGTGACTTGCCCACAGTCACACACTGAGCATGTGTCAGGGTTCAGTCTCCTCTAAGGCAAGCTTTCACTGAACAGCTTCTTATATTGAGCTGAAATCCACCAGTTGGCAGATTATACTCAGTATTTCTAGTCTTCCCCTCTCCCAAACAGCAGAGAATGAAAGAGTTATGTTCCAAATTCCAATTTACTACTTCAGAGGTTTCAAAGAAAGTGATTGCGATTTCTAGCCAAGGTGATACAGACAGAGAATGCTGGACTTGAGAGTCAAGACCCAGATTTGAATATTGTCTTGGACACTTAATTGCTGTATGACCCTGGGGGAAAAACACTTAATTGTTTCCTGCCTCAGTTTCCTCACCTGTAAAATAGAGATAATAATAGCCCTTACCTTCTAGGGTTGTTGTGAGGATTAAATAAGACAACGTGCCAAGTGCTTCACAAACTTTAAAGTGCTATGTAAACACTAGCTGTCTTTATTATCATGTCTCCACTATATATTTCTTCCCATCCCAATTCATTTGGGGACAGGAAGAAAAAGTGGAACTTGGAGTAAGAGCAGGACATTGACTGCACAGTCCTGCACTTACCCAATTCAGGCTGTTGTTGGAGAGATCTGCTTTGTTTTCTCTGTAGCACAGAGGGCTTTACAAATCCACAGAAAACCTTTCTGCAATGTCCTAGGACAGGGAGTCGATTTACAGTTTCTGTGTATCAGGGAGGGCTCCCTGGAAAGCCGTCAGAATCATGCCAAGGCATTGGCCTACCCCCAGACTCCCTCTCTTGTCAACCTCCCGCGTCCCCATGGCCACACTAAGGGGTAGGAAGATGGGGAAGGGCTAAATCTGGTCCAGCTCAGCCAGAGGAATCTTGGCTGAAGCACCAGAGTTTCTTTCTTACCCCTCACCACCACCTCAAACTCCAGCTGAGGCTGTGGAGGACAATTTAAGCTCTCTAGGCTAAAACTTAATCCTTCATCCCAAAGCAGCTGTGAGTTGAGAACTGCTGCTGGGAAGCTGAGCTTGATCCACCTACAAATTGGCAACCAGCCACCTCAGCTCGGAATCTGAAGCTTTTCCACACCAGCTATATTCCATACCTGGGCTGTTTTATTGCAGTGCGGCTGTCTTCCCAGCACCTAATCTGAGACAATTGGCTGGTTTAAGTGTATTCAGACATATCTGTATTCTACACAACATATCTTTTACTAATAAAGTAACATTTGCTCAATTTTGCAGGTCTTTCAAAATCTTGTTTTAATCTGCTTATTTCATTTTTATCTCGATGTTTTGTGTGTGGGTCTATAATGAGCAGAGTCCTCCAAAGCCCAGTGGCCCCCTGAGATTGACTGAATCTATAGGTAGTACTCTAAATCCCAGGCAATAAATCATAATGTATTAGAAAAAAAAGTTATTGAATGCAGGGTCAGGGATCCATAAGAGCAATAAAGAAAAGTAAGTGCAAGGGCACGTAAAATATGTAACTTTAAACACCATGGTAGATGCATGTGTTTGCCTATGCATGATTCTAACCAATTAAAACAAGTTATTTTATGGGCCACATGACTATTTAGAAAAGTGAAGTTGAAGTGTGTTATATTAAAAAATTTTATTTCTCTTGAACTCCCCAAAGAGATAAGTTAAATTCTCACAGCTTGCAAAGTATCATATTAGAGGAGACACAAAAATATATATCATAGATTTAGAGTTAGATGGGACCTTAGCCACCAACTAGTCCATCCTTCATTCCACTTTTTTTGTAAATGTGGGAGCTGAGGCCCCAAATGAGTGATTTGTCCCAGATCATAAATAACAGAGACAGTATTTGAATTCAAGACTTCTGACTCCAGAGTGAGAGCTCTTTGCCTGTACTGTACTGATCCTGTGCATTATTGACACAAAAAGGCAATAGAGAGAAGGAGGGACCACACAAAAGCTTCTCACCAATCAGTGGCTAAAATCAGTCCTGAGCTTAAGGAAACCAGAGGTTGCCTTCTGTCTCTTTTGTAAATGGTAATAGTAATAAGCCACACTTTAAAATAGCTGTAGTTCTGGCTTCTTAGAAATTCCCGCCCTGCCCTGCTCCCCCCCCGCCTTTTTCTGTGTGAATGATCCAGTAAAAAATTAAATCTACAAACTAATGTCAGGTTGTTTTTAAGGAATTTGTAGGAAAACACAACGTGGAACAACATAGAACTGGGCACACAGAAATCAAGACAGACATCTTTGAAAAAAAACAACACCTCAAAACCTAAAGCCTGGAATATCACCCACCAGAGGACATAACCAAAGGGACTGACAAATACTGTACAGACAGCCTGTTCTCTTCTGCAAGAGAGTTTATTGTTCTTTGGAATGTTTACTGAAGATGGTGTTCTATCAGAGGATGGTCAAGAGCTCATTTCAGTCACAGAAAACTCAATGACTTCCCTTTCCATTTTAGTCTAACATTTGGGATTTCAAAGCACATATCCATTTGGGTCTCCTTGCCTCATTTGGCTAATGGGAACATTTAGTATATGTTGCCACTGGCAAGACAAGGGGGAAAATAACCATTGTTGCCTATTCTCCTTCTTCCAAAATATTGGGCTGAAGTGTTTGTCTTAAGTACATCTCCGGAAGAACATTCGTCAATTTCTCTTTGCTCTATGTTCTAAAAAATAAAATAAATTAAAAAGGAGAAATTACTTCTGATGTGAAAATATCAGAGAAGTAATTGTTCTTACCTTGGGCAAAAGGTGCTCCAGGTCCAAATGTGAGAAAAGAAAACAGGGCTCCTTTCTGACATCTTTGAGATCCTCGTCATCACTTTGCCCAAACACGCAGAAACAAAAAGGGAACCTTCACCATCGCAACGGCTGGCCTGAGTGTGACGCACAGCTCCGTGAATGAAGACAAGTGGACAAAAAACTTCTTTGTTGTGAAAGTGGCTAGAAGAGGTTTCAAATGTTCAAGTGCAAAAGAAGGATTTAGATGATCCAGTAACTGTTGGGAGTTCCTTTAAGCAGAGATTTTCTTTCCTTAACAGTCTTTCCCATCCATAGCTGTCAAAAATTTCTTGAAGAAAAAAAAAAAAAGAATATTGGCATTAATATTGTCGGCTTCATATCAATTTGAACTGCTTTCTCTTTTATTTTTCTTAAATATAGCTTTAATTGGATATAAACTCTTTCTCTGTGAACCAAATGTGTTTATATAACATGGTTCTTTGTTATACTGGGAAATAAGTGTTTTGCTGATGATGTCAACATTCCTACAAAGCAATTGGTATAGAACATTTCTAAGGACTTCAATCATTCAACAAACTCCCAATTAAGCTCCCACTTTGTGCTGGACATCATGCTAGGTGCTGGAGACACAAAGAACAAATGAAACAGTCCTTGCTCTCAGGAAGTTCACATTTGATTTAGAGGAAGACAAAATACTTACATAACTATGTATACAAAATTAGCAATGGTAATTTTGAGAGGGAAGCATTAGCAGCTCAGGAGTCAGGAGGGGAATTAGGAATTGAATTTAAACTGAGCTTTGAATGAAATTAGGGATTTCAAGAGAGGAAGGTGAGAAGGGACTACATTCTAGGCATGGGGGACAGCTAGTGCAAAAGCTTGGTTCAGAATGCATGTAGATCACAATTCTTTCTGTTTTGGTCAGAAACCCTGACCATCTTCTCTTCCCGCATGTATTTTTTTTAAAGAAGCCATTCTTTGCCTCATTTTTTATTAAGCCTTAATCACCAAATGGGTGCTGTTAAAGTCACTGAGATCTGTTAAAGACCTTAGCTTGAAAAGGCCAAGCTTCCACAGTAACATCCTGGGCCATCTCCAGTTGTTCTGATCCATATCTGGCCTCTGGACCCAGATGGTTCTGGAGGAGAAAGTGAGGTTGGTGACTTTGCACAGCCCTGCTTCGCTTAAATACAATTCATTTGCATGTCATGACATCACCAAAGTTCAAACAGCAGCAACAGAGAGAAGAGATGGAAGGCTATGTGTGAGGAGAAAGGGAAGCAAATAAGCATTTAAATAGGGCCTACTACATTCCAAGCACTATGCTAAGGGCTTTGCAAGTATTATCTCATGGGGGCCAGGGCAGCTATGTGGTGCAGTGAATTGAGCAAGTCAATTAACCCCAATTGCCCTACCTTCCCTCTCCAAAAAGCAAAAAAGAACAAAAAAATACCCCAAAATAAAAGTATTCTCTCACGGGATCTGCACAACTATGCAGGAAGGTACATGTCATTTGAGTTGAGGAAACTGGGGTAAACAGAGGTTAAATGATTTGCCCAGGGTCCCATAGTTAGCAAATATCTAAGGCTAGATTTGAACTGCAGTTTTCCTGATCCAGGTCTCAGACTTTCTACAGTACCACCTACCTGCTGTGAAAAATGACAAAAAGGGTAGTTTTGTGGTTAAAGAATGAGAATCCAGTCAATGTGGAAGCCCTTCTTTTCTTCCCTCTTTGACACTTCTATTTCTTTATCTTATCATAACAATGTTTTCTTTAGCTGGTTTTACCCTCAGAAAAAAGTCAGTCCAAGGAGCCTTGTACTTGAATTTTTTTTCCCTTTCTGTTTTTTTGAAGAAACTTATAATTCCTATACCTCCTCTCAGCTGGGTGGAGGCAATATATGGGAATGATAAATAAGTATGAAGCAATCTGCTCTGGAGCACCTGTGGTTCTGTTTGTACATACCCTTATTCTCAATTCAATAAAATATTTTTGCATGAAAAAGACTGGGTTAAGCTCTGAGGAGACAGAAATGAATAGCATTTCCCCAAACCCTAAAAAGTCTACCATTTAGAAAGGAATTTACATTTACACCTGTATGTGTATATGTCTACACACACACATGCACATAAATGTAGATAAATATAGATATACATGTAGATAGATATAGATATAAGCTGTAAGCTGATCTTCCTGGTTTGAGTACTTGTAGAAATTCTGGCTTTTATAACTCTCCTCCTTAATGGGAAGATAGACCATCTATTAAACCTATTGAACAGAACCTTTCACTTATTGAAGAGAACATACAAAACTCTGGAGAAATGAATCGAAGGGGGAAAAATCAGAAGTCAGCCTGCGCAGCTTCATTTCTCCCCCTTTCAGGGCTCTTCTTTCACCACTGGAATTGTTTTGCTTTTATGAAGTTTACAGAGCTATAACTAGGGTAGGACAAGTGAGATTTATCCCAAGGCTTCATAATTTAAAGGGTGCTAACATCCTTTATATTCCTTCAACATGTAGAAACAACTGAACTTAGCACCTAGTGTGCGTGAATAATTTAATATCAGGCAACTATAAAGCAAACTTTCTACCAACTCCTCCCTGGATTACAGATGCCTCTAGTTCTGATTATTAGTTTCTGTTGAAACAGCCTCCTGGTTTCCTGGCAGGTCTTCCCTTCAACAAGACCTTGCATCCTGAGGGTCTTCCTTTAAATAAACGTATCATTGATTTGAGCTGATTTTCCCTGAGATGTTTTGTAAAGCTTATTCCCAAGAACAGAATTTTAGATGCAAGACTTGAAGAAGTCCAAAGGAGCAGTGGTAGTAGTGATATTTTGAGAAAGAAAGAAAAGAAAATCAATGAATTTAAAAAGAACCTACCACTACCACCCCCACGAACAACCAAACCACAGTAGAGCAGAAGAAAGTCCCAAAGGGAACAAGGATAAGTGGGGGAGGTGGGGTAAGGAGAATGCTGGAATTACAAAATGATATTCAAAATACACAAAAAAATAAATGTATCTATAATGGAGATTTATGAGTTCATATGGCAATCCTTTTATTAATTTTCTTTGCTTACAGAAATGTTCATGTTTGGCAAGTTGATGATAAAGAACATTTTTAATGGACAATTTAATTGAAAAAATTGAAAAAAAGGAACTTGGAGGAGAAATTAAAAATGAAGGATAAAATACTATAGAAATGATAAAATACTATAGAAATGAAAACAACTTCTTTGACATATAATTAGTAGACCTTTAGCTATCATAATTTTAAGGGAGTGAAATCAAATGAACAAATTAAAAAGGAACAAGATGAATTCAGAACAGAGAAAATGTTTTTAAAAAATATCAAGATGTATCCTACACAATGATATGTGAGTGAGCAAAGCTGAGAACTTTTTTTTAAAATACTCATGTTGTAAAGAAGAACTAGAACCAATGGGAGTAACCACGAGAAAGAAGAACCAACAACAAAGAGAGCAAGTAGCATGCTTCCATCTGCATTCAGACAACATAGTTCTTTTTCTAGATGTAATTTTTTTAAACAAAGCATTATCTACAAAATATAACATAAACAAAGTTATGGAATATAGCATTGATGTCCACAACTACCCAGTGAGAAAAAAATGACAAGGAACATACCCTAAGAGATCTCCAAGGAAAAAGAAACCCTTGGTCCAGAAACATTGCACACGAGTTCCATTAGAGCACTTGCTACTTCTATGCAAATTATGCTAAGAAATTGAAAAAAAAAAACTCTACCAAATTCCTCTTATAAGACAAATATGTTCCTAATAGATAAACTTGGGAAGACTAAAGCAAAAGAAAGACCAACATCACTAATGAAAGTTAATACCAAAGTTTTCAATAAAATCCTTGTAAGAAGAATACAACATATAGAAAAAGCTCCCTCCCCCTTTCTTTATCCTTCCCTCCCTCCATCCCTCTCTTTCCAATATGGTTAATAAGGAACTGTATTTTGCATGATTTCACATATATAATTAATATCATTTTGATTGTAATAGGAAAGAGGGAGAGAATTTGGAATTCAAAATTGAGAAAGAAAAGGTTGTTAAAAATAAGTAAATAGTGGGGCAGTCAGGTGGTGCAGTGAACAGAGCATGGGCCCTAGAGTCAGGAGGACCTGAGTTCAAATCCAGCCTAAGACACTTGACACACTAACTGTATGACCTTGGGCAAGTCACAACCCCAATTGCCTTGCCTGCCCCCCTTCAAAAACAAATCATAAACATTTTAAACCCCTCCTCCCAATACCCATCCCCCCAAACTCTAGAGAAACAACTATAAATGTAGTTGAAATAATTAACTACTTTATGGAATAGGGACACTAGGAAATAGGAAGGTGAAGAAAGAATTAATGTAGAAAGTGGTGCTTGAGCTGAGTCTCAAAGGAAAGCAGGACTTCAAAGAAATAAAGTTAAGAAGAAAGAGTATTCCAGGCTTGGATGGTGACTGGAATAAAGACAATGGAGATAAGGGATCACTGTTATATTTGATGCATAACAAGAAGACCAATTGAACTGAGCTGTAATGTATAGGAAGGGGAATAATATAAGGATATAAGAGCATTTTGGGGTCAGGTGGGAAAGGGCTTTAAATGACAGAAAAGTTTTTATTTTATCCTGGAGGTAATAGGGAACAATTGGATTTTGCAGAATAAGGAAGTGCCACTCTCTAATCAGAATTTAAGGAAACTTCCTTTGGCAGTTGTATGGAGAAGGTATTATAAGGAAGTGCAACTTGGGGCAAGAAAACTAACTAGGCAACTATTACAATTGTTCAGGCAAAAAATGATGAGAGCCTGCACTCAGTGAGTAGTAAGAAGGCATAAGATATGAGACGTGTTGTGGAGGAAGAAGCGGCAAGATTTTGCAATGGAATAGATATATGGGATGAGGGAAAATGAATGATATGATGGTAACACCAATCTTTTAACCTGGGTAACTGGTAGTAGCCTTGACAGAAATAGAGATGTTTGGTAAAGGGATAGATTTTTGGGAAAAGATAATGAGTACTGTATTTGAATGTACTGGATTTGAGATGTCTATTGGACACTCAATTTGAAATTACCAATAGACAGTTGATGATACAGGACTGGAACTGAGGAGAGAAAGTCTAGAAGTCAAAGCTATCTGAGTTCAAGTCTTGCTCTCTTGCTTCTGACACATGCTGGCTATTTGATCCCAGGCAAAATTTAGTTTCTAAGTATTTCCAAGCAACTTTCTAAGGGAATAAAGTTTCAGCAAAGGTTCCAGTAGGTAC
>CM053582.1:431858468-431880007 GCA_028627135.1 Pseudochirops cupreus
ATTCTCTTCAGAGTGCTTTTGAGATTCTTTTTCCATCTGGCAAAGTCGACTTTTTAAGGCATTCTTCTCCTCATTGGCTTTTTGGGCCTCTTTTGTCATTTGAGTTAATCTGTTTTTTAGGGTGTTGATTTCTTCAGTCATATTACTGACTCTCTTTTCATGATTTTCTTGCAACATTCTTATTTCTCTTCCCAATTTTTCTTCCCCTTCTCTTATTTGGTTTTGAAAATCCTTCTTCAGCTCATCTCTAGCTTTAAGGCATTCTTCATGTTTATTGGAGGCCCCTGGTGGGGGTGCTCTGGCTGCACTGTCCTCCTCCCTCTCTTTGCCATGATTCTTCTTTTCCCCAAAGAAGGAATCTAGGGTTTAGTTGCAGTTCTTACTTCGCTTCTTATGCTTGTTCTTACTCATGGTTGGTCAGTCCGTGATTTTTTTTTAAACCTCTATGGGGCTCTGCTTCCAGAAGGGAAAGCTCTGTCCCAAATCGCTGGGATCCTCCCGGCTGCCGTAGCTCTCAGGAAGGTGCTGGGTCCCTTCCTACTTACTTCCGGCTCGCTGGATAATGAAGACTCCAGAACTGAAAGCCCAAGACTGCAATATGGATGCAGGCCACTCAACGTGAGAGCACTCAGCCTCTGAACAATCGCTTAGCCCCCTGCTGTCTGCAGGCCGCGGGCACGGAAGCTGCAATGCAGAGGCAGGTGCAAAACCTCTGCCTTTCACTTTCCCACCTTGGAGGAGTTTTGGCCAGATGCTTTTCTCCCCCAATTTCGCAAGTCCCAATGACCTAGTTCTGAACGCTGCTCGCAGCTGCTGCTAATCTGCTCACCAGAGAGGCTCCTCTGCTCCTCCTGTCCAGGCACCCCCGGGGCACAGCTGCGGCTTAAGGCCAGGCTGGTTTCAGTTCACTGTGCTGATATGGTTCCTCATAGCCAAGCTAACTTTAGTGGAAGAAATATTTGTGTGCGTTTTGGAGTTCTAGGATTCGTTTAGAGTCATATTTTATGGGTATTTTGGGGTGGCTATGTGAGAGCTGCGACATGTTGCTGCTGCTACGCCACCATCTTCGCTCCGCCCCGACAATTAAGTCTTTTGTCCCATATGGCATCATTTATGATATCTTGAAATAGAGCACTGGAAAACCAGGCTTTAATAAAGCCCATTGCAATTCAAATGGATCTATTTGACCTTGCCTTAAATCCAAATCACTCTGACTCTCATTGGTCAGTAATAGATCCCTGCCAAAACCCCACTGGGTTTTGAGGGCTTGGAATGAATGTAAATAGCAATTGTTTCTGTTCTGGCCAGAAACCCTGGGGGTCTTCCACTCTCAGTTTGATTTTTTTTTTGAGTAGGCAAACTAGGGCATCTTTAGCCTCATTTATTACCTAATCTTCAGTCACTGAATGGGTATTGCCTCAGACAAACTGAAATCCAGGAAAGACCTTAGCTTAGAAAGGCTGAAGTCTTTCACTGAGTCTGGGGTCATCTCTAGTCATCTGGAACCATGTCTTGCTACCAAACTCAGATGACTCTGGAGGAGAGAGTGAGGTTGGACTTTGCAAGGCTCTGCCTCACTTACATCCAATTTACTTTCAAGTCAAGATATCACCTACCTGATGTCATTGATCCTCTTTGGGAATGAAGGACAAACAGTAACACTAAATAACAACAGTTCATCTGTAACATTAATAGTCTAGTGACTGTCAAAAAAAAATAAGGTTAGTCTGAGTTCTTAATAAATGTGTGCTGAATTACAGTGGTCACCACTTCTTTTCTCAGTCCTCATAATTGACCCTTCAATAACGTATTCTAGAATATTTCCAGAAATCATACTATTGTTGTTGTGTTTGTCCTTTGTTTTTTGAAGAGAACCATGGCATCGGGGAAATGATGACATGACTTGCAGTTGACTTTGATTTGAGTGAGAGAGGGCTGTGCAAGGTTACTAGCTTCACTTTCTCCTCCAGAGCCATTTGGATCCAGTGACTGAGTATTCATCAGGATAACTGGAGATGACCCAGGATGCAATGGGAGAACCTGACCCTTTTAGGCTAAGGTCTTTTCAGATACTCACTTAGAGCGAGGTAGCGCCCAGGACTATTCACTTAGTCCTCTTTAAGAAGTGAGTCAAATTAGACTCTAAATTTAATTAGAAAAAAGAAATCCCAGCTGGGAGGGGAGGACCTTCAGGGTTGCTGTTCCAAAGAGAAACAGCTACCATTGACATTCCCTCTAAGTCAGGAGGGCCCAAAATACCGACATTAAGTGGAGCTTGGGGGACCAATTATGGTCCAATCTATGACCTTCAGAGTGAACTGGGCTTAAGATTTTGAAAAAGAAGGAAAGGAAGGATGGAAGGAAGGTAGGAAGGAAGGAAGGAAGGAAGATAGGAAGGAAGGAAGGTAGAAAGGAAGGAAGGGAGGAAGGAAGGAAGGGAGGAAGAAGGAAGGAAGGAAAAACATTATGTTGTAGACCTCAAATCATAGAATCCTCTTCCTTCTCTTCAAGAAAGCTAGTAGTACAGATAGATCAAAATGCAGTTATTGGATGTAGGAGTGAGGTTGAGCTAGAGAACTTTTTAAAAATCTGAATAATTTTAAGCCTTTTTATATGGTGACATGGCATAAATTTAATGAGTTTCCTATTTGTAGCAAAATTTATCTTTTGGCAAAAATGATTATCTCCTAAAAATTCCAATGTTGTACCTTTTATTTGTAATGGAATAGGAAGATTATGTGATAAAGTCATCCACATAAGGTAATAATAGCTGACATTTATATCATACCTACTATACGTCAGGCACTGTTCTAAGCACTTTACAAATATTATATTATTTGATCCTCCTTATATCTTTTCCATTTTATGGATTAAGAAACTAAGGCAAACTGAGATTAAGTGATTTTCTCAGTGTCACACAGTTATTAAGTATCTTAGATTTAAACTCAGGTCTTCCTGACTGCAGCCTCCTTCATCAGAAAGAGAAGCAGGCATAGATTTGGACAAATTCCATTCAACAAACATTCTAAGTTTCTTCTATTACTAGGTTCACTGGAAATTCAAAAATAAAGACAGAATACTCCCTCTTCTCAAAGAACCTATTGGGACAAAGAGAAGGAAAGGTCTGTAATACATTATATATAGAGATAAGTAAATATAAGTTAATTTAAAGAGAGGAATCATTATAATTTGACGAAACTGGGGAAGATTTCAAGTACAAAATAATAACTGAATTGGTCTTGGAATGAAGATGAAGATTTTAAGAGATAGAAATGAGAACGTGTCCTAAACTTGAAGGATAAAACTGCCTGGTATGGAGTCAAAAGACAGAGTGATGAATTTGGGGTACATTTAGTCATATAGTTTGAATGAATGAATGAGTGAATGGATGTGAAAAAAGCATTTAAGTGATGAATATGTGCAAAACAGTGGGAATTAAAAATAAAATATATATATATATACTCACATACATCTGTGTGTGTGTGTGTGTGTGTGTGTGTGTGTGTGTGCATGCACATATGGACAGTCCTTGCTCTCAAGGAGCTTACATTATAATAGGGGAGATTAGATATTTGGAAGATTTCAGTTACAAATCAGATGGAAAAGTCCCAAGGTTCTTAGGATATAGCTGCAAAGTAAATAGTAATATTTTTTAATACCTTTTCCTTGGATAAAATGATAACAGGTACTGATGTTGACCCATTTGACAGTTACCAAAGACTTTCCTTGGTGGCAAGAACTTTTTTTTTCCTGAGTCTTCTATAGCTGTGGCTTAAGTATGACTTTATAGACTATAGAATGTGTGAAAGGCAGTAATATGAAATAAGTTTGGAATTTTAGTAATTAAGGTTTATTGAACTGAATCTGTTGAATTGCTCAAAGGAAAGGGGAAGGGAACAAGAATTTATTAACACCTACTTTGAGGCAGGCACCATACTCCACATTATCTCATTCAATCCAAGGTCCAAGATCTTCTGACTCTAAGTCTCAGGGTTGTTCATCTTTATGCACACTTATAATATTATTTTTTCCTAGCTATATTGGTGTCTGAAAAGAAATTCTTAAGAAGAGGGTAAGCACAATAGAACAGAATAGATCACCAATGGTGAGAATTTCAGATACCAACAGAGGAACTATTTTTGCATAACTCCCATCACTCCTCAAATCATACTCTGTAGGAAGCCATTTATTTTAGTTACATGTAAGTCCAGTACTGATTATGATTAAATTTCATAAGACATGACCTACTTAGGAACACATACACTTGCCTTAGGATTTCAAGCCCCTTTTAGCCCATAAATATTCCCCATATACTCTTGTATATTCCATGTATATTTTCATGCAGGTTTTTAAGGAATTAACTAGCAACCCAACTTTATTTAATGTGGAAAATAGTAAAACCTAACACACAAAAATATATGCATTTATAAACACACAGAAACATACTGAAAAAGAACATTTTGGATGGTGAGGGATGGGTGATTTCATCCAGGTAGCAACAGTTCTGATTAGTTCAAGAGAGTTCATGGGGAGTCTTAGAAGAACGTAGCAGATTATTGAGAAATGTGGATCTACTTTGGGAAAGGATCTTCAAGTGGAATATGAAGGGGTGCTGAAGGATGGAAGGAAGCTGGGAGATGGGGGCTTATTTGTAGCTATGGAGTGGAAGCTGAGGGGCAATGTGTCCATGTATCCTAAGCATTCAATTTCTTCAATCAATCTTCATATGACTTGGACTCTCTTGCTTTCTCTCATCTAGACATTCTCCAGGTTATCACGATCCTTCTTGACCTTTTTGTGGTACCTCATAACTAACACAATAATCCAGAGGAGTTCTGACAAGGGCAGAGTACAGTGGAACTATCTCTGCCCTGTTCCTGGAAGCTATTATGTTCTTAATGCATCCTAAAATTACACTACCATTCTTGCCTTCTACATGATGCTGTTGACTCTTATTGAACTTGCAATCCATTCAAATCCCCTAGATGTTTCTCAAAACAACTGCTGTCTAACCATTCTTCTTTTATCTTGTGAAGTGGATACTTTTGTACCCAAATACAAGACTTTACATTTATCCCCAATGAATTTCATCCTATTAGATTTAGTCCAATGTTCTAGTTCATCTAGTTCAACAACCTCATCTTAGAAATAGAAATAAGGAAAATGAGGGTAAGAAGCTTAAGTGACTCATTTAAGGAGGTAAGTATCAGAGATGGAACTTTAGAGAAAATTGTTTTGATCATACCACACAGGTATTACCTAATCATGTCTTTCCTTGCTGCATCTGAGGTTTCTAGTGACAGACTAATAAAGGTATAGCCCTTAGAGTTTCATGGTTCATGGTTATAAATAGTCATTGGCATCTGTTAGGCAATCATAAATGGGTTGAAGGTATCATGAAAAAATTTCATTTCAATTACAATGTCTAGGCTCTCTTTGAAAATATCAGCCACCATATCCAGGTTCATATTGGGAAAGGATGCTTTATTCACCAGTATTGGCAGCCAAGTGGCAAAATGACTAGAACACTGGACCTAGAGTTAGGAAGACCCAATTTGAAATCTGACTTTAGGCACTTACTAGTTGTGTAACCCTTGGGCAAGTCACTTAATCCAGATCTTATTTACTTCACTTTAAAAATTGAGATATTAAAAGTACCAACCTCCCAAGATTGTTTTGAGGATAATGATAACAGTAGGGGTAGTAGAAATAGCAGTAGCAGCAGCGGCAGCCACAGTAGTGGTGATGGTGGTGGTGATGGTGGTAGTAGTAGTAGTGATAGTGGTAGTGGTGGTAGTGGCAGTGGTAATGATAGTGGTAGTGGTAGTAGTAGTAAGAGGAGGGGAGGAAGGGGGAGGAGTAACATCTAGTATATATAATACTTTAAGGTTTGTAAAACATTTTACAAATATTATCTAATTGGAGAAAATTATCATTAGACTGGGAGTTCCTTGAGAGTGAGGACATTCTTCTGGCCTTTTTTGCATCTCTTTTGCTTGATACATAATAGATGCTTAATAAATGCTTGTTGACTTGCTGTGTTGACTGTGGCCCTTCCTTAGACATCTGATCATTCCTATGATCTCAATGATATAGTCAGCCTCCTCCAAATTCACTGGTTGCCCTGAGTCATACATGTTTATGTAATTGAATCTATTTTTTAGCATATTCATAGCCTTGGTGCCCACCTTGAAAATGTCTTTGGTTATGTGAATATTGACCACAAGCACCGTCTGTTTCCATTATCCCAGCTTGTAGACCTTCTGATCCAGGCTTCCCATGTGCACAGTGGTATCCTGATCACTTTGGGAAATGAGCCCAGTACTGTTCCCATGATCTCCAAACAGTTCCTTATCCATATTTAAAGTGGTATTATCTTAGGTGATGCCCTAAATAGCCAGAGACATGGTGAAACTGCTGTCACAAGTCACCACACAAAATGTCAGGCTGCTTAAGTCTTAAGTTCAACAGGGATGTTCTTACATAGGGAACAGTATTGAATTGCCAGGCCTCAAATGAGAGCTTTCAACTCTGTTATCTCCTTCCCCTTGGCAGTTCATTGGAACCTACTTTTGCTGGCTGTAAGGTCAAGAAGCAAGTCACATTTATTTAATTTAGCTTTTGGCTTCTTGGGGCACGTGTGTGTGTGTGTGTGTGTGTGTGTGTGTGTGTGTTTCATTCCCAGTAGCTCAGCACGTCAATATATCCTAAGTGGTGGCAGAAGCAGTTTGTTTAATGCTGCCCATTGTGAATAACCCATGTAATTTATGTTTAATTTTAAGATTCACTAAAAAGTTGCCACAATGAATAGGTGCTTTATAAATCACTACAACAAATAATTAAATCCTATTCTTGTGCTCCTTTCTGTTTTAAGAGAATAGTCCCAAGAAGAATGGAGAGGGAAGAAAGAAAAGACATTCCAAGTAGTGTTCAATGAGAATTCACAAAATTGTAAATGTAAAGATACATTGACATGCATCCTCAGGGTCCTAAACCTTCAGACCATCCATCTTTTCCTCTTCAGCAGTTTAAGGCTTTGCCAGCCTTTCCAGCATGCACATGCTGATGAAATGATTTCAAAGCTGGTTTGGTAGAGAACATAAAAACAAGGATGAAATATTGGCTGGAAGATGCCTAAGCAACAGCCAGTGATAAATGGAAACCTATGGAGCCGGAGGAAAGAGGGAAGAAATGCTTTAGAGGGGCACTACTGGGGTCAGTTCAATTAGTGGCAGGCTGATTCCACTGAAGTTGTTATTAATGATGTGGAAGGAGAAGTACAAGAGCCCATTAATGAGATCTGATATGGATATCAAAGAGGAATTTTTTCCCCAAAGTAAACCCTGGAAAGCAGTAGCAATGAAGAGACCCAGAGGTGGCAGTGAGCAGCAAATCGGAAATGTCTGTAAAACACTAGAAAATAGAAAAGTTTTCTTTTGACACAGTATTTCCATCTCCAATAACATAGTGAAGTTTGTGTGTGTATGTGTGTATTTGTATTGTATTGTGTGTGTGTGTGTGTGTGTAGATACTGTCTTCTTATACATACACAAAGATTACATATAAACTATAGCACTTTAACATGTAGTCATTGTATTTAAGAGGTGTAAGAGTTCCTTCATTTACATGGCTGCCAAAATAATCTTCCTAAGATACACAGCTAAGCATGTTACTCCTCTCCTTAAAACCTTCAGTGTCTCCCCATGATAAAATCATCTTGGCATCTCAGGACCCCAAAGGTCTGATTCCAGCCAATATTTCCCATCTACTATTCCTTTTCACAAACTATGTCCTTGTTAGGTTGGACGGCTAACTGTTCTCTGTATTAAACATCACATTTCTAATCCTTGTGAATTGGCATAGGCTTTTCCCCAAGATTGGAATGTATTCCTCTTTCATCTTTTTCTCAGAATCTTTGTGTTTCTTCTTAGTTCTACTCAAGTTCTAGCTTCTTCATCTAATTGATTGTTGATCTGTCCCTCTTCAAATTAGTTTTTGCTTACGTATCTGAGTACATGTTTTATTCCTCCAATAGAACATAAGCTTCCTTAGGGCAGGGATTGCTTTATTTTTGTCTGTGTATTCACAGAACTCAGCACAATGCCTTATACAGAGTTGATACCTAATAAATGTCAGAGAATGTTGTTGAAACTTTACATCATCATTATTGGTCTGCCATCAGGCTGTGTCTTTACAAAGATTTTCATATCATTCCAGCCTCAAAGGATTGAAATGGTCTTTTTTTATCTTCCACGTTCATCCTAATTTCATCAAGTATGTTAGTGTTGTTGGGGAGTAAACTACAATTCACAAAGTTTGCTCCAGAGAGGAAGCTAATCCAGTTTAAAGGAATTTTCTCCACTTAAAAACCACAGTTTATGACCTCCCACAAATATGTTTACCTTTAATAAGCAGCCAGATGACACAATTAGTTGAAAGTAAAGACAGTTAATGAATAACATTGTATGATACATATCTATAAAATATCCAACTCCCACAAACTTATGATATACCCTATCACAAAGGTTATATCACAAAGGTACCACCAGTGGGAAAAGTAGAAATATGTGGGAAATAGATAAGAAGGAACACACATACAAAGAGAATGTTGCTCTTTCAGAATAGCAGTGATTAAACTTAGCAATAAATCAGCAGAAGTCTGTAAGAAATACACAAAATGAAAAAAATAAACAAAGAAACTTTCCAACTTTTTTTTCAAGGAGTAATCTGTCTGTCTCTTTTTAGAGTTTTGGTTAGAATAGGCTTTTTCAACAAGGGATTATTTTCCCTAAGCTGTGAGCATTTGGGGACATAAGTAAAGTCACTCTCACCTAAGTTGTTCCCTTTAGTCTGCCTTTTGCAATTGATTTCCTGGTCACCATGGATTAGGTCTTTCAGTCTCATAATCACATCTTTAGTTTAGGCCCTCACTGCATCTCTCATGAGTTATTATAATAGCTTTCTAATTAGTCTCCCTGTATTAAATTTATCTCCCACTCAATCCTCCTGTAAATCTGATCATGTTGGTCCCCCACCCCCACCCCATTTCCTGGTATATACTCATAGACACACTCAATACATTTCAGTGTCTCCCTGGTACCTTGAAGATCAAAGATTAAGTTCTTTGCCTGGCATTTAAAGCCCTTTAAAACCTGATGCCTTCCTACTTTTCTAGTCTTCTTATTTTTTACTTCTCTCCATATACTCTGCAGTAGAGCTGCAGTTTACAGTTCCTCAAATGACATTCTGTCTCCCCAGTTCTTGCCCCTTCACTGGTTATCCCCTTAGCCTGAAATATTCCTTCTCCTCACCTCTGACTTTTAGTATCCCAGTCATCCAACATCACCTTCTGAAGAAGTTTTTCCCTACTCTTCCTCCTCTCCCACACTGCTTCCCAGCTGTTAGAGAAAGAGTTATTAACTTGGAATTCATGGGAATTTGGGAGATCCATGGGTAGATTTCAAGGGGTCAATGGACTGGGATGGAAAAAAATACTTCTTTAACATCATGTAGCTCTAACATAAAGTGAGCATTTCTGTCAATTATTTAAAATTATTATTCTGAAAAGTGATTAATAGGCTTCACCAAGAGGCCAAAAAGCAACCATGATGCTTTTAATCTCACATACACACACACACACACACACACACACACACACACACACACACACGCACACACACACGCACATCATTAAGAAGATCTATACTGCAATCTTCTTCTGTAAGGTTATCTTCTATCTACTATATACATACCTGGTTTGTACCTTATACCACTAGAATGTAAACTTCTTGACATCTTGGTCTGTTTTGGAATATTCTTTGTATATCTAACACTTAGCAGAGTACTTGGACCATAGTAAGTGCACTTAATAAATGTCTGTGGCTTAAGTGATTGATGACATGTATAGTAATCAGCAAAGAGAAACACTCTTGTGGACTTTCAGTTATCTTATATTTTAATTCTTAACCCTGTTGAAGTTCTAACTCTTCTATGAAGCCTAGTATAGCTCATACCAGTCCCTCAGTTTCCTAAACTCTTATCATCTCTATGGTCCATCTTACAATTTAGATTTCAGTTGTATTTTGTCTTCGTGTCTTCAATCTATCAGTGCACTAGCTTACCATGACTTGCTTTTTCTTCTTTCCTATTAACCCAAATATATGGCACTTAGTATCACTGCCAGTGTTAGAACTAAGAATCAAACCGTATTTGACCTTCCAGTCTTTGGCAGTTTTCCTGATAACAAAACCAGCACTCTAACACAGAGGATAGATTTATATTGGGAAATCATTCCAAGGTTAATCTAAGGATCTCAGAAATGAATTAACTTCCATAGACTGATTGGTTTAGTACTTGATTATGATGTTGTTCAGTGTTCTCCCCCATTCTAAAGAATAAATCATACTGACATAATAGGGGATAAAGAGACTAGCAATGCTATTTTTCCAGGTACAAAGGACTTAGATATGGAAAGATTCTTAGAGATCTTGTACAATTTTCTCACCTTGCAATAAAACAACTGAGGGCCAGAGTGGTTAGCTTAATGTCAAGCACCGAGTAAAGAGGCAGAATTGGCAATTAATCTGGCTGTAAATTCAGTGATTTTTCCCCTCATTATGCCATACAGCCTTTAATTGTTGTATTAGTTAAGCACTTATTTGGTTCAAGAAACTATTTACTAATCAATTGCCAATGAAAATTCAAAAGTTGACCCTGAAAAACAATCTGCTTTGATGGACTCTACTTAGGTAGCCCCCTTCTTCTTGGTACTCTCATTGTTTCTACTTAGCTAATTCTCATATTAGTATTCATTCTGGATATCTCATTGTCTTATATCCCATTGTCTGTGACCCAGACATTTAAGTCAAATATTACCCACTAATGGACTACCTGAAGAAGACTTTGTCTTAGATTAAGACTTTGGCAGTGGTGGCAGGAAATGCTAGATGAGAGTGGCAATGGAGGACAAACACTGGGACACTCTGAAAGGGATGGAAGGCTCACAGAGCACACAAAATGTCAGGCATTCCTAAGAAGTAAATGCTTCGAATAAGGCCTGACAATGGACCATATTTCTGTCATCACAAATTTAGCTATTTTGTAGAAAGTTATCACCTAAGGATTGTCTACCAAGTGATGTCTTTTTTTCCACCTTCAGTACAACTAATGAAATCATCTTAGAAAGGTATGTGTTTGTGGGGAGAAGGCTGAAATTCATTGGTGTGGAGACTTTCAGTACGATACTGAATTATGTCAGGCTCACCCTGATAATTCACTATGACAGTAAAGACAATGGAGCCATATAAAAAAAGAACAGGGTTAGTGATAAGGATGAATACTGAGAGTAAATTATTAGACTTGACCTGCATCTCCCATAAAATTTCTATTAAAAATTATATAATGCTACTTACAATCCTAATCCCAAAGGGCTGTTGGGAGACTTAATTAATGTATTTTTCAATCACCTTGAATGCCTTAGATGAAAGGTAGTATATTGAAGTAATAGTAAAAGATGTTTTCCATCTCTGCAGATTTCCCCTGGGATGCTCTGTTCATGAGATACTTAAAATCTTTCTGCCTCTCTGCTCTTTTATACACAGTTTCTGATGAAGTTGACTACAGACCCAGTAAGCTCATTATGCTTGCCCACCAATTGGAAGGAAAACATTTTCTGGGTATTTTGCCGGGACTCATTGCTAAAAATGTGCTGTTTTTGAGCTTTGAATGAAGACTGTGTATTTGGGTACGTGTGCACTCACAGGCTTATGTGCACATGACTGGGCAATTTGTGGTTGACAACAGTTGAGTAGGAAAGGGTTTTCATGGTTGAGTAGCTTTTAATTTTTCTAAACAGAATGCTTTCTTATGTTAGTGGCTCTATTGCTTATCACGGTTGACTGTATCATGTTACATGCTAGCTAGCAATTCTCCTCTGTTGCCTTCTGGAGTCTACTATTAGAAAAGTGGTATATGGGAGAGAAGAGACTGGTATCCAGTTGGTGTAGCATACACACTCTGGTGCCATGGTGATGTCTTAGTGAAAGGGAGAAATAGCAAACATTTGATAGCATTGAGTCAGATATTGAATATCTACAGAGTTTCCAAACTTGTTTTCTGTTCTAATAGAGTAAGAGTTAGGAGTGAAAATAGATCTTATGTTGATCATTCTATGGCAGCTAGGTGGAGTACTAGATGAAGCATCAGGCTTAGAATCAAGAAAAACCTAAACTACAGTACTGCCTCAGTCAGTTGTGTGACTCTACACTAGTCACTTTAGTTGCATGATTGTGTTAGAAAGGTGACAAAGCAAGGCAGTAGCTTTCAACTTCTGAAGCCTGGTTGGTTCTAGAAAAAGGCTTGTGTGGGGATGTGTGAAGAAAAAGCACTGGCTTCTGTGCCATAGCCTATGCTATGGAAAGGGGAAAGACAGACCTGGGCCCAGAAAGAGTTCTTTTACCTCTGCTGATCTCTGTTTCCTCTTATGGAAAATGAAGAGTTCCTACCTGATGACCTTTGTGAGTCATTCCAGTTTTAAGTTGATGATTTCAGTCCCTAACTTCTGAAGACTAAGACTGGGTGAGCCTATGGCCAGGTATGGGGAAAGATATTCTTTCATACTGATCAAGGATTCATCCTGATTGGGAGACAAATTCCTTCACCTTTAACCCTACTTTAACCGTTTGATTAAGACCTCACTATCAGAGAAACTTTCTTTTCTTTCTGAAATTCCTTCTGTGATATTCCTTTTTTTTAAACTTCTGAAAATATTCAGTATGAATGAGAGTGCTTTATTTCCACTGTTTCTCTCTCTCTCTTTCTCTCTCTCTCTCTCTTTCTCTCTCTGTCTGTCTTTCTCTGTCTCTCTCTCTGTCTCCCTCTGTCTCCCTCTCCCTCTCTTTCTCTCTCTTTGCCTCTCTGCTCTTCTTATGGGTACAACTCCATTCTTTTAGATTCTACAATTCTTACTAGATACAAAGAGGAATGCAAATGGTCCATTTCCTCATGCAGTTCAAATCGTATGTAGTCAAGTCATATGATAATACAGAAATTAAGATAATTATAGTATATATTAATATGTGATAAGTATATTAGAGAGGCATAAATTCTTCTGTTCAGTCCAGGAGAAAAAAGTTATTATCATTAGAGGAGGATAGAGAAAGATTAATAAATGATATTTTGGTTAGCCTATAAAGGATCAGTAAGAATTTAAATTCAATAAAGATCTGCTCTGGTCTCACAGCACCTCACCATGGCAAGTAGATGGCTCCGAATTCTTAAAGTCATGTCAGAATAATATTCATTGTGGAGGGTTCTATCAGTCTAGAGGGAAGAGAGTACAGAACAAACCTACTCAAGTGTGAGAGATTGGTGACTAGGTAATGAATTCCTTGGCCAGGCTATCTCTGAAATAAAAATTTAAATGACCTTCTCTCCTATATGTTCCCTTTTTGCTTCTGAAATGATGGTGCTAAAATGCTGAAAAGTGGGAATGGATGGCTAAGAATAATGCTTTTTAGGTCATCAATAAACATTAACTTAACTGCAGGTACTGTATATGTGAAAAATTTGTCCAGTGAAAGGACATATTATTGGAAGAATTAAACCGTATCAATATGGATATTATTATCATAAATGAAACTAGAATCTGCAAAGGGAGCAGCTCCTGGATTGGAGTGATGACTCCTCTATGCTATTTTAAAGAAGCAAATAAACTGGCAGTTGGTTTCACCACATGTCCAAAGGTAACAAGAGACATCATTTTACAGAACCCTTGGCCACCATGTCCTGTAGGATTTATGAGTATCAACAAAAAGGCCACCATGAAAACACACATGTCCTTAGTGTATATCAATTACTTAATAATTGATGAAAGGTGAAAGAAATAATTATGAAAAGAATATTGGAAACTATAGATGATAAGTAGGTAGATAGATAATAGAAAGAAAGAAAAAAGAAAGAAAGAAAAAAGGAAGGAAGGAAGGAAAGAAGGAAGGAAGAAAGAAAGAAAGGAAGGAAGGAAGGAAGGAAGAAAGAAACAAAGAAAGAAAGAAAGAAAGAAAGATAGATAGATAGATAGATAGATAGATAGATAGATATTATTTCCTAAGCACTTCTTATGTGTCAGGCACTGTGCTAAGCACTGGGTATTAAAATTTAAGTCATATAAATATGAATCTTTTTTTGAGCAATTGAAGAAGCCAAGCTAAGAAACCTCATGTCCATAAATAATTAATACTTTCTGCTCGAAAAGAGTCAGAAGCCACTGAACAAAGCAAGTACCATGTAATAGCACAAAAAGAAAATTAAATTGACTATTTCTGAACAAACAGAAAATGGCTAGTTGTTGATGTGGGAAGCATTTCAGATTTAGCTGTAACAAGAACAAAGATCTCCCTAAAAGACCTGGAGGGATGGGGCACTTTTCCTGTACCATCTATTCCTGGGGAAAGTGAGCTCAAAATTAGTGCTCTTTCTATATAGCCCCTTACCCCCTCCCTATTCACTTTTAAATCCAGTATGGCCAATGGTAGACAAGTCTGCATCTCTGTTATTGCTGGAGAAGTTCAGGCAGGTCACTCAGGATTTTGTTTTTCACCATCTGACTTCAGGAAAATCCAGCTATGAACTCTGGCTCCCAGACTTCTGGTGGCTCCATCCCATGACCAATAAAACTTACAAGACTGTAACCTTCTCCCTTTATTTAAAAGCTGTAAGAACAGGCACAATATTAGTTTAGGGATTATAGTTTATAGGTTTAGAAGGGTCCTTAGAACTTATCTAGGTCCATCTTCATCATTTAAATATGAGGAAACCAAGGCCTAAAGAGGCCCATTAACTTGCCCTGAGACGCACAGGTATTAATTTTAACAGCATTACTGAGTGGTTGGTCTGTCACTTTTTATCACTCATCCTAGGGTTTCTTGGGAGAGGAGTGTTGAGAGGTATCTCTATTCTCCTGTGTAGAGCTCAAGCTCTCATTGATTTTATTTTCCTAATTCAAGGACCCAAACACTCCAGTTACACCTGCCCTTTTTTTTTTTGGATTTTTTTTGGAGTGGGCAAGGCAGGGCAATTGGGGTTAAGTGACTTGCCCAAGGTCACATGGCTAGTAAGTATTAAGTGTCTGAGGCTGGATTTGAACTCAGGTCCTCCTGACTCCAGGGCTGGTGCTCTATTCACTGTGCCACTTAGCCGCCCCTACATCTGACCTTTTAACAGTCAGATTGACTTTTACAAAGGAACATATTCTTCCAATACATAGCTAAGAACAAAAACACAAACATTTCACCCCAACAGTTTGGGAAAACAATCTCTATTTCATCAACTCAGTCTTTGGGAAAGAAGGAGATTAGGTTCATAGCTTAGCTCAGTTTCTGCATAGCTTTTGTTGTTCAGTCATTCAGTCATGTTTGACAATTTGAGACCCCATGGACCATAACATGTCAGACCCTTTTATTCTCCACCACCTCTGTCCAAATCTATTCGAGTTCATGTTCATTGTTTCAATGGCACAACCCCCTCTCCATTACCTTTAATCTTTCTCAACATGAAAACAGGATGTAGTTTGGATTTGACTCAACAGTCATAATTTGCTGACTTCTGCTTTAGTCAGAACTTTTCTGGGTTTTACAAATTATTACTTTATTATTAATATTATCATCACTTTAT
This sequence comes from Pseudochirops cupreus, assembly GCA_028627135.1. Lineage (NCBI taxonomy): Eukaryota > Metazoa > Chordata > Mammalia > Diprotodontia > Pseudocheiridae > Pseudochirops > Pseudochirops cupreus. The sequence goes on from CM053582.1 coordinate 431,874,138, forward strand.
TCTTATTACTTAATTATTATTGTGTTTCAATATAATTATTTTCCCTTGTAATATTATGCATTTTATTTTTTGAATTTAACTATTATTATGAGAAGAGATCCATAGGCTTTATCATGCCACAAAAAAGGGTCCATGGCATTAAAAAAGTTAAGAAACCAAGCCTTCTTACATTTTGTAACATTCTCCTGCATGTGAGTAGCGGGCAATAACCTCATATGAAAAGAATCTAAGTCAAGAAATATTTGGGCTCATGTTGAAGAAAATAGTTACCTTTTCTGTAGTAAGAGAAACAAGCTTGCATACTGTTCAGGGACTTGGGTGTGGAGGATTTGTGCTTTATAAAGTTATTTTGCAATGCGAATCCCCATCTTACAAAGAAAACAAAGTGTCAGATTTTTGAAGAATTGTGTCAGATACCAGAAAGAAGCAGAAGTAATATGTGTGTTTATTGTGTACTGTTTCCATCCTATGACTTTTTTCTGTAAGCTTGCCTGTAGGTTGGAGATGCTCTGAAGTGGTAAGAGCACTGTCTCAAGCCTTGTGGCAAGGCAGTCTTTGACCTACTGTGGGAGATGAAGTAGAACTAGCTGCATCTTTACAGCCTCCCCATCACTTCTCATATCACAAATGATAATTTAGTCATTAGCTGGAGCCAAACCAACTGGGGAAACTTCTCTTAAAACAATTTTAAGCAGCTATTAACTCAGTGAAATATCAGCTAGAAGCAAAAATTGATGTGTATGGCCCTAGGATAGTTACTCTAGAGACTGCATTGGAAGCAGCCCAGGTGAACCTCAACAATGTGAGTCCCTCTCAGGAGGGATTTAAAACTGAAATTGATTCTATGAAGGCTGTCTCAGCTACACCAATAAAACAAAATACCTCCCTATCAGGAAAAGAAGGAATATGAGAGAATGAAGACAAAACAGAAAAATACTCGTGACACCTAGGGGGAAAAAAACCTGAGAAAAATGAGACCAATGTAGGACCTTCAACTAATTACTTGTCCTAGGTATCTCCCATGATTTTAACGTAACAGATGCTTAAAATATACTTTATTTAGGAAAATTTTTATTAAATCCTTTTGCCCATTTTACAGATAGAGAAACTGAAAGAAGGATAAATCAGCAGAATTATCCTTAATTGCCTAGTTTTCAGGTAGAAGAATTGGGAATACATTTTAAATATTCTAACTTAGGATCTCATTTTAACATTAGACCATACTCCCTGCTGTACTTGGATTAATTGGGTCACTACTGGAAATTCACTTTGATTTTCCTCTGTTAATTGAAAAAGAATTTTGAATCCCAAGTTACCCTGAAGGCTTGGCAATGACATTATTTTAGAAACCAACATGGAGGGGAGAGAATCATTTGCATTTTTTGTGGCTTTGGCCTCAGGATAAAGGAATATTGACCTGTCAAATTGTGAGTTAGGATAGGGTTTGAGATTCTGGCGAGGCTTATGTACATAGTTTATTTTTTTATTGATTTATGCAAAATGGTACAATTCTTTCAATGTCTATGGAAAGGAAAACATAAAAGGTCATGATCCTTTAGTGTTCCTAATAAAAATCTTTCTACCCAAAGAAGAGTTCTAGCAGCAGTGTTTTTTAGATCTTCAGTATAATATATTGGTCAAAAGCAAACATTTACTTATGAACATTGACTTATAAAAGGTCTAAATCCATGATTTTGTTGGATAAGTTTCACCTGAGATTTCAGGAAATCTTGCCAATTGAAAATGTTGCCTGGCCCTTTCACATTTTGAGAAATATCATATATATTAATAATTTTTTTCTTTTTCTTTTTTTTTTACTTTGAGAATAGTAATTCTCCTTTTTTTGGAGAAAGAAATCTAGAAAGCAATGGTTTTCCTTTTTAAAAAAAATGAAATTGACACTTTATTTCTACTATTATTCATTCACAGAATCTTTGAGTTGGATCAAGTAAAGTAACTTATGGAAAGCACTTTAAGAACCTTAAATTACTAAATAAATTCTATTTTGTTGTTGTTGTCATAGGAAGGTACGTTAAAGAACATCTCCACAATTCCATCAGTGGCTCTGCCTGGTTTCAATTCCATGGAACATTATGTACCCTCTGATTACCACCTGGTGCACACTCTGGCCTGCTTTTCAGCTTCTTTTGTGTGTCATCTTCCCCCACCTACATTACATTATAAGCTCCTTAAGGGCAGGGGTTGTCTTGGTATCCCCAGCACTTAGCACAGTTCCTGGCACACATCAGATGATTAATAAATGTTTATTAAATTGAATTGAGGATCCAGAGTCTTTGAAAGGAGTAGTGACTTACTCAGACCCACACAGATAACAGCAAAGCAGAGATTTGAACACAGATCTTTGGATTCCACACTGTGTTTCTCCTTACATTATGCAATGCTTACCTCCAAGTTTTAAATATATCATTGCTAAGCTTATTCATATATTTGATGTTTATAATCTATTGCTCATATGAATTATACATTTTCAGTTATGTCAAGATGATTTTTCTGCAAGTTCTCAGAGTGCAAAACCAATGCTTCTTCAACTGTGAGTTCTTCAAGAGATAGGGATTGTCTTTTGGGACTAACTTGGCTAATAGGTAGAGTAGGCTGCTTCTCAAACACTCGTATTTGAAAAGTGACAAAACAGCTCCCCCATGTTGGTGGGAATAATATGACATAGAAAGAGAGCTGGATTTAGAATCTGAGAACTCAGGTTCAGATCATAACAATATTTCTTACCTTCCATCTGCAAAATGAAGAAGATGAGCTAAATATCCTCAAAAGTACCTTGGGGAGCTAGGTGGCACACTGGTTAGAGTGCTGGGTCTAGAGTCAGGAAGACTCATTTTCCTGAGTTCAAATGTGTCCTCAGACACTTACTAGCTGTGTGACTCTGGGCAAGTCACTTAACCCTATTTGCCTCAGTTTCCTCATCTATAAAATGAGCTGGAGAAGGTAATGACAAACCAATCCAGTATCTCTGCTAAGAAAACCCAAATGGGTCATGAAGAGTTAGACGTGACTGAACAGCACTAACAATAAAAACAAAAGTGCCTTCTGCCTTTAGATACCCTGATCCACTATGTTGCAGTGGGGGCTCTGCCCACCCAAAATCTGTTGGGGTTTTGTGATGTGTTGTGGTGGAACAATCTCAAAGAATTCAGAGTCAGATCACCTCTAATCCAAGAACAGGCATTTATTGAGATTGATGCCTCTCATGAAGCAGGCTAAATTCCAAGAGGAAACAGCAACTTCAGAAAAAGCAAGATGAATATTTATAGGGTAAATATGAAATTATATAACAGAAATCATGAACAGTAAAAAGGCAGGAGTGGTTTTTAAGGGATTAGGTAATGGAGGAGGGGGTCTCATCTATGGTTCAGTGGTTAAACATTCTGGTCATGCTGCCTTCAAGTTGGCTAGCTATTGTAGTCCTATCTGGTTAAGACAGATAGGTATTGTGGTTCTGTCTTGGGCTAGATGGATGATGTGATTGTGATTGAATACAAGAATATACCTGTTTCTGTGGAAATGGGTCTGGGGGCCATGACTAAGTAGAGATAGTAACTGGGATCCCATTACATGGACACACCTGCTGTTCTGTGAGAACTATGAGTTCATGGACACACCTGTTGTTCTAGTGAGCAGTGACACATATATGAAGAAGTCAGGACATTGGAGGGGGAGAGGCTAGGAAGATATGGTGGGGCTGCTGTTCAGTGGGGTCAGGCCTATAATGAAGTTAGAATATTGGGGCTGGGGGCACCTTTATTAGAATTTGATCACTCTAAGTTGATGTGTTCCCTAAATTTTCTACCATTAGTGCCATTCCCCTAGATATTCAAAACTAGTGGAATGGCCAGATTCAATCCTACAATATTGGAAGGATGAAAGCACAATAAGGTCATAGATTAAAGTTGAAAGGTCCTTAGGAGCCATCTATTCCAACCACGTAATAAATTCAGGTAATGAAACTGAAGTCCAAAAAGGATAAATGATTTGCCTAATGTAATACAGATACTAAATGTCAGACCCAGGATTCAAATTCCAGTCTTCTTCTTCCTATACTCTGTCCATTGCACCATAATTCCCCCAATATGGTGGCATGTCTCACAAGTTTGTTTTCATCCTGTGTTATTTAACAGTTTTATGAATAATTTGAAAAAAGGGATGAGAGCACACTTATCATGTTTGGAAGTAACTCAAAGCTAGGAGAGATAACCTAATATGTAGAATGATAAATTCAGTATCCAAATTTTCCTATAGGCTATACTTTGAATTAATCAAATACTTGTGTTCAAAATATTAGTTTTAGGGGGTGGAGTGAAGATGGCAGCATAGAAGCAGGATAATTCCATGAACTGCCCCCATAACCACCTCAAATACCTATAAAATATGACTCTAAACAAATTTTAGAGCGCCAGAGCCCACAAAGTGACAGAGAAACAAATCTCCTGCTGAAGGCAGCACAGCAGGGAGACTGGAAGAGTTCATTAAAGCATGGTGGGAGCAAGACCAGCTGTAATTTTAGCCCCAGGATGGCCAGGACAAGATGTAGCTGGAACATTCCAGAGAGTGGATCACCAGAAGCTGTGGCAGTTTCCATTATTATGAACCCATAAATGTCAAAGACAAAGTGAAAGGTGAGTGGAACTCGGCTGAATTGGGGGGGGGGGGAGGATGGAGGAATGCATCCAGCCCCGGCACCTAAAGCCAGAAGCAGCAGAAGGGTGGCCCTGCAACCACCTCCATGTGGCTGCTTCAGAGCTCCCAGACTGCAGATTGCAGGGGGACCAAGCGACCATTCAGAGGCAAAGTGCTGTTGCCTTAACATACTTGGATCAGGATCTTGGTCTTGGGTGGTGGTCCTGAGATGCATGACAAGTGAGACAAAGCTGGTGGGGGCTGTAGAGATGGCAGCCTCTTAATAGCTCTGGCACCTGCAAAAACTGCAGCAATTTGGGACTAAGCTCTCCCTTCTGGAAGCAGAGTTCCACTGTGGCACAGAACTAAAAAGTCAAGTTATTGATGGGCAACATGAGCAGGCAAAGGAAGCAAAGTAAGCACAGCAATCCAACTTTAGATTCCTTTTTTGGGGACAAAAAGGATCAAAGAATGGAACAGGAGGAAGAAAACACAGTCAGAACTCCTGCACCAGAAGCTTCCAAAAAAAATATAAACTGTTTACAGGCCATAGGGGAGCTTAAGAAGGATTTTGAAAACCAAATAAGAGAAGTGGAGGAAAAATTGGGGAGAGAAATGAGAATGATGCAAGAAAATCATGAAAAAAAGAGTCAACAACCTGACTGAAGAAAATAACACCTTAAAAAATAGACTAACTCAAATGGCAAAAGAGGCCCAAAAAGCCAATGAGGAGAAGAATGCCTTAAAAAAGTCAAATTTGCCAGATGGGAAAAGAATCTCAAAAGCTCACTGAAGAGAATAATCCCTTCAGGATTAGAGTGGAGCAAATGGAAGCAAATGACTTTATGAGAAATCAAGGTAGTATTAAACAGATCCAAAGAAATGAAAAATTAGAAGGCAATGTGAAATATCTCCTTGAAAAAACCACTGACCTGGAAAACAGATCCAGGAGAGACAATTTAAAAATTATTGGATTACCTGAAAGCCATGTTCAAAAAAGGAACCTAAAAATCATCCTTCAAGAAATTCTCAAGGAAAATTGCCCAGATATTTTAGAAGCAGAGGGCAAAATAGAACTTGAAAGAATTCACTGATCACCTCCTAAAAAAGATCACAAAAAGAAAACTCCTAGGAATGTTATAGCCAGGTTCAGGAGTTCTCAGATCAAGGAGAAAATATTACAAGCTGTCAAGAAGAAACTATTTGAATACTGTGGAAAC
>CM053582.1:431885688-431913473 GCA_028627135.1 Pseudochirops cupreus
GGTTGGCTTTGACTTTCTGGTTTTGGGACTCAGTTTTCTGGTATTTAAATGAATGCACTATCTATATTTCTCATGTAGAGAGCCTGTTCCATTTTGTGATTAATAACTATATCAGCATATTTATAGTTACTGTAGGCATTGTGAATACTGCATTGCTGATACAGTCATTACTATAGCTACCATTTCTAAAATTTTATCAAATAATAGTAGTGACAAGACATCCTTAGCTTAACTCTAATCTTATTGGAAATATCTGTAGTATTTTTCCATTACAGATAATGTCTTCTTTTAGTTTTATGTAGATCTTATTTATTATACTAAGAAAAGTTCTCCATTCCTATGATTTTTTTTAACATAGAGGGATATTAAAGTAGGAAGCAACTAGGAATTCCTGTCTTCCTTCCTCCATATTCGTTCATTCCTTCTAGAAATTGTTGTTATAACATGTGTTGTTGCTGTCTTTCTCTTTTAGTTTTTCTTACATATGCCAGTGCTGCTTATACAAAAATTCACATTTATGAGGGTAAATTTTGTATTTCCCTTCATCATTTCCTTTTATACTTCTCTCTTTGTTCCCACCCCATGCTATATGAAGTAGTAGTGTTGAGGTTTAGGGTTTAGGGTGCCCCCAAATACCAACACTCCAGGTCCTGCTGCATGAATTCGACTCAGATCTTCTGTCAGCCAAAGTAAAGCAAAGTTTATTAAAGATTCTCCACAATGGGTAGACCCTTAAGGAGCCTAAGTATTTGTGAAACATATATTAACATGTGGGCCAGAATAATCTGACAGAGTGAGTCTGTGCTAGATTACTCTCAGCCCCTTCATGGAGGCAAGATGGATCTTATATACCGAAAGACTGTGGGAGATGGGGTGGTCTAGAGAAGGGGTTTGGGGAGGGTCTTGAGGAAAAGTCTAAAGAGGATCTTTCATGGAACTGAGGTAAGATTCCAGGAATGGGATTAAAGGTGGGAAATAGCTGAAGGTTACCAGGAGATGACAGAAAACAGAGAGCCAAGCTAGTTTAAGGGTAAGAGATTTGGGTATAGATATTTTAATAGGATCAAGGGTGAGAAGTAGCTGGACAATGGGGGACTGGGCTAGGATAAGAGTAACAGAGATTTGGGCTTAGTGATAAAGAAGGACTTATGGCCTCATGCATCAGGTGGGAAGATTTAATGAGAGTTCCAAGGGTTTCCCAGAACCTGTACTCCATCAGTAGTATTTGTTGTTGAATAAGGTAATGAAAGGGAAGGAATATTATTATAACAAGGAATCTGTAATCTTAGTCTGCTCTCATTCATCTTCCTCTCCTGTCTTCATCTAGCCTGGACACTGATGACAGGTTTTTGACACTTTAATTTCTTTCCTTTTATGTCTTCCATGATAAGCCACCCTCAAAAGGTGAAGTTTATTTTACATCTAACTATTTCTTTCTCAACTGTAACTTCCATCTTATTCCCACCTCTCTCCTTATACAAAACCTGCCCATTTCCTAATTGAATTTAATGTATTTCTACAATAAATTCAGTATTTGTGTGCATATAATTCACCTTTATCTGATTCTAATAAATTGGGGTTCATGAGATGCTTGTTTTCCCACATTTTTGTTATTTCTGTGCACTCTTATTGAATATCACAGTTATGAAATATAGTAAGTTCTCCCATTTTTTCCTCATTTATTCCATAGCATATTTCCTTTAGCTCCCTTTTCTTTCCCCTTTAAAAACAAAAGGACCCCCCCCAAAAAAACTCATACAGACCCTATGACTTTATTTTTGTATCTTTTGACTCTTAAGAAGTTAAGATTCTGAAGAGACAGTTGTCTCTTCCCCTTTGTGAATGTAAATATCTCATTCATCACCCTTTAAATGTTCAATCATATCTACCTTTCTAAGCTTCTCTTATCTCCTGTGTTTACATTTTAAAGACTCTACCAAGCTCTCATCTATTCATCAGTAATACTTAAAGTCCTTCATTCAATTAAAGGTAAATCCTTCCCCCTTGCCACTGGATTATATCCAGTTTTGCTTGGTAAGTTATTTTTGGTTGTAAGCCTTTATGGAATACTGCATTTCATGACTTTCTATCCTTTATAGTAATCTTATAAAATCCTAACTGTGGTTCCCTGATACTTAAATTCTTTCTTTATAGCTACTTGCAGTGTTTTGCTCTTTGACCTGGAAGTTTTGGATTTTGGCCTTGACAGTTCTGGATGTTTTCAATTTGGGATGTTTTTCAAGAAATGGCCTATAGATTACCTCTGCTTTAATATTGTCCTTTGTGCCAGGAAACTTTCTTTTACATGGTATTCAAGAGGGTTTTTTTTATCATGTTTTCCAGAAACTCTCATGTTTCTTAAATTATCTCTCCATAATCTATTTTCAGGTCAGATGTTTTTGATAGTAAATATCTCCCATACACTACATTTTCACTCATTTGACTGTTTTAATATGTCTTGTTGTTTCATGGAATGCTTGATCTCTTTTCCCCCCTTGTTTTTTCAGTCTTCTTTAATGAGGTTTCCTACCTTCTCTTCTAAACTTCTTTCTTCTATTTTTTCTCAAGAGCTCCAAGTTTATTTTTTAAATATCCTTTTATTGCTTCCAACCTCCTTAGAATCCTTTTAACCAATTCATTCTGATTTCTGAGGGCGTACTTAAAATTGTTGTAGAGTTACTTAGTTCTTCTGGGTTTACTTCTTGGCTTCTTCATAAATCAAAGCATTTCTTCATTGTGTTCAGTGTTTTGTCTGCTCATGTCTCCAGCCTCAGTTTCTAGATTAGGGCTTTGTACTGTGGCCAAACTCTACCAGTTCCTTCATTTTTAGATTCAGTGGGCAGGTTCTGTTTAGTCTTGTTTCCTCAGTAGTGTGGATGTCAGTGCCAATGCCATTTTTAATGGGGTGAATGATACTAGCACTACGGCTCCTTGTCGTCTGCCTTAGTCTCCTTTTTGCCTAATGCAGGTGCTGGCCTTGGCTCAATTCTGTTTTCTTCCCCTTTTCCAAACCACAAATGGTAGTTGATTCTATCCCCTGTCATGTCCCTGAAAAATTCAGTTAGATGTTGGGAGACTATGGTGGTTTCAGGCTCCTTGTAAGGCCTCCTACTATTTGCACCTAGTGATTGACATCACCCTGTCTCTTGCTATGGATCATAGAGTTCCAAGGTGAGGAATGTCCTACCCTGTCTCCTTGCATGAAGATGTGTTAGGGCTGACTTTGTCCACTATTATTGCCTTGATTGGCCAGAGCTGAGATCCTGTTGCCCTTTAAAAAACAAGCATTTATTAAGTGATTCCTGAGTCTTATCGTGCCTTTCTTATTTTCCAAGACAGTAGAGAAATTTTAAATCGATCGGTAGTTTTTACTTTATTTAATGCAATGAAGGTTTTGGAGGAATTAAAGACTATTTAAGCCATAGTTTGAAGGATTGATGAGGTATAGCATTAGGGGTGTGCAAGACCCCAAAGTAACAACATGCTGGGTCCTGCCAAATGAATTGGACTCAAGTCTTCTCTCAACCAGAGAAAAGCAAAGTTTATTAAAGATTAGCCATAATGGGCATAGACTCTTAAGGAGCCTCGGTATCTGTGACGCTTGCATTGGACAAGCAGGCTAGAATCATCTGACACAGAGCGAGTCTGTGCTAGATAATTCTGGCTTTTTTTTTAATCATGGAGGTAAGATATGGTCTTATATACAGAAAGGCTGTGGGAGGAATCTAGGGGTGGTCTAGAGGAGGAGCTTGGAGAAGGTATTCAGGAGGAGTCAAATTAGGTCAGACTCCAGTAATGAGATTAAGGTTGGGAAATAGCTGGAGGCTACCAGGAGATGACAGACAATGGAAAGCTAGGCTAGTTTAAGTGTGTATAGATATTTTGGGAGGATCAAGGGTGGGGGCTAGCTGGACAATAGAGGGCTTGGCTAGTAACAAAGATTTGGATCCAGCCAAAATGAATGGCTTATGGACTCAGGCAAATGCCTCATCAAATGGAAAGATTCAAGGAGAGTTCAAGGGGGTTCCCAGAGCCTGTATCTCATCAGATGAACTAAAGAGAGGATAGAATGGGGATAGCTAGGTGGTGCAATGAATAGAGCACTGGCCCTGGAGTCAGGAGGACCTGGGTTCAAATTTGGCCCCAAATACTTAACACTAGCTGAATGACCTTGGGCAAGTCACTTAACCCCAATTGCCTTGTTCCCTCCTCCAAAAAAAGAAAAAGGAGAGAATGGAAAGTTAGGAAGCTAGTCTAGGCAAGATGAGTCAATAATTTGCAGTGTACTTTTGCACTGAAGTGGAAAGGAGGTAAAAATGTCTTGGAAGATTTTTTATTTCTAGGAGGATAGAAATGGGGAAAATTGGGGGAAATGATAGTTAGGCTCCTGCTTTAGACATGTTGAGCTTGAGGTCGCCTAAGTGAATATAAAATATTCATCAAGTAGCTGAAAATATTAGTTCTAGAGAGTGATTGGGGAGTGACCAGGACTTGGGAGATGTATGCCTTAGGTGTGATAAATGACATTACTTGTGAGGTGTCAGAACCTTGAGGGGTAATCAGCTTTTAAAAGGTAAGAGAAGAATGAAGGATCAGAAAAGAAGACAAAGAATGATCAGAAAGTGTGGAGCTGTTAACAAAAGAAGAGAATAAAATTGGGCAATAAGACCATGTGTCAATAAGTGGAAGATCTGTGTCTCATGGACTCTTGTACATATCCTAGCACAGTTTTGCCATGAGGGTAAAGGAGATCCATCCAGAGTGCTACAGGTCTTCCCTACTTTCTCTGGACATTTTGAGGCACCAGTTGAGCACTCTGGTTGCCTTCCTAACATATCTCATCCTGATTGCATCACCAGTTCATCTTCTCTCCTTGAAACATCTTTTATTCCTGTTCTTTGGAGTTCCTCATTGTTTTGGGTTTTTTCAGAGGGTGTGGGGGAAGTTCCTCATTGTTTACAAGTAGCAGCCTCCTTACTTCCAACACAAACTTTTACCTTGACCTCAGTGTAGGCAGGACATGTTAAATTCTTCTTATGCTGTTGTATTCGTTGTCTCACTCACTTGCGCTAATTGTAAATATTAGTAAGATTGTTGTTTCAGTGAGATATTGGGGAGAAAAGGGATGTCATTTAAAAAGCACCATCATTCTTGGAGAGTCGTTCTACTCTTCTCCCATTCAACTCTGGGCTCTCAGGTTATTGTTATCATGAACAGTTCAAGATCATATTTGATGAAAAATCCAGATTTTAGGCTAAAGCCTTAATACTTGAATTAGGAATTACTAATTATTCAAAGTCACCCCAATAGCTTTTGGTGTAAGTAGGTCATCCACGTGCTCATTCTATTTTTGTTGTTCAGTTGTTTTTGATGGAATCCTAGTAAAACTGCTGAAGCTCCAATATTCTAACTTCATTATAGGCCCCAGTGAACAGCAGCCCCACTGTACCTACCTAATGCCCCTGCCAAAGTCCTAACTTCTTTATGTATGCCTCACTGTTCACTAGAACAACAAGTATGTCCATGAACTCATAGTTCTCATAGAAGAGTAGGTATGTTCATGTTACCTAGTTACCAACCCAGATCCATTCCCACAGAAGCAGGTGTGTCCATGTGTTTAGATTTGGGGTTTAGGGAGCTTGAGACCCCAACATACCAACACACCAGGTCCTGCCAAATGAAATTGACTCAAGCCTTCTCTCAGCCAAAGTAAAACAAAGTTTATTAAAGATGGTAGACTCTTAAGGAGCCTAAGTATTTATGATGCTTGTATTGGACAAGCGGTCCAGAACAATCTGACACAGACTGAATCTGAGCTAGATTGAATCTCAGCCCCTTCATGGAGGCAAGATGAATGTTATATATATACAGAAAGATTGTGGGAGGGATCTAGCAGTGGTCTAGAGGAGAAGTTTGGGGAGGGTCTTGAGGAGGAGTCTAAGGAGGATCTTGAGGGAGCTAAGGAAAGACTGCAATAATGAAATCAAAGGTGGGAAATGGCTAAAGGCTGCCTGGAGATGACAAAAAATGATGGGCTAGGCTAGTTTAAGGCCAGAGATTTGAGTGTAGATATTTTCATAGGATCAAGGGTGGGAAGTAGCTGGGTGATGGAATATTTGGGCCTAGTGATAATAAAAGGCTGATGGGCAAATGCCTCATCAAGGGGGAAGGAAAGTTCAAGGGGGTTCCCAGAGCCTGTACTCCATCACATGCACGCAACCACAACCACATCCATCTAGTCTCATATAGGCCCACAATAGTTGGCCCATCAGAAAGCAGTACTGAAAAGGTTTACCCAAAGAGAGTTAGGGGTACCTGAGACCCCAAAATACCAACATGCTGGGTCTTGTGGAAAGAATTCCACTCAAGTCTTCTTAGCCAAAGAAAAGTAAAGTTTATTAAAAGTTTGCCTGTATTGGACACAGAGCAAGTCTGTGCTAGAAAAGTCTATGGCGCTCTCACAAAGCTAGTCTGTACTAGGGCCTTCTGTGGCACTCTCACAGAGAAAGTCTGTGCTAAGCTATTCTATGGCGCTCTCACACACATGGAAGAGAGATGGGATTCTTATATACAGAGAAATCTAGGAGTGCTCTACAGGAGGAGTTTGGGGAGGGTCTTCAGGAGGAGTTAACAAGATCAGCGCAAGAGCAGATTAGTATTTTGATAGGCTCAAGGGTGGGCAGCAGATGGACAATGGAGGTCCAGGCTAGTAACAGAGGTTTGGGCCCAGCCACAGTGAAATACTTATGGCCTCCGCAAATGCCTCATCAAGTGGGAAGATTCAATCAGACTTCAAGGGGTTTCCCAGAGCCTGTACCTCAAAGATTCAAGGAGAACTCAAAGGGGGTCCCAGAGCCAACACCTCATCAGTACTACCAGCATGCCTGAGCAGGATGTGGACCCCAAAAAATAAAAGGAACTTTCCCTAAGTAGGAACCTGCATAGTAATAGTAAAGAACTGACCTAGAGTAATCTTATGACATAGAAGCTTATTATATCATTATCATACATAGGTACCCTCCCCAAATGGGTTTTCTGCATGCATTGTGGGTAATTGGGTACACAGTTCCACTATGAGTGGGACCTCTCCTCTATTATCTAATCCCTTAACAAATTTCTCCTGTCCTTTTAACATTAATCACATTCCTTTATTCTATGTAAATTTTGATTGTGTGATCAGCATTTTTACCCTATAAAAATCCATCTTGCTTTCTCTGAAGTTGCTGGTTCCTCTGGGAACTTAGCCCGCTCCATGACAGGTGTCAATCTCAATAAATGAATATACTTGGATTAGAGGTGGTCTGACTCTGAATTTTTTGAGACGGTTCCACAACAACACAACATGAAACACCAACAGTTTTTGGTGTCCCAGAGTTTAAACTGCAATAGTTTCAGTCATGTCTGAATCTCCGTGACCCCATTTGGGATTTTCTTGGCAGAGATACTGGAATGGTTTGCCATTTCCTTCTCCAGCTCATTTTATGGAGGAAGAAATTGAGACAAAGAGGATTAAGTGACTTGCCCAGAGTCACATAACTAGCAAGTATCTCAGAATGAAGGCAGGTAGGTGGTGTCATGGAAAGAGTGCCAAGCCTACAGTCAGGAAAAGTCACCTTCCTGAGTTCAAATCTTGCCTCAGATACTTACTAGCTATGTGACCCTGAGCAAGTCACTTGATTCTGTTTGCCTGTTTACAGATTTCATCTGTAAAATGAGCTGGAGAAGGAAACGGCAAATCACTCCAGATCTCTGCCAAGAAAACCCCAAATGGGATCATGAAGAGTAAGACTCAACTGAAAAACTATTGAACAATAACAAATTTCCTAACTTTAGGCCAGGCACTCTAACCACTGTGCCACCTAAATGCCACCTAAATGCTACCAAGCAACTTATGAAGAGAAGAGTGCTATGATATGCTAATACCATTCATATCCAAGTCACATACCCCAGGATCAAGAAAGTCATTTGGGAGATCCAAGACTGAGTTAACTAGACATATCTCTAGTAGAATGAGGGAAAATGTATATTACAATTGATAATCCTTTAGCTTAAATGCTGAAGTTGTTGAGTTGGTAACTGGAATCCTTAATTCAAACCACTAAAAATCTATTTATATATCTATTCTCTGGGGGAAAAATATAGAGAGGACTTCTCTATGACCTACCCTTAACTTAGTTAAGCTTGGAATGCATCTCAAAAATATTGATAAATTTTCCTTCATCTGGAAAGATGGGGGAAAAAAGATGCCACCCGGTATTTTACTAATCAGTAAGAATAAAGAGACTGTGAAACTATATCCAATGCACAAATGTTGTAATTATGATAAATATTTGTTCTTTCTGTTTTCATTACAAACTCAAAAATCCTAGAGCTTGTGTTTGGCACATGCAGGAGATTGCAGCCATCTGCTGGGAGACAAAACTGTCAATTACAGAAGCAATCTGGCTTTCCACTCTCAGCGTCCTACCCCTCATCAACTCCATGCAATAAAATGGATCACAAAGGAGTAAGGATGGTTGCTATTAGTAAAGCTGAAAGATCTTGGAAACATCTACCCACAATAGCCCAAGGGAAACACATGAAGGTCACAAAAGCTCCAACAGAAGGAGGCTCTGAGGTCTTCCCTGACTGACTTGTGCCCTGGGGAGTGAGCAGTGGTGAAAGAAACTGGATTTGGAATCAAGAGACTTTGATTATCGTTCAGGCTACACCACTCAAATTGGGTGACTTTGAACAAACCTAAAATTTCTGGGTCTCATCTCCTTAGGCAGGTATATGATATAATAAATAGAATATTGAACCTAGAATGAGTCAGTCCTGTGTTAAAATTTGACCTCAAACACTTCCTGTGTGACCTGAGCTAGTCATTTAACCTGTCTTCCTCAGTTTCTTCAACTGTAAAATGAGAGTAATAGAAGCACCTACTTCCCACCGCTGTTGTAAGATCAAATGTTTGTAAAGCACTTTAACACAGTGCTTGGCATATAATCAGAGCTTAATAAATGCTTGTTCGCTTTCCCTTCTTCCTTAAGGCAGTAGGTTAAGATCAATATTTCTCAACTATTGCTTTGCAGAATTCAGTTAAATTCAATGAACATTCGTTAAGTAGCTACTAGGTGTAAGGTAGATAGGTAAATATGAGTACAAGGGGAAAAAAAGAAATATCGTCTCTTGAGAAGTTATATTCTTTTAAGACCCTGAGATTCTACAAAATAGTTATTCACAGAACTCGGCACAGAAGAAAAGACAGTTACATGAAAAAAGGACATGCACCCTAAACCTATCCACTTGGATTACTGGGTTGGCCACATACAATGTATGCATTCATCTGGGGTGGAGAGCTGGCAAAATAAGCAATGCAATTATGTGACCAAAATGATGACTTTTTAGGGTTCTAAAATTAATCACTGACCATACACAACAATTTATGATGGATGCTCAGTTGATTGTCTTGGCAGAGTGCATATGAAATAATTGATGACTCCAGTCTTGTTATTCTTGTTGTTGTTGTTAAATCATTTCAGTTATGTCTGACTCTTCATGATCCCATTTGGGGTGCTCTTGGCAAACATGCTGGAGTGGATTTCCATTTTCTTCTCCAGTTCATTTTACAGATGAGGAAACTGAGGCCAACAGGGTTAAGTGATTTGCCAGAGTCACATACCTAGTAAGCCTCAGAGGCCAGGTTTGAACTCAAGAAGATGAGTCTTCTTAACTCTAAGCCCAGAACTCTCTCTATCCATAGTCCCACCTATGGCTATTATGGATAATTTAGTATAATGAAGAAATATGAAGAGACAAGAAAACAAAAAAAAATGTTTATAATTAAAACTTTGGTGATGAAATCATAGGCATATATCTAATTTAAATGGCAAATCCTCAATATAGGTAAAATGCATGAAATATAATAATAATTTCAAGGTAGCTATAACCGTATTTTGTGTACGTATTTCTTCTTTTATATGGAATTCAATATTCAAACTAGATACAAATTTACTGGTTATTTTTTATCAGTAAATGTTCTAGTCATCCCAAGATACAGTATATGAAATGCTTTTTTTTTATTTTAAAGAGCAGTTCAGTAGTTCTTACAAACACTTAAAAGTATTAAGAAAATGCAAAGCATTTATAAATAAAATTCCAAATTTTACCAAAAAATTATAAACTACAAATATTCCCTCAAATGAGTTGCTTATTATAAGTCACCAGGAAAATGAAAATCATTGTGAAAGATCAGAACCATCAAAATCAATCTTCTTACCAATTATGAGATACTTACTGATAACAATACTCTATTCACTAGTAAGGTTAAGGTAACATTGTTAGCTATAGAATTAAACACTGTGATGTTTTTTTAATCACCTCTATATTATGTAATATAAGAGGAAACATGTCATTCATTACAGAATGTTGGAATTAAGAGCAGCATTATATTCAAATCCACCCTTGACACTTATTTGCCATGTGACCATATAAAGCTTACTTTACCTCAATTTCCTCTTCTTTATGATGGAGATAATAATATGTGGAGTACCTACCTCTCCGAAATGTTGTTGGGCTGAAACGGAACAATGTATTAAAACACTTTGCAAATTTTAAAGCACAGTATAAATTCCAAGAATTATTATGGAAACCATTAGTAGTACACATTTTTTTTTTAAGCCTGGATCTTTCTGTCTCTCCTAGGTTAGAAATAGAGAGGTTACTCATGGGCCAGATCCCACTTAACTGGTATGGGAGCTTTGACTCATTTTGTTCCTATTCTGGGCATTTTAAACCTTCCTTGGACAGTCCGTCCATACCACTACTCCCAGGGGCTCACCATATTAACATCAGACTTAGTGAGGACATTCTTAGCCCACTGCAGCTTAGAATGCTTGAGGTCAAAGTATTCACCACCCTCTGCTTCCTGGTATCAGAGGTATGTTCCACCACCCTATTTATGTTTTTTTTAAGTTATTTTGAAAGATTTTGTTATGGTTTCTGCCAAATTTGTTTGAAAATAAAGTTTTCACCATTTCAAAATGCTTGAGTTGTCAATTTGAGACCTAACACTCTAATTCTGTATTCAGCGTTCTTTATTCTAGAACAACTTAAATTCAAGTCTAAGACCTAGGATTTCTAATTATACTCCACAGGAACAAGTGTTCAAACAAGAAAATGACCCTAAGGAAATCACACAAAAGAAAAAGTAACCAAATCCTGTGAAGTGGTCCTTCAATATATATAGCTTGGACATGCTTTACTGATGGACAGCATGCTGGTTGACCAGAAGATGATTTATTGTAATATATTATATATTTCTTGGATATCCCAATTCTTCATCCAGTTCTTTTCCCAGTATAGCATGTTAAAATTATGTGTCCTTAAGAACTAGGAATGATCTTAGATAACATTGGGATATAGGTTGAGCTTTTCTTCATGTCTATCTCCTCTCCCTGCCAAACTTTTCAGCATCCCATTCCCTGAACCCTTCTTCCTTTTGCTTTCCATCCCATACGTCTTGTTTCCCATTTTGTCCCCTGCCCCTTTCCCTCTCAATACGAATTTACTTCTCTGTGCTAGGGAATAGTTAAATAATCTGATATCTGTCTGAAGTACTTCTTATGCCAGCTTAATATATTACTCCTAGGTATATGGAACCAATTTATGTTTTAATTAGAACCTTCTGAAGATATAATGCCTTATCCCAAAGAAGAAATGAATAGTTGCAATTTCAAGCACCATGGCAATCTGGTGGGTAAATCATTTGAAAAGGAATTTTCCAGATTTCTTAGCTCATATTACATACATGACAGCTATACCTATGACCTTTGGCCTAATATTCATGTAATTTGGGGACTAAATGGAACATTAAACAGTTAAAGAAGCTATGAGGAAAGAGGTAACTACATTTAATTCCATATTCCTCATGAACACCACCCCCAACACACACACACACACACACACACACACACACACACACACACACACACACACACACACACACACACACTTTAAACACCATTTCCACAATAATGTTTGCCAGGATCCTTTCATGAGGCAATCATATTCCATTTGGCCTGTAGAACTTCCCCAAACATGCCTACCCTGTTAGTGTTAAGGTCACATCATTTTTACTGGCTTTGTAACCAAAGGCAGAGAAAAATTAAATGGTTCTTTGCTTTATAACACTGCCAACAAAATGTCGTTCTAGAATAACTTTCTTTCTGGTGACTCCCCAAAGATCTTCCTACAAACATAATACTTCCCAAACATGTGCCTGTATATTCACATACATACACAACATCCTCAACTGTTGAAAAGCAACTCAGTGCTGTTGGGAACACACTAACATGGGGTAGAGCTCTGGGCCTCGAGTCAGGAAGACCTGAGTTCAAATCTAATCTCAGACACTTACTACCTGTGTGATTCTAAACAAGTCACTTATTCTGTTTTCTTCAGTCTCCTCATCTGTATAATGGGGATAATAACATCCCCTACCTCCCAAGGTTGTTGTGAGGATCGAATGAGATGATACTTATAAAATGTTTAGCACAGTGTCTGACATATAGTAATTGGTATATAAATGTTAGCTATCATCATCATCTTATCAGCTACATGATACAGAATGAGTAAATGAAGGAGAATAATCTGTGTGAAATCAGGAAAATGGGTTTGGTGGAATTTAAAGTGGAAGAATAGAATTATAAGAGTTAGTATCATACTGAGATTTAAAAAAATAGATCCTTGCTCTCTTTTAAAAAGATGTCATAGGATCTTTACCACCCCTAAAGGGTTACACATCCAGAATAACAGTGTCTTAGATGGCGCCAGGGCTCCCTCCACTACTGACTCACTGGTAAGCAGACTCCATGCACTGAAGCCTGTTTTGTAACTGGCAGCCCCTGTGTGTGTCCTTGGCCTTCTCCCAGTGAGGCATCAATCCAGCCAAGTTGAGATTAGCTTGTGAGATGGAGCTGAAACACAGCAGAAGGTAGAGAGTTGGGGAAGTGGTGAGCAGCTTCCTGGCCCCTCATTAAGGCCATCTGTACTAGCAAACACACCTGTTTGGGAGGATTTCAATGGCTGGGTTTACAAATGTAAATGTAGCAGGAAACATTCAAGCCTGATACCTGCCATTTTTCCTCCACTGTTCCTTTTGGGTTAATTACGCAACATGATAGTTTTTGCGCAGGTTTTCACTTTATGGTTACAAACTTTATATAGTCTAAAATGTGTTCCCCAGCATTTTTTTAATAGGATGAACAGATGTAAAAGTACTTTCAATTTGCTAATAAAGGTGACATTAGACCAGGTTTGATATTATACCAAGTCCCACATAACATTTAAAAATGAGCTTTTTCAACCATAAAATTACTAATTGATCTGTCTTGCAAAAAGATAAAGGAAATGAATCCCTATTCGAGACTCATTTCTGTCAAGTTCTTGATTTCTTATTTAATGGGAAGCAAAATGAACTAATTCTATTGTTACAACCACCAAAATTCGAAACATGCCTTTAGCATTGCTGTATTCAACTGTTGTTGTTGAGGTTTTGTTTAAACTTTCTGGAAGTCAGTTGAACTTTCTATTCCTAAAAAAAAAAATGGACTGATCTACTCAGTTTTTCTTTCCTTTCTCATCCACTGGAGTTAGGTGGACATATTACTGTGCTGAGAATAACAAAAACCTGGGTTGAAATATTTCCTTTAAAAATAATAATAATTAACATACATACAGATAGGTGTGTATACACATATCTTTGTATATATAGACACATATATATGGCAATAACTTTTGCAAAATGTTTTATGTATATTATCTCATTCCATCCTAACCACCATAGATGATATTATTACCTCCATCTATAGATGAAGAAATTGAGGCTGAGAGAGGTTAAGGGTCTTCCTGATCGTCAAACTACTAGTGTCTGAGATAGGATCATATGATCCTGGGCAAGCTATTTAGCCTTTATGTATCTCATGCAACTCTCTAGGAATTATCTACTATGTCAAATGCATTTTATGATGTCTATTCTAGTAGTATTTGTAAAGAAAACAAATAAGGAAGATTATCTCAGCCTCAATTTTCTTAGTAAACAAAGAAGTTAAGAAGGTTAGATTATCTACTGTAGGTGTGAAGATTTAATTAGTGATGGGAGTTTGAAGAAAGCTAAAAGTTTGGAACAGTTGCTACAAGGAATGAGACAGGAGTTAATAAGAGTAAAGGAGAAGTGTTGAACAACATTAAGGATCCAGATGAGGTTATGCATCATAAATTTATATGGGGAGAAGTAGTTAAATTATATTATTTACTAGCGTGCCCTACAAAGAAACCGAATTGTGAAGTTTATCCAGGGATGGAAGCTTTGTGTATTAAGAAAGATAGAAGAAGTAGTAGATCATGGGGCGAAGGCTAGGTAAAGAACTAATTGAAGCTAATACAGGGAAGAAGAAGAAGTAGAAGAATGGGCCAAGTGATCAGAAAAGGAAAAATAGTAAATTTAGCATGAGGCAGTGGTTCTCAACTTTCCTAATCCCATGACCTTTAATATTTGTATGTGGGTGTATCTGCATGTGGGCGGGCGGCCTGGAGACAGATAAGAGGAGTGGTGTCTCAGTTCCTAAGATAATCGGAAATATGTGTTTTCTGATGGTCTTAGTTGGCCCCTGTGAAACGGTCATCTGACCCCCAAAGGGGTTGTGACCTACAGGTTGAGAACTGCTGAAAGGGATAATGGGAAGAATGGGCACAAGTTCATGAGATTTAAAACTTAAAGATCACTTAAATGTCATTCAATCCAATCCCCTCATTTGATAAAGACTCATATGTTAAAAAACTTAGCAAGTTCCTGCCAAACAGAAGGACAAGAACCAGAATTTGAATATAAACATTTTGATTCTAAATCCAGTCTTCTTTCTAGTCCTTTGAGTCTACAGGTTGTGATGGGAAAATTTCAAAGTTTGAATCTTGGAGATAGAGCAATTACCAGAAATAATGATGTAAAAGGTATGATCATGCTAATTAGGGAGCTCTTATCGGGCATCAAAAGTTGTTTAATTGTTGAATCAGGTCATTAGCAGCATTAAAATCAATTACTTAATTAATTAGCTATTAAAATGCTTATAGTTTATATATAATGTGCAGAGCACTTGCCAGGCTGCTATGTAGTAGGAGGTAGAAGAGTGATCTTGCCATGTTTGTTTTTCTCATATTCAGTCAACAAATATGTGGGCTATCTGCAAATTAGTGGCCCTTTGATAAAAGGTACTGGCAGGAAAAGCTGGTGGATTTGATGACAGATGCTATCAATAATCTTTGAAAAATCATGAAACTTCTGAGTTATATGACCAGCAAGATGGCATCTTAGTCTTTCCAGAGGTCCATTTAACTCTTTCAGCATCTGATAAAAGAAATTACGCATCAGAAGTGGAGCAATTAAAGTTCAATGATGAGTCAAAACAAAACAAAACAAAAACACCACAGAACAAACCCTAAAAATATGAATAAATGGAGGAAACATCTAATCCTCCAAATGCTCTAACACCAAAAATGCTCATGTCAATCCTCAGGATGGTTCTTAGGACCCATCTTCGTATCCCCTTTCGCTCCAGGGATTGTTCTGGTAAAACCAGTACCTGGCTGTGCCCAACCCTACAATAAAGAGCAGGCACAGATTCTGCACAATCAGATAAGAAAGGAAGAAAAATACTTTTAAAAAAATGGGCTGCCCTCTGATTGAGACAAGAATGAAGGTTAGGCCTTCATGACTACAAAGACTCGGCCTTAAATACCATCTCTGCCCTCCCTCAAAACTAAAAATTGGATGATGCTGATTCAACTTGATTTCAAGGAGGACTAGAGAGTCAAGGGAAAAATGGAGTGTGATATTAAATTGAGTACTTCTGTTGAGATTGAAGGAAGGGGAGCTAAAATGCAGATATGATTATTTCTGTACCCCTCCTCCAGGGCCGATTCATGGCAGGGATTTAGGTTGGTTTTCTAGGAAGTATAGAATCACAAATGGCAAGGAGCCAGAAAGAAAGTGATGTGGAATATAATAAAAAGGCTGAAACAGTAAAGATTTCAGGAGTAAAACCCCTCAATAAAGGTCCTGAGAACAAGCAAATAAATCAACAAAGAGTATCCTAAAACTAGAAGGATGCAAATCTTTAAAGAGATTGCAAAGCATTATTACCAAGCATTAAAAAGGAAAATATATGAGTTCCTATTGAAATATATGATTCTGTGGACTCTCAAGAAAGCATATTATAACAATGAGAAACTGTACAAATGAATCAACAAAAGGAAAAAACAAAAAATGTTCATATTTTAAAATTTAGAGCTTTCAATCCAGAATTTCAAAACACGATTAACTGATTAGAAATAATTGAATACATGAAGAAGAGTTTGACTAAAAAAGTAAAAGATATGAATAAATTTTGAATACAAAAATTCTGAAATACAAAAGTAGTGGCAGAAGAGAAACAAAAGGAAATAATTAAGAGAAAACATGAACACAACACTAGTCAAAGCAAATATCCTTGAAAACAGGTTATGAGGCTTGAAGACCACTGCTTGTTGATTGTAGGATTGTCATGGTCCTAAACAGGGCAGTGGTAGTATTTTTTTTTCAATTTAATCTAACAGCATTTAATTTCAAGTAGAGAAGGCAAGTGGTGGTGGTCTCTAACTCAAAATGGGAATGTGGCAAACAGTGATCAACAATAAGATAAGAAGAAAAGGCTTTCAGGGTTATAAGACAGTGGATAATTGAACTGGTTAACTGTAGGGTCAAGATTATGAAAGAATAAATGGGAAGTCAGAGCAATGATGACGGAATAGGGAAAGTGCATGGGGGGATAAAATGAATAGAGGTCATGGGGGGGGGGGGGAATGAAGAGACAAGAGGTATAGAGCTGATGAAAGAGGGTAAGATATAATGTGACCTGTGAGGGTTATTAGATTTCTTCATCAGAGGTAACATTTATGTATGGAGGTGAACAAAATCAAGGGTATGGCCATCTCTGTGTATAGTTAGGATGAAATTAAGGTACAAATCATGGTATTTAAAGATGTGATGGCCAGGATATATTTGTATTTTGGCAAAGTATTTGGCAAAATCTATCATGTTATCCTGTGGAATAGAGGAATGTGGGTCAGAAAAATCAGTCAGATAAGTACATTTAAAATTATACATTAAGGTTGAAATGGAGGAAGACAGAGTTCATTCATCAACCTTGTTCAATTCAACATTTTTATCAGTGAATTGAACAAAGGTATGGGTGACTTGCTTTCAAAATCTGTAGATAATTTTACAAAAACAGGAGAACTACTTTAATTACCAGTTAACATAATTAGGCTGCAAAAACAACTTTACAGATTTGAAAAATTTGAAAAAATCTATTAAGATGGAATCTAATAGGGATAAATGCAAGGCTCTACAATTGAATCCAGAAATTAATTGCACAAGTACAAGATAGGTCAAACATAGTTAAATCATATTTTGTATTTTTAAAAAATGGTATGTTTTAATTGATATTTTTTTTCATGGAAGATAAGTGGTATAATAAACATTCATAAATGCTTAATATTGCAGCTAATCTGCTGATGAGACTCTTTGAGATTAGGTATGCTAGTCTTCCATGGACAGACATATAGTCAATTAACAGACCTCTATAAGAAGTCCTTTCTACTTCACAGGAATGTAGAGACGTCCATTTTATTGAGATAGCCCTCAATAAGCACCTCCAACCCATGAGTAAGTATTAGAATAGGACTGCAATGTAGGAATACAATCTGAGGTTGCATTGATAGAACAATAGCATCCAGATAAGGAATATCCATGCCATACTCTAAATTTTTTTTGGTCACATTATATCTTGTATTTGGTTCTGGGCACTACAGTTTAGGAAATATAAGAACAAACAGGAATTGTGAGAAGACTGGAAATCATAGGAAGTTCAACAACAACAACAAAAAACAATCTGGGTTTGTTTAACCTGGAGAGGAGAAGAATTAGGTATGACAAAATAAATTAACTTCAAGTATTCAAGGGGCTCTTACGTAAAAGAAGGATGAGACATAGTACCGAAAGTAGTATTTGGAGCAAAGTGGGATTGTTACAAGAAAGCAGATTTCTGATTAACATAAAGAAAACCATCATGACAGAGCTATCCACGAACGGGATGGACTGCCTTAGGGAATGCTCAGTTCTCTGTCAGTGGAATTATTTAAGCAGCGCCTGGATTATCACTTGTAAGACACATAGTAGAGAAAACTGTTATTTAGGTACACTTTGGATGAGATGACCTTTGAGGTGATTCTGTGATTCTGTGATCTCAGAAGTCTCAGGAAATCTTGGCAGACCAGAAAGATATGTTATATCTAACAAGATGAAATTTGATAGGGACACGTAAAATTCTCTTACATTAAAAAAAAATTAAATGGTACAGAATGGGGAGACATGGTTTAGTGAGTTTGGAATTAGAGGATTCCAGCTTGACTTCTGTCTGTATAATTTATGGCATGTGACATGGGGCAAGTCTCCAGGCCTTGGTTTTCTCATCCATAATAGAGGGGTCATATTACATTATCTCTAAGTGTTCTTCTAACTCTAAAGTATATGATAAAATGGTCATATAAAATAGTTCATATTTTTTGAAATATAGGAATATTACTAGACTATAAGTTCAGCATAAGTCAGAGTATGATGTAGTCAGAAGAGCTGATATGGTCTCCATCTCCCTTAGTCCAGAGAACCTAAATCAATAGTATCATTGTACTCTGACGTTTATCAGAAGGTGTGATATAATTCTGGTTTAGGAAAGATAATGGTAACCCAAGTATGTTCAGGATAGTGAGGTCACTCAGAAATGTGATATTAGATGATTAGACAAAGGGACTGGCAATGCTGATCCTAGAAAAAAGAAAGGGACTTGGCAGCATTTTTCAAATATTTCAATACAGTAACTTGTCAAGTCTAAGAAGGATTCAGATTATTTTACAGGGTCCCAGAAAGAATAGCTATAAATAAACGGTAAAATTTCAAGGAAGAAATAAAAAAGATAAACCTTCTAACAATCAGGACTATCCCAAAGTAGAATGGGTCTCCAGGAATATTTTCAAGCAGGGATGGAACATCACATTTGGAGGAAGTTGGAGATAGTTGACTTATGTTTTGAAGGAAGGCCTAGGATAGATTACATGTGAAGCCCTTTCTAACTCCACAACTACTTTTAAATCACCACATCCTCTATATTTTGCTAGATCTGTAATCTCATAAATGTGGATACTCCCTCCAAAGGTGCATTTCCCAATCCATCCACACCTTCATACCCCTATGCTACTCTTGTCCATGTTCTCTTACAAAACCTTCAGGCTAGATATAATCAACATGCTCAAAGTCTTCCTGTATTTCTCTTAACATTGTGTTAGTAGAACTGAAGGACTATCCTTTTTTTTCTTGATACATAACTACTTTACCAACTTTTGAAGTCATAAATGTATCTATGATATATTTTCTCACCTCTGTACACCTCTTAGGTGATAACAGATTATAAGCTACTCACTTCACTCTTTACATGTACTTCTCCAGTACTTTTTGGGTTATCTGATCTTTTATATCTTGAGAGATTGCAGCATTCCCTGGCTCAGAGACATAACGCAGGCAGAAAATTATTGAGGTTAAAAATAGAAACCTTTGTTTCAGGCTGAAACTTAGGAAAGTGCTATAGAATTTTTTTTTAAAAAAAGAATTTACTCTCTTCTTCCCATTTAATTCTTGACACAATCCATTGTCCATATGCAATGTCTGTCAAACAGAAAATTACTAATGGATTAGCTCTAAGTCCTCATCTACAAAGCTCTTTTCTTATGCCTTATCATAGTATTGAGAGGAGGCAAGACACTCAAAGGTTATGCTAACACAGAGCAATGTTCAGGAAGTTCTACTATGTTAGAAAGATGGTAAATATGATTTCAACAACCAACTATGATGACCAAAACAACAACCTAGCAAACCACAGGAAGGCTCATCACTAATTAGTCATTTGGTGATAAATTGTTTTGCCACTGAAACTCAGGAAAGAAAAGAAAAAAATTAAATAGTCCTTAGTGTAGCCTCTTTCGCTTCTGCAGTGATGGTGGAAGAGTAGTGGAAAAAGGTAATGGGAGGCTTACAGACACACATATATATGTAATCATACACACATATATGTAAACAAGTACATATATACATATACATATACACACATATATGTGCACACGGTTGTTTGGTTTTGTCCGTCACTCCAGAAGAGAACCAAAATGACATCACTATGCTAGAATTAAGTTTCAGTGTGGTCAACTATGGCTGATCAGACCAACATGAACTTGGAATGCTCTACCACAGGTTGGGCACAAATAGTCCATGTGAACACTTGGGGTGGATACTTTAAATGTGCACATCCTGCAATTCCTTTGAGATGTCTCAATTCTGCTTTGCTCATAGAGCATGGCACCTTCTCTGATATGGGGTTACCATGCTGAGAAGTCCTATGCCAGTGTCTCCCATGTCACAAATCAATTGCAAAGTTCTTGAGAGAGACCTTGAGAGTGTCCTTGTATTGCTTCTTCTGACCATCAGGTGAACACTTGCCCTGTATGAATTCTTCATAAAATAGTCTTTTAGACAAGTATATGTTTTGCATTCAAACAAAGTGGCCAGCCTATCAAAATCATATTCTCTGAAGTAGAGTTTGAATGCTTGGCAGTTTAGTTCAAGTAAGGACCTCAATGTCTGGTACCTTATCCAGCCAGGTGATCTTCAGAATCTTCTTAAGACAATTCAAATGGAAGCAATTCAGTTTCCTGGCATGATACTGGTAAACTGTTCAAGTTTCACAGTCATACAACAATGAAGTCAGCACAATGGTTCTATAGACCTGCAGTTTGGTAGTCAGTCTAATACTTCTCTCCCATACTTTCCTTTGGAGCCTCCCAAACACTGAGCTAGCTCTGGCAATGTGTACATTATATATATATATATATATATATATATACAGATACATATGTGTATATATCATACAATGTCAGAGCAGAAGTACCATGATTGTTCCCTTACTTCTCATTGGAAGCCCCAAATTCCTGATTGTTGCATAGAAAGGGGGGGGGGCATATTTCTGGGCAGTCAAAATTCAGGTGATAAAAACTTAAAATGGATCTTCACAGAGGCCTGGAACTATTTAATTTTTATAATGATAAAAAATATGAAATATGTTATAAAATAAACATATTTGAAATAATTTTTAAGAATAATGTTCTAAATACAAATCTGACTATAGCTAATCCTTTTGGGTGTTACTAGTTCTAAGGCTCAAGTGATCATTGAGATAGTCACTGATCCCATGATTTGTATCTGTCAATTGATGAATAACCTTAGAGAGAAGGGTGTTGTGGTCAGGTAAAAATGGCCTGGACTTGTGGTTCCACTAGCATGGGAAATGCCTTGTTCAAATATAGATATGCCTATCATATATAACATAGTTTCTGAGAGTTGACTGAGTTCCTGAGACATTAAAATACATGCATATAGACTTGTGGTTAGCATGCTCCTTGGTCAAGATTTGATCCCAGGTCTTTCTGAGTCAGCCCAATCCTATATCATGTTGCCTCTCTTCTTGATATTTTGATGGGGTTAATTAATTATATTAAAGATTGACCTAATGTGAAATAGTGACTAGGGAACCAACCTTAGCATCAGGACAACCAAAGTTCAAGTCCACTTCTGGCATATTCCTGTGTTATGACCCAGGTCAAGTGACAAAACCTTTCCAGGCTACTTTCTAAGACTATAAGGCTATAGTTGTTAGAGTTTTCTTACCATGAGATAAATTTAATTAGGAGAACCAATTAAATCACAGGGCTAGGAAAGAAAAATGTTGCCATTGTCAAAAAACACTAATGAGGCAATGTTATTTGGATTGTGTATACAGTGGCAGGACAAAAGTCAAGACTACTGTCAATGGTCCAGGATGCGAGGAATGTCTTCAAATGGTGTTTTCAGTATCTGATCAAAATCTAAGTGCTCCACAGTGCCTAATTCAACTTCCTTCATGGCCTTCAGAACAAATTGTTCTCATCTGCTTATTCTGCTGAGGGCAGTCTTCACATGCTTGGGATAGATATTTGTTTAACTCATCAATGGGTTTGAAGCCCATTGGTTACTCTCAACCTGATTTAGCATATCTGCTGTGACAGTCTGCTGAGGTGTGACCTCTGCACATGCTACAGCTTCTTGGAGTCATAGGCAAGAGTTGAATGAATAAAGTAGACACCAAAGGTGGATAAGCAGCCCTGAAAAGGGCTTGGCCAAACCCTCATACCAGACGTGCTAATCCTCCTGAACACCCCATAGATCCCAGCCATACTATATACTATAAAGGCCAGGGACTCTCAATAGGTCCATACAAATATTCCAGTTTTTACCAGGGGTTTGGAGGAGCACCATCAAATGAAGAAACATCCTTACCCAGGCAGAGATGTGTAGAAAAAAACCATCACAAAAACTGTTGGAAAAACTAGAAAGCACCCTCATAGAAATGAGATATAGACTGACATCTCACAGTGCAAGTTCTAAATGGATTCCCATATTTAAACATAAAGGGTGGCATCATAAACAAAGTAGAGACACGTTACTCATCAGAGCTATGTATAGTGGGAGAATCTATGACCAAACAAGAAAAGGAGATTAGAGAAGTTAAAATGGAAAATCTGGCTTGCATAAAATCAAAAACAGTTTTTGGACAAATAAAGCCAATGAAGCTAAAATTAGAAGAGAAACAAGTCAATGAGGGGGAGAGAGCTTTGCCGCAAGTTTCTCTGATAAATGTCTCATTTCTAAGATACATAGAGTACTTATTTTTAAAAGAGTAAGAACTATTCTCCCATTCAATAAATGTTCAAAGGATGTAAATAGTCATTTACTCAGAGAAAGAAATTCAATCCACCAATAACTATATAAAAATGGTCGAAATCACTAATAACGAGAGAAATGTAAATGTGAGTTTCTACCTCATCCCCATTAAACTGGTGAAGTCAACAATAAATGCCAAAGGGACTGGAGGGAAATAGGGACTAATTCACTGTTGGTGGAACTGTGAATTGGCCTGGCCATTCTGCAAAGCAATTTGGAACCATTGCCCCCAAATTCTTAAATTCTGCATATGCTTTGACTTAGTAATGCCACCACTACATATATACATCAAAGAAATTTTTTTTAAAACACAAAAAATATATATCACCAGTCTTTTGTGGTTATAAAGAATTGGAAACTGAGGGATTCTCATCAACAGAGGAATGACTAAATAAGTTGTAGATTATCAATGTGACTAAATATTGTGGTTCTATAAGAAATTATAAAGAGGACCATTCCAGAGAAACATGAGAAGACTTATATGAACTGATACAGAGTGAAGTGAGAAGTAGAATAGTTTATATAACAACAGTAACATTGTAAAGAAAAACAACTTTTGTTTTCTTTTGGAAGGGGAAGGCGAGGCAATTGGGGTCAAGTGGTTTGCCTAAGGTCACACGGCTAGCGAGCACATCAGGTGTCTCAGGCTGGATTTGAACTCAGGTCCTCCTGATTCCAGGGTCAGTCCTCTGTTCACTGCACCACCTAGCTGCCCCCCAAACAACTTTTAATAACTAAGGAACTCCTATCAATACAATGATCAACCATGATCCCAGAGGGCTCATGATGAAACATGCTACCTACCACCAGACAGAGAACTGGGTGATGCACTCAAAGTGCATATTGAGACAATTTTTTTCTATGTGTAATGTGGGGACTTATTTTGCTTTAATATACATGCTTGTAACCATGTTTTGTTTTGTTTTTCCTTTTTGATAGACTGGAGAAGGAGGTAGGGGAAAAAAGAAGGTAAAATCTACATTGATTTAAAGAAATAAAATTTAATTTAAAAAAGAGAGAAGCAAATACCCCTATTTGAGTCATAATTGTGATGACTAATCATAACAAGTGTATTGTGGAAATGGATGTTGTGAGACCTTGGGAGTTGGAATCTATGAGGGGGGTTAACAGCAACTTCTATACTGATCGTTATGAATTGGACAAAATGCAAACACTTGCACTTACCTGACCCATCTGAATAGTTCACATTAAACAACATTACCCTCACAGGGGGGATGAAAACTGTCTTCTTAGTGATGAGGAAAGAAGATGAAGAACTTTGCTATAACAACTCCCCTTAAAATAACTTATGTACATAAGGAGCTGAAGGGTTATTACGCCAATTACGGCAGTCATTCCTGACCTTGTCAACTTGAGAGTTGAAGTAAGATAACCAGTAGGTTGAAGTAGGATGAACACCAGGGAAGTAGTGTGGAATTACTAGTTTTAAAAAAGTCTTTTCCCTCTATTCCTGTGATTTAGATCAGTTAGGAACAATTTGTTATGTAAAGGCCCAACTAGTTTCTAAGACAATGAATGTATACCACTATATTGGTCGTATAACACTGATTGGGATGAATGAGACTTCAGTGATAGTGACCATAGATTGGATGATGGCTCAAATGAGAGAGAAGAGATAGGAGATCAACTATAAGAAAAGATAGGAGATATCCTTTTCCCTTTAACTTAGAATGATTTCAATGCTGCCATCATGCCAATTGGAGCATCCACCACTAAAATAACAGTATGACATAATCCTATAGGGACTTCTTCCTGCCTATGACTCACAGATTGATAATATTATACCTTTTTATCTATTTCAGGGTATAGGTTTGCTCTTGCTGCTGTTGATACAAATTCAGGATATGGTAGCAGTACCACGAATAGCAGTTAAGTCTGCCCCTATCATAACCATCATCAAAGTTCTTACAAAAAAATATCCTCTCTTATGGGCCCAATGTGCCTCTGCTTTTGTCTAGGGCATCTATTTTTATGCCATGAAGGAGGTCATGATTAGGCTTGCTGCCATAATCTTTTCAGGGTTTTCTATCTCTTGTACATTCCTCAGTCAGCTGGGCATTATTAAACAAACTGCTGAATGGACTTTTGAAACAACAGCTTCATCATTATGCCTGTGATTATCAGGGCTGGGTATCTCATCTGTTTTAAGCCTTGTCTCTGACAAATTGTGCTACTCTATAAAAAGAGAAGGCTCTCCAGTTGAGTAATTTGTTGGATCCAGACACTA
This sequence comes from Pseudochirops cupreus, assembly GCA_028627135.1. Lineage (NCBI taxonomy): Eukaryota > Metazoa > Chordata > Mammalia > Diprotodontia > Pseudocheiridae > Pseudochirops > Pseudochirops cupreus. Next base: position 431,910,873 of record CM053582.1, read on the forward strand.
GGGAAACTTACCTGACTATGGACAACGCTTATATATAACTACAGTTGAGTCTCTCCAGTACTTATTCAATGCTCTGTTTAGAATTGTATGGGCCTGGAGGCTTTTGTTCCCTCAGGCAGAAATTCTTTGGATCCCCTTTAATTGGAAGGTTTCTTTTCCTCTAATATGGTTACTTCCTAGAAAAGGCTTAGGAATACAAGGTATAGAATTGTTGAGAGGTGCTTTGTTTTTTGTGTTTTTTTTTTTTGGAGGGGGGAAGGTAGGGCAGTTGGGGTTAAGTGACTTGCCCAAGGTCATGTGGCTAATTTTGTGTTAAGTGTCTTAGGTCGGATTTAAACTCAGGTACTCCTGACTCCAGGGCCAGTGCTCTATTCACTGTACCACCTAGCTGCCCCAGAGGTGCTTTGTTTTCTAATGACATGTCAGAGGTGAAATTGTTTTTCTATAATCATGATATTTATTTGGAATAAAAGGGATAGCTGATTTGGTGATAATTTGGATCTCTGGATAAAGGTGAGGCAGAGTCTTTGTTCAACCATTGAAAAAGAAGGAGGTCAGTCTAAAACGTGAAGGATTTGGTATCATTCTTAGCTCATGGACCAGAGAACACTGAATGAGTACAAGTATGGGGTAAGTCTTATGATCACCCCAAACTCCCAGACAAATGATATACAAGATGCTTATGACCACTTAGCTACCTTGCTGCAGATAATGCTGAGTCAGAACTTTCCTCTATTGGAGGGATAAACATTGATGTTGCAGCCCTGATGTCCTTGGTGCTCTTTCTGTTCGTAGGTTGTTGTTTTACCTAGGGGAATAAACTGTAAACCAACCCCCAGTACCTCCATCACATGGACTATACTCTTTTTTTTAGAGGATTTACATAGTGTTGGATTTTTTGAAATTTCATTTATACTAAGATTCTCCACTACTGTTGCCCATACTAGACTTCCTTCCCAAGACATAATTGTTTAGTAATGGTCTCAAGGCCATTTAAATGATGCAACATCCTCTGCATATTTTTAGAACCTTTCCACCAAAAGGTGAGAAGTAGGAGCAGTAGTTTTTAAATCTGGATTGTTTTCCTTTTAAGAAAACAAGGAAGCTATACTTTGGATTTAGTTAGTTGAGACAGCTAAGGCATGGACAGCTTAGACTATTAGGAACTGGTGATCATGAACTTTGGGAGAGTTCCTACTGCCCTGTGCAGCATCTTTCTGACTCGGTATTGCTGGCCTAGAAAATGCAAAGGTGGTGGCAAATAGCATCTCTTTTTGTTTTCATTTATTTTTAATTTTTTTATTTTAGTTTAGTTTGCATCATTCATTTCCACGAAATTTTGAGCTACATATTTTCTCCCCGTCTTTCCCCCACCCACTGCTCCAAAACAGCCATCCCAGTGTGTCCCCCCTCCCCAAGTCTATTCTCTCCTTTGTCACTTTTCAGTAGGGCAGGATGGATCTCCCAACCACAGTGCCTGTGTATCTCAAGTTCCAGTTGGATGTAGTCAATAATAATAATAATAATAATAATTATATATATATATATATATATATATATATTTTTAACATTTGATTATACAACTTTAAATTCTAGATTCTCTTCCTCTCTTGTCACCCACCCCCACTGGAAGGACAAGCAATCAAATACAGGCTGAACATGTGAAATTACGCAGAACCTCTCCATAGTGAGCATATTGTGAGAGACTGATTGTATGTCCCTTCTTCCTATCCCGCCCCCCCCATCCACTCTCTGCCCTGTCCCTGTCCCTTGACAGAAGTGTGAACTTTCATCAACCCTCCCTCCTTCCTATCCCGCCCCCCCTTGTTCTATTCTCTACCCTGACCCTGTCCCTGTCTTTTACAGAAGTGTGTACTTCCATCAACCCTCCCCCTCACCCTGCCCTCCCCTCCCTCACTCCACCTCTCAACTCCCTTCCCCCTACTCTTCTATGTGGCAAGATGCCCAGTTTAGAGTTTATGTCATTCCATCCCTAAGCCAGATTCAGTGAGAGTAAGGTTGACTCTTTCCCTTTTGCCTTCCTGTTCTCCCCCTCTATTGTAACAATTATCTCTTGCCTCTTCCATGAGATGCTCAACCCCATTCTGACTCTCCCTGTCTCCTCTCAATCTAATCCTCTCCCACCTCAGGATTTCACCATTTGGAATATTGTCCCTTCCTATTCAATTGATCTTTTGCCTTCTATGGATTCATTCATCATATACTCAGATATATTCCTTACTGATATGTATGCATATGTAAACCCTCTTATATAAATATGTGTGTATGTATATGTATATATACATTTGTATTCCCTTCCCCTATCCTCATACTGAGAAAAGTTTCATCAGTTACAATTGTCACTTTTCCATGTTGTCAGGTAAATAGTTCATCTTTGATAAGTACCTTATGGTTTCTTTTTGTTGTTTATCTTCTCATACTTCTTGTGTTGGAGTGTCAAACTTTCTTTTCAGTTCTGGTTTTTTCAGCAAGAATGTTTGAAAGTCCTCCACCTCTTTGAATGACCATATTTTCCCCTGGAACGCTATACTCAATTTTTCTGGGTAGGTGATTCTTGGTTTGATTCCTAGCTCCCTTGAT
>CM053582.1:431913973-431939970 GCA_028627135.1 Pseudochirops cupreus
TAGACTGGGGGAGGGGGGACACACTGGGATGGCTGTTTTGGGGTGGTGGGTGGGGGAAAGACGAGGAGAAAACATGCAACTCAAAATCTTGTGGAAATGAATGATGCAAACTATAATAAAACTTAAATTTAAAAAAAAAGGTATGTTCCTTTCAGTTTCCAGTCAGATCTCTCCAGATATCTATCATATCTAATATATCTAAGATTTTATTCATCTCCCTGACTTCTTTCTTATTTACTTTTTTCTTTAGATTTATCTAGTTCTGAGAGAAGTTTGAAGTCCTTCACTATCATAGCTTTGCTATGTATTTCCACCTATAATTCATTTAATTTTACTTTAAAAATTTGGATGCTATAACGTTTGGTGCATATGAATTTAGTATTGACTTCATTACTCATGGTACCTTTCAGCATAATGTTTTTTTCCTGTTTATCTCAATTAAATCTATTTTCGTTTTATTTTGTCTCAAATCATGATTGTTACTCCTGCTTTTTGTGCATCAGCTCAAGCATAAGAAATTCTACTCCAGCCTTGATTTTTACTCTATGTATATCTCATTTTTCAACAAATTTCTTGTAAACAACATATTGTCACATTCTGTTTTTTAATTCATACTGCTATCCATTTCCATTTTATGGCTGAGTTCATTCCATTGACATTCGAAGTCATGATTACCAGTTATGCACTTCCCTCCATCCCATTTTCCTCACTGTTTATTCATCTCTCCCTCTCTTTACCCTATATCTCCTCAGACCTTCAATTTTGCTGACCACCGCCTCCATAATCTGCACATTTTCTAAGAATCCCTCTCTTATCCTCTCCCCTTGCTCGCCTGTTCCTTAATCTAAACATCCTTGTAAGACTCCCTGCCTTATCCTCTCACTTTACCTTACTTTTTTTTTATTTGCCCACCCTTCTGAGTTCCTCCCTTATTTTATCCCCTCACCCTATTATTTCTTTGTAAGTTAAGATGACTTTTATACCCTTCGAGCTATAGATATAAACTCCTCCCACCACAGGCTCCATGTGATTACATTCAGCCTGTTAGGGAGCAGGGAAGATCTTCAAAGCAGGGAATATCTTCAAATCACCTTAGGTTTATTAAGGGGCAGGGAAGATCTTCAAATTTCCATTATACACACACACACACACACACACACACACACACACACACACACACACAGACACACATATAAAGCCAAAGGCTTGTGAGTAAATGTTTGTTGTTTGCCACTTGCCGTGAGAGCTAGGCTTGTGTTGGTTTGTGGGAATGCTAAAGGATGGTGTGGCTCTCTGCTATGTTGTGGTATATTACCTTCTATGTGGCTATGATGGATTTGGTTTCCTGCTGTTGGGATTTGGTTTTCTAGTGTCTGAATAAATGTTTTGCTTCTGTCTTCCATATGGGGAGTCTGTCCATTTTGTGATTGATTACTATGTCAGTATTTTTACAATCTTTGTCGGTGCTGTGAATATCTCATTGTTGCTACATTTGGCAGTGAGGATGGGATGTTATTCTTTTGGGTTTTTTTGGAGGGCAATTGGGGTTAAGTGACTTGCCCAAAGTCACACAAGTAGTAAATGTGTCAAGTGTCAAGTGTCTGAGGCTGGATTTGAACTCAGGTCCTCCTAGCTCCAGGGCCGGTGCTCTATTCACTGTGCCACCTAGCCACTCCAGGAATGTTATTCTTTAGAATAACCAGAATCACCAGTTCTGATGAGAATGAAGTTATAGAATTACCAGTCCTCCACCCCCTTTTTGCTCTCCCCTGTAATAGTTCCTCCATTCACACTGTGTTTGAATGAGATAAATGCTCCATTTTATGTCTCTATATCCACTTTTATGTTAAATGATCATCCCCTCATACTCCACTCAACCTCAAGCTTTCCATCTATGTATGTACTCGAACTACTGCAGGACTGATAACATTCTTAAAGGTTACAGATGTTTTCCCACATAAGAAGTAAGCAGTTTGACCTTAATTAAATCCCTTATAATTGATCTTTAATGTTTTCCTTCTTATGTTTCTTCTGATTCTTGTAGTTCAAATTTTCTGTTCAGTTCTGGTCTTTAACAACCAAGAATAAACCATTAAAAATGAGTAAGCAAAAGAGAGAAAAAACAACCACACATAGCTGCTAGGGGGTAGGGAAGATCTGGTTTCAAATTCATAAGGAGATAGTGAAGTCAAAATAGTTACTTCTACTTCAAAGGAAAATGTAAAATGATCAAAAGCCCTAAACCAGTTCTTGGAAGAGCTTAAAAAGGATACATGCAATCCCAAGAGCTTTATGAACACTAGGGCAGATATCAGTAAACAACAGACCCCGTGGGTAGCTTTACTGAATTGTGTGTATATGTATAGTCTTTATTCCTTGAGCCAGTTCAGAGATAGTGGGCGTGGGTGTCAATCTATTATGTTAGGATGATTTCAAAAGAAGAACAAAAGTGTGAGAAGGAGGAATGCACTGGGGCAAGGTAGTGGAAGAATAGGGAAAATTATCTTACGTGAATAAGGCACACAAGGAAGAGTTTGTACAACAAAAGAGAGAATAGAATGGAGAATTGGCAGTGCCTGAACCTATCATCTGAACTGGCTTAAGGAAGGACTATATATACACATACAATAAGGCACAGAAATTAATTTATAACCTCCCTACTGTTGATAAAGTTAAGGGTTACAAGTATCATCTTCCCATAAGGAAATGCTAATAGATTGTCCCCAGGAGAGGACTTTGGGAAGATGGTTGAATAATGCAGGGAATTACCTGGTTCTCTTAAATTTTCCAACAAATAAATTAAAATAATTGAAATAGAGTGCAGAAATAATTAAAAGTCAGGGTAAAGCAACTGTCAAGTTGAATACAGTTTGAGAAGTTGTTAGGAAAGACTTGACTTCCCAAGGTACTGGTCTGAAATAGATATTCATTTCACCGAACAGAGAAGTAGGAGGGAAAAGGGCTCAGAGAAGAGCAGGTGGGTGGCAGAAGAGGGGAAGGTAGATTAAGTGAGGCAGTGCTCAGAAGAAACAGATTCTTGAGAATGGGACAGAATAAAAAAAGAGGAATAAGAAAATAGGATGGATGGTAATACAAAGTTAGGAAACAACTGTCAATGTGAATGGGATATACTCACTCATAAATGGAGGAGCATAGAAGAATGAGTTAGAAGTCAGAATCCAACATTATGTTGTTTGCAAGAAACACAATTGAAAAAGAAAGATAGTTATAATAAGGTATGGAAGCAGAATCTACTATGCTTCAGGTGAAGTAAAAAAAGGCAGGGGTAGCAATTAGCATCTTTAGACAAAGGGAAAACAAAAATTGGCCTAATTAGAAGATAATCAGAGAAACTATGTTGTACCAAAAAGTACTATAGATCAGGGCTTCTTAAACTTTTTCTACTCATGACTCTTATCAGCACTTCTTAAACTGTGGGTATGTACCACATATGGGGTCATGACCCATAGTGTAAGAAGCACTGTAGGAGAAGCAATGTAATATCAATACTGAACATATACACACTCAATGGCATAGTATCCAAATTCTTTTTTTTTTTTGCCTTTTGGAGGGGGGAAGGTAGGGCAGTTGGGGTTAAATGACTTGTGCAAGGTCACATAGCTAGTTTTTGTGTTAAATGGCTGAGGCTGGATTTGAACTCAGGTCCTCCTGACTCCAGGACCAGTGCTCTATTCACTGTGCCACCTAGCCACCCCCGTCTCCAAATTCTTGAAGAAAATATTTAATGATTTACAGGAGGAAATAGATGTAAAACTATACTAGTGGGGTGGGTGTCAGGGGGTATTTCAATTTACCCCTCTAAACCATTCAGAGCTGTGTTTCAGACTTAGATAAATTTAATCATAAAATAATCAGCATAGAAATTAAAGTTTGAATAGAAGTTTCAAAAAAATAGATATAAAAAAACCTCCAGAGAATGTTGAATGATAAAAATAAGGAATATATCTATTCTAAATTGTGTATGACACCACAAAAATTAATTTGTGGAGCATAAAAACCTCACAAACAATGCAGAAAAGCAGAAATATTAGATGCATCCCTTTTGGCCCATAAGGCAATGAATTTTACATTTGATAAAGGGCCTTTGAGGCATGGATTAAAATTAATTGGAGAAAAAAACAACCCAATGCTAAAGAATGAGTGGGTCAAAGAACACATCACAGAAACAATAATTTCATCGAAGATAATCATGAGACAATATACCAAAATTTGTGTCATGCATCCAAAGCAGTACTTAGGTGAAAATTTATATTTCTAATTGCTGGTCTCAGTCAAAGAGAGAAATAACAGATGAATGAATTGGGCACACCATTAAAAAAAAACAACTTAAAACAAACAAATAAAAAACCCATAATTAAATGCTAAAATATTAATCCAGAAAATCAAAGGAGAGAATAATCAAATTGAAAGGAAAAAATAAAGATAAAAGTATGTGCTGTTTTTATGGAAAAGAAAACAATAAAATAGACAAGCCATTGAATAATTTGAATTTTTAAAAAAGAAAGAAAATCAAATTACCAGTATTAAAGATGAAAAAGGGTGAATACACAACCAAATGAAGATAAAGCTGAAGGAATTATTAGGAGCTATTTTGCCCAAATATATGCCATTATTATTGACAATAAAAATGAAATGGATTAATGGTTACTAAAATATAAATTGCCCAGATAAACAGAATACTTAAGTAACCCTATCTTAGAAAAAGAAAAAAAAAGCAACTGAGCAAGCCATAAATGACCTCCCTAGAAAAAAACCCAGGACCAGATGGATTTACAAGCAAATTCTACCAAAAACTTAAAGAACAGTTCTAATAATATATAAACTGTTTGGAAAAAATAAAGAAGAAAGGAGAAAGATACATCAGGAAGGTGGGGTGGAAGAAAATTGTATCAAGAAAATAGTAATCCTATCATACCCTTTAACTGTGAGGAAATAGGTAGAATTAGAGAGCAGGGTCAATGCACATGCCTGTGTGAGCCAGTGTGTGATATACATAGAGATAGACAGATAGAGATAGAGACAGATGTATAGACATATACATATATTATGTTACATATACGTATGTAGGATGTATGTCCTGAACATAGGCATTGGATAAGGAGACAATAGAAAAGCAAAGATTATTTTGAGACAAAAGGAGTATTAATCACTAAGGAAATGAGGTCCTAGAGCAGCAGTTCTCAGCCTGTGGGTTTTGTTCAATTTGTAACAATGAAAATACATCCTGCATATCAGATAGATTTCTAACAGCAGCAAAATTACAGTTATGAAGTAGCAATGAAAATAATTTTATGGTTGGGGGTCACCACAACATGAGGAACTGTATTAAAGGGTCGCGGCATTAGGAAGGTTGAGAACCACTGTCCTAGAGTAAATGAGAAGGGATAGGATCATGGGATTTCTATTTAGATTTAATTTTAGAAACCATCTAGTTTGAGCCTTATAACTGAAGCAGTGAGATGGGAACTGGTTTGCTCATGGACAAGAGGTTGGTCACAGTGGCAAAGTTGGAATAGATCCCAGAGTTGGACTTTTTCCTCTGCACTAAACTATTAAGTTCAAGTGTATGCTTTTGTTTTCTGCTATTAAACATCTCAATTAATGATCTATGCATCTAAAGATTACTTTGATTAGGCTTATCAGTGATGAGGTTCTGATTGAGGTTTTTTGGATTTCATTGCTTGTTGAATATAAGAGGGGGAAGGAGGGAAGTAGAATGTTGAGAATGATATGGTGTGGACAGAAAGTTAAGGAGCAAGTATGCAGTAGGACAGTTAGAAGTAAAAGAGAAACAGATTAACAAAACTTGGATCTAGAGAATGTTGAATTCTGTGATAATAAAAAAAAGTCCATTTTGCTTTAAAAAGGGGGAATATAAACACATCCTAGTATGATAGAGGCAAATAAGAGGGGAAATCCATAATCTGCCTTTTGATGACTACGCATGTTATATTCCTGCATTTACAGTAAATATACTATGTTTAGGAAGAAAGTTCCTTTACTAAATGAAAGATAGTATATCCATTTTTAGTGGGCTGGGAAAACATTATAGGAGCTGCTTATTTTTTTCCCCCATTTTCTTCTTTCTTTAGAAACCTACCTTTGCCCTGGTGATGTTTTCCTTGAACACCACCAGATGTTGATTCAATGAATGGCACTGATAAGACTATATGACATTCCACTTTACCCTAACTAAACTAGTCAGGATGATGGAATATTCTAGGAGAAGTCTCAGGTATCTGGTAGGATTGAAGGTCAGAAAAGACTCAGGAAAGAAACAGGGGCAATTTCTCCCTTTTAAAATAAATTCCTCAAGGGGTGGCTGAGTGGTGCAGTGAATAGAGTACTGGCCTTGGACTCAGGAGGACCTGAGTTCAAATCCAACCTCAGACACTTAACACAAAACTAGCCATGTGACTGTGGGCAAGTCACTTAACCCTAATTGCCCTACCCCCAAAAAGCAAAGGAAAAAAATAGCTTTTTCAGATATTTAATTGTCTTATCTTTCAAGGTCCCCTCTCAGCTCCATGAATGCCTCCTTTTTGTAATTCATCTACTTCTAGTATTAAACCTTTTCTATTTCCTTGACAAACTCATGCACTTTCTCTACTTTCTAGAATTCTTGCGCACTAACTCTAAAATGATCACAAGTTAATTTCTCTTATCCTGATCACCCCATCACTTATTATCAACTAAATGGATATTATTAGATATATATATGTATTTATATTGCATCATTGTAAATTTGTTGTAACTCTGTTATTAGTATACAAATTCTTTGAGAATGTAAATAGACATTCTTTAGCCTCTCCTTTGAGCATTTTGTGCATAGTACTTTTTTTATTAGGTGGCTCCAATCTCTAACAAAACAGCTTTTTATGAAAGTGGCATTATTGCTGTGTCTAGCACTTACAACAATGCCTTCGAATATGGTAGAGGCTTAATAATTGCTTGTCAATTTATCACACAGTGTACCTTTTGTTATTGATTCAATTTAATAAGCATTTTACCAAATGCTTATCACTATGCTAGATGTTATGAGGAATTCAAAAGAAACATTCAGTTTGAATCTTTTAGGATTTCTTGAGCAGTGAATAAGTCATTGTAAAGATGCAACTGACACAAGGCTTGCCCTTTACAAGCTTCTGATTTCCTTGTGGAGATATAGCAATGATGGGATAAAAGAGCATTAAGGAAGGAGTGGAAAGACCTCATTTCTGTCATGGACAAATCATGAATAAGTCTCTTTACACTTCTGAGATTCCATTTCTTAATCTTTAAAATATTTACCATCATTGGATTTACAACTAGAAAAGACTAGAGATTTTAAACCTGCTTCTCTTATTTTACAGATTATGAAAGAGAAGCCCCACAAGGTGAAATAATTTGTCCAAGGTTACATAACTAGGATGTGGCAGAGTCAGGACTGACTCAGCTCCTCTGGTTACAAATCTAGCACTTTCTCTACCATACTATGTGGTTATTCACAGCTTACTACAAGAGCTGCCTGTTTCCCAGAGCCATAACAAGGATTGACAGAGAGAACATGTGTTTAAAACCAGCTTCAATAGCCTCTCTCTCTCATAGATTATGGATACTGTTACTCTAGCTCCAAGTCGTTTAGGAATCTTGAGCAGTGACTGTTTGATTGTCATTGCTTTCAAAATCAGTAGGGAACATGTGAATTTTAACTTTGATCTGAGTTTTATCTACTATTTGTAAAGAGAATGAGTTTTAATTATTTGTAAAGGGATTGAATTTTAATAGTCATTGGAGAAATTTCCTGTCATGGCTTGAGAGAGACTATAAGAGGACAAAGAGAAAGAACTTATTCAGTGAGAGGACAGAGTTCAACCTTTGTTTTGCCAATAATTGAACAAAGGATTCTTGAAAGACTTTGCATTCTGTAATGATAGCTGGCATTAATACATGGCACTTTAAGGATTTACAAGGCATTTTACACATGTTGTTTTATTTTATGCTGACAACAATCATAGAAATTAGGTGCTATTATTACCCCCATTTTACAGTTGAGAAAACTGAGTTAGACAGAGGTTAAGTGACATGCTGAGGGTCACACGGATAGTAAGTGTCTGAGACTGGATTTGAACTGATGTCTTTCTGACCACAGGACCAGTGTTCTATCCAATTTGGCACTCAGGTTCCTCAGAGAGACCTTTAGCCCCTCTGCTATAGAGGAAAGATGAATAGTGGGACTGTGTTTTAGAAGTGAGAAGTCAAGAGTAGAAATTATGGTTAGAAGTGACTGTAATCTGCCTCAGATAAAATGTAAATAATAATTTACATCTTTTTGTTATTACTGCCCTTTTAATAAGGTTTACAACTACTAACTTCGATGTTTATTTGAGTTTAGAAGATAAGAGGTTTTCATATACATAGAGAAACAAATAACTACTTATGGGAAAAGAGATTTCTCTGGTTTAATAACTCAGAGGTGATTAATTATTAAGAAAGTTTACAATTTTAGCAACTAATAAAGAAATACCCAAATGTATTTAGTGTAGTTAGGTGGTACAATGGATAGAGCACTGGGTCTGGAGTTAGGAAGAGCGGAGTTTAAATCTAATCTCAGACACATCTTAGCTATATGACTCCGGTCAAATCACTTAAGCCCTGTTTGCTTTAGTTTCCTTATTTGTAAAATGGGAATAATAATAGCCAGTACTTCTTAAGGTTATTATGAGGATCACATCTGATAATAATTTTAAAGAGCTTAGTACAGTACTTGGCACATAGTAAGTCCTATGTAAAAGTTATTATTATAATATTCCTGAATTACCTTAGAACTTAGAGTGATGATAATACTATAGTAATGAATCAGTTAGGAGGCAAAAGAGTATTCACTATATGTAGTGTATATTATAAAGTGGAAGACTTTAATCCCTTGGTACATGGGAAAATGCTTTATAAGCTATATAGCATACTAAAAATATATATTATATTCTTGCCATCACACTTTCTGGAAAGACTCAAACTCTCATAATGATCTAACATTTACATAGCACTTTAAATTTAAAAAGCTTGTTCCTATTTCCAAATTATCTATAAAAGGATGCTTTTTCCTTATTTCTCCCAGTTTTTAGTGCTCCTCCACCCTGAATTTACTTAGTCTTTACTTTGGATATATTTTCTATTCAATTATCTGTTCACAAGTCCTCTCTCTGCCCCAAGTTGAATTCAAGTTCCTTGAGTTAAGGGTCTATTTCATTTTTGGTCTTGTATACCAAGCACTTGCATAAATTCTGGGTACAAAATGGGAATAAAATAAATGCTTATTGAATGCGTAAATTGAATGTATGGAAATAACATTGATCCTTGGTTTTTGTTAGCAATATTATCTTCTATCTATCTATCCATCCATGTATATATCTACATGTATATCTATACATACATATACTCACATATAATTCTTCAGATGAATGTACCTCAGCAGAATGTTTGCTCCATGCAACCGAGCATTTTATTTTATCTGTTTACTATTCCCACTAAATTCCTTTTCTGGTATGTCTTAGTGGATCAGAGGTCCCCCTCAATTCTCAAAAGCTTTGCTAGCAGAGAGCAAGATCTGCTGAGATTCTACAGCATAAACCAGGCACATGAAGAATGTCTTCTAAGGACTATAGGATAAATTTGGAGAGGTTCACCACTAGAAGGTCATCCTCCACATAGCAAATGTTTAGTTGCAACAACCCATGATGAAATATACTAAGAAATTCACGAGTTCCAATTTGCATGGCTGAAGGGAATGTCTAGTTTACTAAAATCTCAGACATTTCAAAGTGTTGATGCAAGTAACCTGATTGGCTTTGTTCTGTTTTTTTTTTCCAGAAGTGTGATTTTATCAACTTGGGGAGCTCTCAGTGTTGAAATCCCTTCCAGCAATGCAGATTGGCATACTGTCTATGATTTAAAATCTTATAAAGTTACCCAGAAGTTAAATGACATACCCACTGTCACACAGCTAATATGTGTTAGAGAAAAGACTTGAAATGTGTGTTTTCTGACTGTGAGGCTGACCTAGCCACTATGCTACATATTTATAAACATTAAATGGCCACTAATACCAACTATAAATAGTTGACAGATGACAGGTGTGGGGGACCTGCAGCCTTGAGGCCACATGTGGCCTTCTAAGTCCTTGGGTTCAGCCTTTTGACTGAGTCCAAGTTTTACAGAACAAGTCCTTTTATTAAGGGGATTTGTTTCATGAAGTTTGGATTCAAAGGGCTACATTTGAGGATCTAGAGAGCCACATGTAGCCTCGAGGCCACAGGTTCCTCACTCCTAGTTGAGACAAATGATTTTTAGTGTCTGAAAAATGGAAGGGTATTACAGACAGTGGAAACAGATGTTGCTTAAACAAAAGTTCCATTAAAAAAAATTATAACCATAGCAGGGAACATTTGAGAGAGAAGATTATGTTTTCTAATGGAATTCCTCAGGAATTCTCCTAATACAGGTTTCTAATTCTGTAGTCTCCATTGGACTATGTGTCCACAACACAGGGTGACAATGTCAAGAGGGGACACAGATGGCTAGGAAAAAGAAACACAAATGAAGCCATGTGGCAAAGATGCCAAGGGGTCCTGAGTTATGGAGCTGACCACAAATAGAACCACAGATGGGGTAGATGAGCAGGATGCTGGCCAAGCAATGAGGAGGTGAGCCAGCAGACCTCTGGAAATTGCTGGGGTCTGCCAGTGCAATGTAGAGACTGTGGAGGGCTACAGCAAAGGGCAGAGTGAGGATCGAGAGCTACAAGTAATTATTCAAGGCTTCCAAAAATTTCCATTTTCTCCAGTTTGTAGGAGCCTAAAATGGAGAAGCTTCATTTGTAGACTCTTCTAAGGAAGACAGGAGCAGAAAAGTGCTAATTTAAGAAATGGGTCCAGAATATATTCTCATTGTTTTATATGTTCACTGCTTTTCCAATTAAATACTTTTTCCTGCTATGTGCTATTGTTGGCCTACGTCTCTGTTAGGGTGGTAGCAAGGATAACAGAGACTTGTGCTCTATTACTGCCTCTGATTATGATTAACTAAGTTAACTTTTTAACTATGAATGTACTAGAGACTTTATCCTGGAAGAATTTCTGCCCCAGGACCACAATCTTCTGATTAGTAATAACTTCAAATAGAAGACTGTTTTAGGAAAGCCCAGGTCATTCTTTTTTTTTACTCCACCTCCTCCACAACCTTATTCCTGAACAGACCGTCTAACCCTGCTCCTCCCCTTCCCAGTTCTGGAGCCAGAAACCATAACCAAATAAACTCCTTAACTGTTCTTGAATAGCTTTTCCTATGGCCCCACTCACTATAGCAGTAAAAACTTTCTTGGACAAAGTGCCCCTCCCTGGTCAATATTTTCAAATGTGCATTGTTTACTGCTTTAGGATTCTTGAGTGAAGATACAATTTTGAATTTATTTTTGTATCCTTAGTTTGGCTATAGAGTAAGTGATTAATAAAAGCTTTTTAAATTTGTTCATTCATTCACTATGAGCAAGTTATTTAACCTTTCTGAGAATCAGTTTCTTCATCTGGAGAATGGAAAAAACCATTTGTGTTTGTCTCATAACATTGCTGTGAGCAACAAGTAAAATATGTTTAAGTGCTTCATAGACTTTTAAAATATAACACAAATAGAGCTAGATCTGAGTTTGATTTTGATATCTCCATTTTCTGTTATGGGATTGAGCCAAATGGCATTTATTTGCCAGTGAATACACTCACCACACCACCAAGGTGAAGGAACCTAAGTCCATGAATAGTTAGTGCAGATGGGATTGACAAACAAGTGACTTAATTTATAGTTATCTAAAAGAGCTTTCTTGAACTTTTACCTAATATTTTTACCTTCTCCCTCTTTCCTCCACTCTCTCTCCCCTCTCTCTTTGTCTCTCTCCCTCCCTCCTTCTCTTTCCTCTCATCCTCCTTCTCTCATCCTGTAATGGTAATGCAATTTATAGATCCCTCTGTATTGGCTTGGTTTTTGGGTTGAGTGTTAAAACCTTGTGAATCTCACTTGTGGGATGGACTTGTTGACATGAAGAGAGAGGGCTGAGCTGGGAGGAGCTGGTGTGTTGGATTTAGAGAGAAGCCCAAGCAGAGAGAAGGCCCAAGCAGAGGTCGCCAGAGGGACTTTTGAGGAGCAGTATCATGGAGGCACAGAGAGAGGAGAATTGCCAGGGGGCCAGATGTTCTGAGAGAGATACTGCTGAAGGCCAGTTGGAGCTGCCCAGGACTTTTGAGAACTGCCACCCAGAGCTGCTGAGGACTGAGGAGGCATGACTGTAATGCCGGTATTTTGTCTGTCTGTTTTCATGTTGTTTTGCCAGATTCATTTGCTGGTGAAGGACAGTGCTGTTGTTGCAGAGGTTCTGGAACCTTGCTGATGGTTCAGAAGCCCTGAAGAAGGATATTCTTGTATGTTTACAGAAATCCTGGAAAAGGGTCTTGCTGATGTTTTCAGGGGTTCTGGGACTGTTCTGCAGGCAGAGAGTGGATTGATGAGGACACTGGCAATGTGTCTTGTAGCTTTGTTAAGCTTTGTTTCCCTAGGAACAGAGATTTCTGAGAATTTACCACCTGTCAAGATGAAGAAAGGACCTCTCCTTGGGTATTAAATGTTGCGATGGTATCTTAACCTTGCTTAAGGGTAGATGACCTTTTGTTCTCTCCTACCCCTTTTGAGAAAGTGCTTGGCATTAATGGATGGTAGCGTAATTCAGTTGTGATCCAAGAGTGGGAAACTTTTGACTTTTTGTGTTCTGTGACTGACCAAATGAATGTACTTTATGATTTCAAACTAATCTCCATTTGAGAAGAGAGACTTTGACTGACTAAATGAATGTACTGTCCAGGGGTGGAGTAGTACTAGGATTTAATCGAGAACTTACTTGCTAAATGAATGAGTTACACTATATTTTGATTTTCTCTATTCTGTGAATGTTTTTTTCCCCCCTTAATTTGTCACTGAATAAAATTGAATTACTATGCTGGTATTATGAATCTTAGAAGTTGCTTTTGCTTGGTGTTACCTAATGTAATGCCATGCATGAGCAGCTTTCCAGAAGAATGCTACTGTGAACAGCTTTTAAGTTTCTTATTACATAGTATAGTGAACACTCCATTTATTCCATAACAAATCAAAGGAAAACATTCACAAAAAATCAAGGTACAGCATTCACAATATTCACAATATAATATTCACAACAGCTTATCATTAAAATGGCCACATAGTTTTCACCAAAGTGGTCACAATAGTTTTGAACAAAGAACAATCATCTGGTATCCCTAAGGAAGTTTGCCTCCTTATTCAATCATTCAGTCATCTCAGAGTGTAATAGTCAGTCTTCCACTCCTGGGGCAACTAGGTTAACTCAATCAGTCACTTATTTAACAATCAGTTACTAAGTATTGCTAATCACTAAGTTAATCACCACTAGGTCATTAGACTACATTATCATCACAGTGTTCAATACCCAAGGAGAGGTCTTTTCTTCATCTTGACTTGGGTCTGGTTCTGAGATTCACTGGATCTCCTTCCATGGTGCCAGATTCTACCTGGATTCACCAAACTGGATTCACCTGGGTTCAATGGCAGACAGCTCCCAGTTCCTTGTCCAGTTCTCCGGGTAGGTTCTACTCCACGCTGGAGTTCATAGGGTCCAGTCCCTCTCAAATCCTTTGCCATTTCTGTTCCTGAGAATTCAAGGCTCAAAGAAGCCACAAACAAACAAAGTCTCAGCATCCTGGTCACACTTCTTCAGTCTTCTGCTTCCTCAGTCTTCTCCTGGGTTCCTCTGTTACCTGGGCTCCTGGGCTCCTGGGCTCCTGGCCTCCTAGACTCCTGTTCAGAAAGAAGCTCTCACGCTACAAGTTTCAGGAAATTCTGACTGTGCCTCTCTGGAGCTTTTCTTATACACACACAGTCTTAGCTACTTCCTGTTTCAGCCAATCCCTTCCCGTTATGTCAGCAACAGGAGACAAGAATTCACATCTTGTTTCTTTCACAGAGGTTTGATTAGTTAGTAAGGGATAAGTACCTGCTTACTTGACATAACAAAAAGGGGTCTTCAAATTTAAATTAATTACCATTACACCTCCCTTCATCTCCCCCTTCCTCCTCTACAATCCCTTATCCCTCCCTTATTCCCTCTCTTCATTCCTACCTCCCTCCTCTTTGTATGTTAAGAAACTGAAAGATTCAACCAAAGAAGTTTTCTTTTGTTAGTCCTTCCTTCCTTCCTTTCTTCCTTCCTTCCAACATTCCTTCCTTTCTTCTTCCTTCCTTCCTTCCTTCCTTCCTTCCTTCCTTCCTGTCTTTCTGTTTTTCTTTCTGTCTGTCATCTGGCTCAGAGGGAAGATTATATTCAGTCACAAATAGAACTCAAATTTAGATCTTTCGTGATTCCAACACCAGCTCTCTAGTCACTAAACCACGCTCACTCTCTCAAGAAGAAACAAAGATTACAGCCCAAAACAATGCAAAATAAATATATAAATAAAATGAAATTGTGTGTGTGTGTGTGTGTGTGTGTGTGTGTGTGTGCATGTGTTATGAGAATGCCAAAGCCTGAAAAGTAATTTCTAACTAGGAGAATCAAGGAAGTCTTCCAAGAGGGAGCATCTTTACATTGGGCTGGTAGCACTGGCAATAGTGAAACGAGGTGGTAAAGAGAAGGAGGGAATTTTTTGTGGTGAAGGGTAGAGAAGTGCAAAACAAGTAGTGCACATATAAAGAAAGCTGTTCAGTTGTGTCTAACTCTGTGACCCCATTTGAATTTCTTGGCAAAGATATCAGGGTGGTTTGCCATTTCCTTCTCCAGCTCACTTTAGAGATAAGGAAATTGAGGCAAATAGGGTTAAGTGACTTTCCCAGGGTCACAAAGCTAGTAAGTGTCTGAAGCCAGATTTGAACTCAGAAAGATGAGATTTCTGACTTCTGGCTTAGTAGTTTATTTACTTTACTATCTAGCTGCTCATGGAGAAGGTAAAGGAATACAATTATTCAAGTTTGGCTGAAGGGGAGTAATACAATAATAAGACTGAACAGGTAAGGTGGTAGTAGAATGTAAATGTATATATAGCAGGTGAAGGAGATAGTATTACCAATCTTAAAGTGGATTTTTAGCTAATTATTTTATATTCTCTGGAGTAGGGGTGGAGAATAGGAAGGAATCTCAGTCAAAGGCAGCATAGTAGGATGAGAAGAGTGATAAATTAGAAATAGAAATTTGAAACTGGATTCAAATTCTGTCTCTGATACTTGTTATCTTTGTGATCTTGGGCAAGTCCCTTAAATCCTTTGGGCTACAGTTTCGTTGTCTATAAAATGAGGAGGCTGATTTAAGAGTTTCTTTCTAGTTCTAAATGCATAGTCTTATGGATTGACTTGGATTTAATCTCTTTTTCCCTTGCCCTGTTCTTTCCATAAGACCAAAAGGAAAGAAAGTTGAGAACGTATCATATAGTCCCCCAAATTAGTAAAATTGGATAGGGAGTCCCTAGGTAACTAAGTGTTGACATTAATAATCAACATTACATACTTAAAGGTAAAATTACCTTAAAAGAGAAACAATAAGTTCCCAATTATCTATGGTAATGGAAAATACAGATAATTTAAATATAAAATCTAAAAATCTTCATTTTTGCCACTTTCTTAATTAAATCCCTTAATAAAAGGAACTAATGAGGAGTTAAATATACCTCTTATCTTTTTCTCTTTCCATCCATCCTCTGGTGGAGGATTTTTTTGTAACTTTTTTTGGTGTGTAATGGACCCATTTGACAGTCTGGTTCAACCTACCTTCTTTATCAGAATCCTTTTAAATACAAGAAATGTATGGCAATATAAAGAAAATCAATAGTGTTGAAATATTTTCTCTCCCACTCTGTCTCTCTCCTTCTGTGTTCACACACACACACACACACACACACACACACACACACACACACGTGTGTGTATGTGTATATAATCTATTAAAATTGTTTATTTTACATTCATTTATACCTGTTTTCTGTCCTATCATTTGATAAATTTTAGTAATGAAAAAATACGGTGCTAAGCAATATTTATTTTTTAAATTTCCTTTCATAAAATTTGAGAGTTCTTAAAAATCTAATTCCTCCAACATTATGTTCATCTCTGGATTCTCCTTATTTAATTTTCTTTTAGATCAATCGAGTTCTGAGATTAAAAATAATAAAGTGTTATACTTATTATCTTTTTGGAATTTGGTGAACATTGTGTCACTTGGTGCATATTAATAGTGATATTATTTCTTTATTTATGAGGCCTTTAAAATTGTTTACATTGCTGACTTATCTCTCTTACTATTATTAAGTTTTATCATTACTTTATCTGAACCCAGAATTAAAAAACTTAGAATTCCACAAGACATGCTCAATTGGTTCTAATTTCTTTTTTTAACTGTGCATGTTTCTATGTTTAAAATGTTTCTTGTATTAATCAAATTGTTATATTTTTGTTTTCTTATCCATTATTTCATTCTCTTTTATTTTATTGGGTAGTTAAATTCATTTATAGTTAGAGTTATAATTTGTATTAGTCTTTTCTTCCACTAAATTCTAGTATGTTATTTTCTCCTATTTTTTTAATACAGTTAATCCCTACAATTTGTTTGCTTACAGTAATCTTATTCTGGTCACCTATCTTTGTAGTAATATGTATGCATATGTGTGTCTCTCCTATGACTCTGTCTTTGTCTCTATTTGTCTATCTGGTTGTCTGTCCTTCTCTTGCCCTTCTCTTTCCTGTCTCAGATAAGAGTGTAGTATAGAATTCTCTCTCCTACCCCAAGCCAATTTCTAAGTTTGATTCAATTGAACAATTATTAAATGCGTAATAATTGGGCAAAAACTGTTAGGTGCAGCTCATATCAAGACAAAAATGGAACTCTAAATAGATGCAAAGTGTATGGGAAGCAATTCTAATTAATTTAATAAAGGAGAGAATGGTAGGCTGCCTTTCTCTAAGATATGTTAATTCAATTCATCACCTTCCTCATTCCTTTCCCCTTCTAGTAAATACTAGCATGTAATTACCCGTTGTACACCTGGACCTTCTTTATTTTCTCTGTCCCTCATATAAAGTATGGCTTCTGGAAAAAGAAGAATACCTTTCTCTTCTATCTAACTATTATGTATTATCACAATTATACATCTCTTCCTCCTTGCCATTCCAGTCTTATTTCTGAAAGATCTTTTGAGAAGTTTCATTAACAGAAATATTAATTAATAAACCAAGCAGAGTGAGGTTGCAAAGGAGTTCTATATCCTGACATTTTCTATGCTTGGGGGACAAGAAACATAATCCCTAGCAGAAGAAGTCTACATGCTGACACTCTTACTTCCCTTGACTAGAACCCACTTCATGATCCCAAAAAATGCTCTCTACAAGTTCTGGGAAAACATAATGGGAGAACATGTCCTCAGAGAGAACTGAATCAGTGCAAAGGACCTTACATTTATTTGTCACAGCAGCCCAATTGTCCCAATGATCTTACACTGTTCATTAAAAATTCTGCATACAGTCCAAAACATAAAATTAACCAGCAACTTCCCCCTCCCTCTTAAAAATCCAATTCCAGGAAAAATTTGTCTTAGTAAGCCCTGGATCTTCCTTTCTTTTTTCCTCCCCCACCCCCAAGGCATTTGTTTTCCTTCTCTCAACAATAAGTATATGCTAGTGAACAACCTGGATTCTAGTTCATAGAGTGCTAACTTAATTATATCCTCTTATTTCCTTCTAATTCTTTTGATAACCCCTTTAAGTTTGGTCATTAATAGACAGTCTTTATTGTTTCAATAATACACAAAAAAAATAAATTTAAAAATTACAACAAAACAATATTCTTATCTTGCACCCAAATCAGAAAAACATTAACTTCATTGCTTAAAACTTTTTTTGTTAACTGTACTTATTTGCTTTCTTATGCTTCTTTTTGGATGAGTTTTGATAAAAATTGTACATAGCTTTTCTGATATAATCTGAAGTGATGCCTCAAAGTGCTCTTATTGGCTAAAATTTAATGCTTTTTCATTATTAAATAAATCGAGCTTTGCAGAATATTTTATTTTGGAATTGAATTGATTTTTGGCAAATCATTTTCTAATCTTTTCAGTTCTCATAATTCAGAAATAGTCATATGTGATTTGGGTTGATCTTTGTTCTGGATGCCTGTAACATTTGTTATTTGCTGTTGAAACTAAATATTTTACTACATGTTTCTTAGTGAATTAAATTTCGGGCTTGCATCTGTCTGTTTCATACAGAATCTACTTTGTCTACTGTTTTCAGTATCTCTTGTTGAATAAAAAAAAAATTACATTCTAAATTCTGACACCCCACAATTTTTATTTCATATTTTTCTGAAATAACTATCATTTTAAAATTTTATCTTCATATTTCACATTCAAACCCAATTTTCTTAGCTTTAGAAATCTTATGTGGTCTTACATTCTTATCTTTCGATTTTGTTTAATTAATTGATCTTATGCATTTATATTTTTGAGTTCTAAACTATGGTTCTGCTTCTTTTAAAAAATAAACTATTACCTTAGAGGGTTTTCATTCTTTCTCTCCCACCCCCATTTCCTCCAATTCTCTACTCTCTTGTTTGTCTTATTGATTTCTTCTCAAAAGCTTCCATTTTTATCTCTGAGTTTTTTGCTGTTGTTGTTGTTGCTTATTCTGTACATCCTTGGAGATTTCAATGTAATTTCTGGGAGTTCCTTTTCCTTGTGCATTTTCTTGCCTCTAATAACATGTATCTTTCCTTGCTTCCTTCCTTCCTTTCTCCCTCCCTCCCTCTCTCTCTCTCTCTCTCTTTCTCTCCTCACTTTTTTCTTCCTCATTGGTCTTCTTGTTCATTTATATATGATATGATATACTTCCACTAATAAATTCTTTATTTTCTTGCAATTGCAGCTTTCCTCTAATTTTTCCAATTGTTTACTATCTTATAATGGATTGCAGTGGTTCTCAACCTTCCTAATGCCCTTTAATACAGTTCCTCATGTTGTAGCGACCACCAACCATAAAATTATTTTCATTGCTACTTTATAACTATAATTTTGCTACTGTTATGAATCTATCTGATATGCAGGATGTATTTTCATTATTACAAATTGAACATAACCCACAGGTTGAGAACCACTGGATTAAGGGTTGACTTATCCAAGCCTACTTATTCAATTCTCTATTCAGAAGATTTTTTTTCCCCCTCTTTCTTTAATTTATTTCAAGTCTTTTAAAAAGTTCATTTGGGATACTGAATGTAGTCTGTTTTCATATTCCACCCCTCTTTCATTCTACCTACCAAAATCTCCTTCTATACAAATTTTAAGTTATCCCTCTCCATATATCTCCAGTGTATGATGAATGGACTTAGATGTAGAGAATGAGATCTAAGCAAATCACTATAAAGATTGACTTGAAAAGGTTTTGACAGATAGGCAAACTGCTGTTCTATAGTCACTGAGGACTTGGTGTGATGATCATTGTATAGGCAGAGTTTTGTAGAGTAAAGATGATGAATTGGTAGTGCTTGGCATTGAATGATGAATATGCAGTACAATCTGTTCCTTTTTTTCTGTATCATGTATACTGAGGGGAGATGTGTGCCCTTCTTCTTTTTGTTTTCATTATTTTATTTGGTACATTTCATGTTGTTTTGAGGTAGTCATTGGGAAAGTAATGGCCAGATAAATATCTCTTACTCAACTATCTACTTAGAAATCTCACTACTTTTCAGTGTTCAATAAACTTCCTTGAAAAATTTTTTAACCTTGACTTATAATTATCTACATAAATCAATCAGCAAGCCACTCTTTGTGTCAATTTAATCCACAAGTAATCTAAAATCCACATTTTCACCAGGATGAAAAAATTAAACAATGATGCCCCACTGAAAGGGAATTGAGAACTACCATGGAAAGTTAGTCATGTGGCTCTTAGGTTGAATCTATAGAAAATCATTACCATTCAGATCTCTTCTTAGATATAATTAATTTTTGTTTCTGGACTCACTACCAGAAGACACCAAGGGAATATGGACAGGCCATAAGATCTTCTGACAGTCTCCCAGAAGGGTAATAAGGCCAAAATTATACACAACAATACTAGGGACACAGGAAGAGAAAACCAGAACACAACTGCAAACTCTCTCTCCTTCATGCTACGTTGGGACTCTTACAATAGCATGTCCAGGGTAGACTAATGCAAGGTTGGATTAAATAGATGTTCCTCTATGCCCAAAGGGCTACAAAAATGTGCACATCCTTTGACCAAGCAATGCCACTTCTAGGTCTATATTCAAAAGAAATCATAAAAATGGGAAAAGGACCCACATGTACAAAATTATTTATAGCAGCCCTTTTTGTGGTGGCCAAGAACTGGAAACTGAGGGGATACCCTTCAACTGGAGAATGGCTGAACAAGTGATGGAATGTGAACGTAATGAATCATTATTGTGCTATAAGAAATGATGAGCAGGCAGACTTCAGAAAAACCTGGAAAGACATATATGAACTGATGCTGAGTGAAGTGAGCAGAACCAGGAGAACAGTAAAAGTCACATTGTGTGATGACTAACTTTCATAGACTTGACTCTTCTCAAAAATGCAAGAATCTAAAATAACTCCAAAGGACTCATGACGGAAAATGCTGTCTACATCGAGAGAAAGAAATATGGAGTCTGAATACAGATTGTACCATAATACTTGCTCTCTTTTTTGTTGTTTTGTTTCTTCATTCTTATGGTTCCTCCTCTTGGTTCTAATTCTTCTTTATAACATGACTAATGTGAAAATATGTTTAATATGAATGTATGTATATGTATGAATATGAATATGTAAAGCCTTTATCAGATGGCATGTGTTATGGGAAGGGTGGAAGGAAAGTAAGGAGGGGGAGAAAATTTAAAACTCAAAAGCTTATGGAAATGAATGCTGAAACCTAAAAATAAATAAATTAATTAATGAATAAATAAGTAAAATGAATAAATAAATGCATGTTCCTTCTATAATGTGTGTGTATGTATGTATGTATGTATGTATGTATGTGTGTATGTTCATATATGTGAAGAGTTACTGCTACTCATCTTGGGTATGTGGACCAAACTCTCATTCTCCTCCTCTGACATCTACGATCAGTGAGTCAGTATGTTGTAATATGATGAGTGATTGATTCTGAGATGAGAATTCCATTCCAACCCTGCTATTTATTGCTTGAATGACTTTGGATAAGTAACTAAACCTTTGAGAGCCTCATTTTCCTAATCTGTCAAATGGGAAAATAACAGTTGCATTATCCAACTCACACACGTTGTTTGAGGATTAAATGATATAATATATGAAATGTAAGCTCACTTTATCAACATAAAAAGCTTTATAAATGATGGCTGTTTTTATTGTCGTTATTGTTCCATGAACTAGATAGAGACTTATTTTTCTGTTTTCTTTTTTTACGTTTATAAAGTTTGCTTGGAGTAAAATTTTAATACTCACAGATGTTTGAGCATAAAACCATAAGACTATTAAGGGCCTGAGGGATCATCTTGTCCATCGCCCCCATTTATAGAGTTCCTAATTGACTAGTTTGAAGATACAACAAATGGGTAACTGGCATGAGTGGTTCAAGGTCAGATGACTGATTAGTGGCAGAGTCACTAAGCCTCTTTATCTGAACCCTACTCAATAAACAACATTTATTTAGACTAGTGATCTTACCAGTGTGGCATACTGTGTCATCAAGTCTAAGATAAGAGCATCATTTTAAAGAAAATTTTAAAAAACACTATTTGTTCTGAATAGGAATGTGTTTTACAGGCCTCTAGTGGTTTGCTGAGTGCCTAGATGAAGGTAGATTATATTGTGATTAAGGAAAATACTCCACAGTTTATTGGAAGATTTAACTAAAGGATGAGTCCCTGGTTGAAATTTTATAAAGTGTTTTTTAACATCAACAAGGGGAAAATATGCAAATAAAACTGAACAGAAGCAGGACTTACCAATAAAAGTATGATAGTTAAGTAGTTCACATAACCCAGCATGAATATAGTTCGCTCAAGTACAAACTTTGTAATAGAGGATGTGAGCTCCTTGGGAATTCATGTGAATTAGTTTCATTGATTATTTAAGACGCTGACAACTGCATTTTATAGAATATACTTATAAACATGTATATATGGTTATATATGTTTATTATATGTGTATTTATGTGTATATACATATATATACACACATATATATGTGTATATATATGTATATATATTCCCCAATATATATATATATGTATATTCCCCAATAGATAAAGAGAGTGCAATTCCTAAATTTAATTATGATACCTCAGTCAGTGAGAGACAGCATGTTGTGAAGAGTGGAAGCTTTGGTGTCAAGAAGACCTATGTTCAAATCTTGCCACTGACACTAGCAATTTAACCATGACTAAGTAATTGCGTTGCTCTAAGCTAAATGCCACTTAAAAAAAAAAAATATATATATATATATATATATACGTATATATATATATGTGTGTGTGTGTATATATATATACTGTTATAGACATTTTGTGAGCTGCCATTTCTCCACCAGTCAAATTCCATCTCTTTAATACATTGACATATCACAGTTATTTTATACCTTTTCTTTGGTTCAGAAGTAAGAAACAAGAAATGTTAAAGGTTTTTCAGAAGCCTGTGGTCAAATAAAGATACATTCTTCAAGAAGGTAGTAGGGAGATGATATGTAATATATTCATGGAGTACTAAATCAAGCATAAGAATTACCCTGTGACGTCTTTGGTATAGGGAACTTCCTGTTTGAGAAAAATCCCTCTACCAAAGTACATTACCACCTTCTCTGAAATTTACAGTCTTTATTTGCATGGAGTACTGAGAGGTTAAGTGACTTGCCCTGGCTCACATAGTCGGAATGAATCAGAGGCTGTGTTTGAATCTAAGTTAGTCTGACACTGTCACTATATAACATAATAAAAGTGATACTGATCATGATGCTTACTATTTATGTGACCTTGAATAAGTCACTTAATATGGCTAGGGGTTTGTTTCCTCATCTTTAAAATGTGGGTATTGGATTATGTGTTCCATGAGGTCCATTACAGTTCAAGAGTTATGATCCTATGATATTCTAACAGACAGGAAGTGACTAATGTAATATACCATTACAACAATTAGCTCATTTGATCATCATTGTGGAAACTTTCTGAATCAACTGTTTGTGTGTACTTGTATCGTCAGCTTTCTTGAGCAATCAAAAAGTAATCACAAATTAGAAGATAAAATAAAAATGACAAGATAAGATGTGAAATTGAGGGAATTCAACAAGACCTGTTTAAGCCAACTATTCATACTGAATAAAAGAACAGATATAGAGATTATCATTATGTTCTTAGAGTATATAACCAATGCAAATCAATCACCAAAATAAGAATGAAAAAGTTCAGTAACTATATGTCTCAATGCAGCAAAAATTTCTTTTTGTTAAGATTAGAGATATGACTCAAGTGCAATATTTGTTTAGGATATAAAGTCATTTATAAAATCATAAGGAAAAGGATGATGGAAGATTACGAGCATTTTCTGAAATAATGGCAGAAAGATAAGAACAAGTTTGTGGGATGATGCAATTGGAAAAATGGTGGAGTAGTTTTCTGCATATATCTCCAACCTAAAAAAAAACTTCAAAAAATATGAGACAAATCATTTATCAGATAAACCAGAAGGTACAATACAAGACAGAAATATCACACAAAATAATAGCTTTGTAAAGTAAATCAGTAAACTTAAATACTCTTTTTTTTAATAAATAAATTGAAAGCTCCTATTTATCATCTCTATTTCCAGCCTAGACTGTGGACCAGATTCTGCCAGTGGAAGCCAGTTCACATTCTTGCATCTTAGAATTTATCTTTGTGAACTCCCAACAGTTTCTTCAAGATAGTGACTAAATGTTCACATGAATCTACCCTACGCAAGTCAGAACTCATTGATTCTGCCTTGAATCAAAGGAAAGAAAATAAAATTGGAAAGAAAATGTGGAAGATTTGATAATACAGAGATTACTAATGGGAAAGGTTCTTCCCTTCTCAAGGAAATAGGACTAGAAACTTAGTTGGGGTCATTACTTTTTTCCCATTACTGTGGAAAAGATCCAGGTGAGCTACTATACCTACCTCGTAACTGAAGAGACAGAAAATGTTTGATATAGAAAAAAAAAGTAAAGGGACATAGTATTAGAAGTGGAAGTGGATTAGAGGGGAAAGACGTTGGGAGTAAACCAGAAATAAGCTATTGGGGATGAAAAGAAATAGTTAAAAAAAAGCTCAAAGGAGAAAGTCTTGATCTCAGCCTAGCTCACAAGCAGATAAGTCAACAAGGAAACTCATAGACAGAATTAAAAAAAAGAAAACTTTTAAAATATCTGTTAAACATGATTGCATGTGTATAAATTATATCAAGTAGCTTGCTGTTTTGGGTAGTAGGGAGAGGAAGAAAGAAAAATTTGGAAATCAGAATCTTATAAACAATGAATGTTGATAACTATATGTGTAATTGGGAGGAATAAAACACCATTCATAAAATATTCTTTAAAACAGTAACCAAGGCATTCTAGATCATGGGACAGAAAAAGTAGTAAAATAGACATTTTCTGCAGATCCTG
Source organism: Pseudochirops cupreus (assembly GCA_028627135.1). Taxonomy (NCBI): domain Eukaryota; kingdom Metazoa; phylum Chordata; class Mammalia; order Diprotodontia; family Pseudocheiridae; genus Pseudochirops; species Pseudochirops cupreus. The sequence goes on from CM053582.1 coordinate 431,938,723, forward strand.
TTACACACACACACACACACACACACACATGCATGCACACACACATGCATGCATACATACACAAACATGCACATGTACACAGAGAATTATGCACCACTTGTAGAGGTATTACAGCTGAATTCACAGCAACAAAGAAAAGAACCATGACGAAGTAAAATCCTTATGAATTGACATCAGATAATTTTAATTCCTCCTTTCTTCTCTCAGCACTTCTTTTCCACAAACTTCCATAGTTCTAAAAGGGTTGCATGAATTGATTCACAGGTTTGTGCCTAGGGCCTATATTGAGACCCCTCTCAGGCTGCTTATATTTTACCCATGCACTTCATCTCTTTCCTATCATCTACAACACCAAATGCCAGTCACAGATTTTGAAAGCCAGAGAAAAAAAGGAGGGAATCCAAGGAAAAACTGAGTGAAGAGGGAACTGTGAATGGTTATACTAGGCTTAAAGTAAAGGAGATTAAAACTCAGTGCCAGTCCCCAAAAAGTTACTCAGAGTAGTAACCAAGCAGGTACACTATATATCCTACAACCGGGGAAGAGACTTAGTTAGCTTTGCAGTTAATCCAAAAGCCAGAAATCAACAAAAAAAGGAGAGCAAAAAAAGTGTGTGACAAGGAAATTTAAGGGACAAAAAAACTGAAATACCAAAGATTTCAAGAGAAAGAGAAGAAATGAAAATGCTGTGCAGAAGTAGAAAAAATCAAAAGAGAGGATTCTAAAACTAGAAGGATTAATGCTAAATCCTCAAAGAGAATACAAATTTGTCTTAATAAATGTCAGAACACAAAGGGAAATGAACATATGCCTAGTGAAACAGAGAATCCTATGAAATTCCGAGAGAATATGGAATAGCAACAAAATGTTCTAGTATGGTCAGGAAAGAAATTGAATATGTAAGAGAAGATACTAGGAATGGATATGGAAGAATTAATGGCTCTCAATTCAGAAATTAAGACTCAATTTGCATATCAGAAAAAATGAATCCACAATTTATAGCTTCCCCTAAAGAAAGAGATTAACAGTTTGGGAAAATAATACTGAAGTAAAGGAAGATCTAGCAGAAGAGAAGCAAAAGGCAATGATGTCAAAAAGACACGTTCTCTGCATTAACCAGAGTAATTGACCTCAAAGACAAGATTCATAGAGATAAAGTCAAGAAAGATAATTTTAAAGCATTAGTAATTAACATGAATTTATACATACACATATAAAGATAAGCTTTATACTATAAATGGAAATGAA
>CM053582.1:431940470-431968022 GCA_028627135.1 Pseudochirops cupreus
TGGGATGTAAGATACACAGGCACTGTGGTAGGGAGATCCATCCTGCCCTACCGGAAAGTCAGAGGGGTGAGGGGGAGGACATAGGAGAGAGCAGATTGGGGGAGGGGTTATACAGTGGGATGGCTGTTTTGTGGTGTTGGGTAGGGGAAAGATGGGGAGAAAATTTTAACTTAAAATCTCATGGAAATGAATGATGTAAACAAGAAAATAAATAAATTTATTTATTTTTAAAAATTAAAAAAAAATAATAGAGAAAGAGATCAATGAAATAGACGAGAGAATTAGACCTTAATATTTCAGTGTTCAATAAACCAGAAAACACAGATGATTTAGGGAACAAATCCCTACTTGATAAAAAAAATTACGGGAAAACAAAAAAGCAGTCTGGTAGAAATTAAACTTAGACCAACACCTTACATATATTCCACAATACATTCTAAATGTTTTTGTAACTGCAATATTAAAGTAAAAAATAATACAAAAAAAGAGAAGTGGATCATATACCTCTCATAGATAAGAGTAAGATATTTTATGCTTGATCAAACACGGGACAGAGGCAATTTCAAAAGATAAAATTGATAACTTTGATTATATGAAACTAAAATGTTTTTTTACATTCAAAATTAATGTACCCAGAATAATGTAATGTAAGCAATGTAAGCAGTTAAATAGGAAAAAAAGTCTTTATATCAAATATTTCCAATAAGGGATTGGTAACTGGGATATATCAACTATACACACACACACACACATATACACATAGATATACATGTACATAAATCAATTGTGTGTATGACAAATGCTGGAGTGAATTTGGAAAAATTGAAACACTAATGCATTGTTGGTAGAGTTGTGAACTGATTCAATCATTCTGGAGAGCAATCTGGAACTATGCCCAAAGGGCTACAAATAATTGCATATCCTTTGACCCATTAATACCACTTTTGGGGTTGTATCCCAAAGACATCATGGAAGTGAGAAGAAGACTCATATGTACAAAAATATTTATTGCAGCTCTCTTTGTGGTTGCAGAAAACTGGAAATTAAAGGTATGCCTATCAATTGGGGAATGGCTGAACAAGTTGTGGTATGTGAATGTAATGGAATACTATTGTGTTAAAAGAAATGGGGAGGAGATGGACTTCATATTTACCTGGAGAGGCCTATACAAACTGATGTTAAGTGAGAAGAGCAGAACCAGGAAAAATTGATACACAATCACAGACACATCGTATGTGTGACGACCAACTTTGATAAACTGGACTCTTCTCAACAATGCACAGTTATAAGACAACTCTACAAGTCTTAAGATGGAAGGAGATGTCTACATTCAGAGAAAGATCTAGAAAGAACAGAGTTTAAATGGAGATTGAGGCAATCTACATGCTATCATTCTTTTCCATGTTTGGTTTGGTTTCTCCTTTTCCATTGTTCACTCCATTGGTTACGACCCTTCTACACAACCAGACTAATGCCCAATGTGAAAGTATTTGCAGATTCTATACTTGATTGTATGCCGCCATGGGTGGGTGGGGGGCGAGAGGGAGGGGAGAAAATTTGAAACTCAAGGGATCGTGGAACTGAATCTTGTAAGCTAAAAGTAAATAAACAAATCAATTAAAAAATAAATCCATTTTGTTTATATGCTATATTAATGTATGTATACATATACTATACACATGTTACATATATTATACTTTATGTACCCATAAACACACATTACATATGTAGAAAAGCCATTCCCATACACACATATACACACATATAGATACATATATAGTAAATACATATAAACTAAAAATACTCAAAGAAATTGCGAAATATTAATAACCATTTGAAATAATGTTCTATATCACTAATAGTAAAACAAAATCAAAACAACCTGAAGTTTCACTCCTACACATTGGAAATGATGACAAAAGATAGTTTTGTGTTGGAGTTCAATGTTGGAGAGGTTGTGGAGAGAAAGGCACAGTAGTGGGTTGTTGATGAAGCTGTGAATTAGCATAATCATTTTGGAAAGCGCTTTGGAGTTATGCAAATAAAATTACTAAAATGTCCTTATCTTTTTGTTCAGGAATTCCTCTACTAGGTATACCCTAAGGATGCCACTGATAAGAAGAAAATCTCCATATACACCAAAACATTTATAACACCACTCTTTTTGATAGTCAAGAACTAGGAACAAAATATATGTCCATCAACTGGGGCATAGCCAAATAAATTGTGGTGCTTGAATATAATAGGATATTATTGTGTCATAAGAAATGATGAATATGATGCATATGGAGAAGTATGGAAAGGTCTACATAACCCAACGCAGAGTTAAGTAAGTAGAAACAAGAAGACAATACACATAATGACTACAACAATGGGAATAAAAACAACTAGCACATGTAAGTGAGCACATACACACATGCACATACACAAGTTGCAGGAAAATATTGCAAAATTTCAAAGTTCAACAAGAGTCCCAAAAAAGACATAAAAAGACACTCCAATCATACCCCTGCAAATAGCCCACAATTACATACATTGCTCATATTTTTAGAGTTTTTACAATGTGTTGATTATTAATATTTTTCCTTTTTTATCTTAAAATTTTTAAAAATAGGTTGGGTGTCTGGGATGGGGTGGAGGATGGAAACCAGGGGAAACTATGGTAATACAAGAAAACAAAAGACATCAGTAAAACCTTTTTTAAAAAGAATAAAAGAGTCAGCTGAGATTCAGCTGAGACACTATACCCAAGAAGAAGTATATGAAGACTCTTTGAAGAGTACCCACAGTATTCAGATTTGTCAGTTGCTTTACCTCACATCTCTTACACATCCATTTTACTACTGTTATGCACTAAGTAATTAGGAAAACATCTGGAACATAGTAAGTGCTTAATAAATTTGTATTGGCTGTCTGACCAAGTTTGTTTGAGCCCATTATTTTCATCAGACCAAACCAACAAATAGGACAAAAGATGGAAACAGTTAATGTTGGAAGTGCATTGCTAGTATGCTAAGATGCACATACTAATACACTCTTGGCAGAGTCATGAATTAATCTAAAAATCTTGTAAAATAATTATATGAAAAAAAGTGACTAGAACTAAAAGTGTTCTAGAGGCTTCTTAGCTAACCTTGTGCCTCTAGCAGGTTGTAGAAAGAATAATTATGGGAGTACTTTTGTTTGCAGCAAATAACTGATGGGTGCCTACTGATTGGAGGATGATTGCGTAAATGAAGGAATAGCTATGGCCATGCTCTATGACTTTGGAAGTGGGAGAAATAAGCAAACCTGGAAAAGGCCTGAACCAAAGACATGGAGATGAGCTTTGAATGATAAATTTTTTGAGGCATGAGTCTGGGTTAGCTTAAGACAGGGAATTCAAGAGAAGCTGAAGGAGGTTTACTTTATATTCAAATCGTATATGTGACTTGGTCATCACACATACAATGTGTCTGTGATTGTGTACCAATTTTTCCTGGTTCTGCTCTTCTCACTTAGCACTCACAAGTCCTAAAAGAAGACTTTACTGGGGTGATTAGGTAGTGCAGTGAGTGGAGCACTGGCCCTGAAGTCATGAGGGCCTGAGTTCAAATGTGACCTCAGACACTTAACACTTACTTGTCATGTGACCTTTGGCAAGTCACTTAAACCCAATTGCCCTTCCTTCCTCCCTCCAAAAAAGGCAAAAAAAAAAAAAAAAACCAAAAAGAGAAGACTTTACTGATGATCCAGAAGCCCTGAAAGAGGACTGTGCTGCTATTTACAGAAGTCCTGAAAGAGGGCTTTACTGCTGTTTACAGAAGTTCTAGGTCTTTATTGCTGATTTGTGTTTGATTTCTAAGACAGAAGCTTTGTCTGTTGGCTTGTGTCACTTTGTCAGACAGAAAGTGAATTTAGATGATAGTGTTGGCAATGTGTGTGAATATTGTCGTAACTCTGCTAACTTTAATGTGTGTAAATGTTGTTGTGGCTCTGTTAAGCTTTGTCTTCCCAGAAACAAAAACTGTGAAGGGCTTGGAGTGGACTAGTCACCATGAGTTGGGTGAATCCAAATAATGATTAGATGAAGCCAGGCAAGAGCTGGGAGCTAGAAAAGGAGCCATGGAGTTTGGAAATCAGCCTCAAGTTAAGATAAAAGGACCTTTACTTGGGTACTTAGTGCTGACTGATGAGATTATGACTTAACTGTGACCTAGGGGTGAATGGCCTTTGTTCTTTCCACTATACCTTAAGGATGATCAGTTTAAGGATGACTACTTCTTAAGAAAGATTGACTTAAGGATGATTAGAAACCAGCCTCCAATCAAGATGACAGAAGACTTTAGATGGATACTTTATATTGATTGAGGAGATTGTGATTCATTGAATGTTTTGTTTAAGACCATGTAAAGACCTTAGTAATGAGTTGTTATATATGTTTAAGAAGAATGTATATGTAAAGCTTATATCAGATTGCATGCTGTCTTGGGGAGGTAGAAAGGGAGGGAGGTGGAGAAAATTTAAAACTCAACAGTTTATGGAAGTGAATATGGAAACCTAAAATTAATTAATTAATTAAAAAAAGGAATTGATGGTGAGACTTTTCTCTGTTAAAGTGGAAAATTGACTATAAACACATATACAACTTTAGAACTTCAGACTGTGCCCGTATGTTCCTTGCATATTGCAATGAAAGTTTTTCTGATGAGTTTTGAAAAAATTAAATTTTTGTAAATCAAATTATATGTTAAATGCATCAGGGATTCAGTACTCAAACATTCAAAAGTCCTCAATACTTCAAAAATATCTGATACTCACAAACACAGGAACTGTATGAACATAATTACAAAACACTTTTCACACAAATAAAGTCAGATCCAAATAAATTGAAAAAAAAACCCCACCAATTGCTCATGGGTAGGCCAAGCTAATATAATAAAAATGGCAATTCTGCCTAAATTAATTTACTCATTCAGTGCTATACCAATCAAACTACCAAAGATTTATTTTATAGAGCTAGAAAAAAATAATAACAAAATTCATACAGAAGAACAAAAGGTCAAGAATGTCAAGAAAATTAATGAAGAGAACCACAAGGGAAGGCGGTCTACCCACACCAGATCTAAAACCGTAAGAAGAAGCAATCGTCACAACTATTTGGCACTAGCTATAGCAGATCAATGGAGTGGGTTAGGTACGCAAGACACGGCAGTCAATGACTACGGTAAGCTACTGTTTGATAAACCCAAAGACTCCAGCTTCTGGCATAAGAACTCACTATTTGACCAAAACTGCTGGAAAAACTGGAAGGGCTGCTTTCAGGAAAACATGGCATGAACTATAGGAACGTGTAAAGTGAAGAGGGAACAAGGAGGTCATTGTGCACAGTAACAGCAATGTTGCCATGAAGATCAAATGTAATGACAATCAACTGAATGATTTGGCTACTCTGATCAATTAAACATCCAAGACGATTCCAAAGGACTCGTGATAAAACAGTACTACCCCCCTCCAGAGAGAGAATTGATGAATGCTGAGTGCTTATTCAAGTAAAATTTTCTCATTTTGCTTTTCTTGCTTATTTTGAAATATAGCTAATGTGGAAATATGTCTTGCACAATTTCACATGCATGATTGATATTATATTGCTTGCCTTTTCAGTTGATGTGAAGGAGGTGGGTAGGGGTGGGTAGAAGGGAGAGAATTTGGAACCTAAAATTTAAAAAGAAAAGATTATATATAATTACTATATGTAATTATACATATATGCATATATGTATATATAATATAAATTACACACACACAAGTGTGAGTGTGTGTGTATATGTGAGTGTATATGTATGTGTATATATGTTTAAATGTTAAAATAAATAAATAAAAATTTCCAGGAATCACAAAATATACATTTGGGGATGAGTTCAGATAGGGGAGAGAACATGGTTTGTTTTAGCAGGTTTACTCTGTAGGTGAGAGTTGGAGAGTTTAAGGAAAAACTCTAAGTCCTGGAAGAAGCCTGGTGATGAAAAAACGTGCTTTTCAGAGCTCCTGTGTCTCTCGGGATTAAATTTTGGGCAACATCTTCTAAGTCATTTTCCAGATTGTTCCACCTAGGAAAACAGGGCCACTTATGGAGGAGAAACCAAGGGTTATCGCTTTTCATTTTCTTCCCTCGACTAGCCACAGCAAAAAAAAAAAAAAACGAAATCAGGTTTATTTTCAGGTTTGGTTTGGTGTCTGATCTTCCCATTGTCCATATGTCCTCCACCCTCACCTTCTATTTATTTATTGTTTCCTGGAATTCCCTTAGCTTGCTGACATTCAAATCAGTAAGTATAAGTAGGTTAATATTCTTTATTTTTCAAAATTTCATCTTAGTTTTCATTTTTGGAATAAAACAAGTATTTTCATAATAGTACAATTGAAAAAAAGATTGTACATAAAACTGCAAATCTACTATGTACAACTTGCTATTCCTTTCAAATATACAGCAAAATCATCATGTAAATTTCTTTATTTTTAACTTTTTTTCTTCCCTCCGCCACATGGCTTCTTTAGACACAAATACGCACACACATATGTAAAATTATTTTATACGTACTTCTATTTATGTTGTTAAGTGGGAAGGAATTAATGACTAGAAGTTCGCTAAACATCTGAATGGAAGGACAAGAAAAACAAAAGACTAGGAATGATAAAAGGCATACTTAAGGGACTTTATAGGCTTTCCCAGAACTCTCGCATTTATGTGCACTTGTGTGTATTGACAAAATATAGGCAGCTAGGTATAATAGCAGAAAGAAGTTGAACTTGGAAGTCTTGGAAGATCTGTGTTTACACCTGACTCTTTTACTAGCAGTGTGCCCCTGGGTAAAGCATTTATTCTCTTTTTGCCTCAATCTCCTCCTCTGTAAAATAGAGATAACTACCCTATAATAATAGGGTTGTAATAAGGATCAAATGAGACATATGTAAAACATTTTTTAAACTTTAAAAGGCTATGAGAATACTATGTCAATACTATTATTGCCATTATCAGGGCAGCTGGGTAGTCCAGCAGACCAGAATAGAGCAGTCTGGAGTTAGGAAGATCTGAATTCAAATCCAGCCTCAAACTAGCTAAGTAACCCTGAACAAGTCACTTATTCCTGATTGCATTGGTTCATCATCTCTAAAATGAGCTGCAGAAGGAAATGGCAAACCACTCCAATATCTTTGCCAGGTCACGACGAGTTAGACACGACTGAAAGGACACAACAACAACATTATCGTCATTATTAATTGTTGTTATCACTATAATCATCATTAATAGAAGAATTTCATAATTTTTGGCTAGTCACACCAACGTTCTTTTATATGATCTATGAATTTCTTTTTTGATGTATTTATAAAAAAGGAAATTTTTGTTCCAAGAGGATTCCTTCCCCACCATAGCCCTGCATTTCATTTTAATTTGTACTTTGCATAATGAGATCATTTTGCCCTTAGAGAACTCAAAGTCCCTTTCTTCCCAACTTGCCAGTGAGGAAGTTGAGTGGGAAATCATCTTATCTCTTTTTAACAGATAAAGAAATGGAAGCAGTTGGCTTGCCCCAAGATAAATGACCAGGAAGAGGCTGAAACTGGAAATGGTATCTTCCATCTGGAGCTCCGCTTGCTGCATGTAATGCTTTTTTAACACCTTAGCTCTCAAAATGATTCAAGAAAACTCTATGACTCCAGTATAGCAAAGAAAGGGAGAGCAACAGAAAAAAAAAACAAAACATTTTCTTCTCTATGTATGATCACGTTTATGGAAAGGATGGTAGCATCCTTCACAAAGAATATTTTTACAGAGTCCCTGCATGAACAAGGGAATTAACAGGAGGCGACAAATAAAAAAAACAAAACAAAACAAAACAAAAAACATGGAAAGACGAGACTTGGATTTGGGTTTCCAGGTGTCTTACTGAATAAAAAAAATACCTAGAAAAGTTGTGGAAAATATCTATATTTCTAACTGCAAGCTGATTAACAAACTTAGGGAAAAGGACACAAAAATGACACAGCTCAAATAGATTAGAGATTGATTTAGAAACTGGTAGTCCCTCAGAGGGATATGGGGGGAAAATTGCGACTAGGAAACCAGGCTTCATGTCTTGTGCCTTTTTTAGCTCTGTTCCTTTTAGCTCCTGCTATGTACCTCAATTCTTCCATAACCCTGCTAGGTGACCATATAGTTAATTTTAGAAGGTAAGACGTTAATGACAGATAAAGGTTTTGCAAAGATATTGGGTGTTTTATTCTGTGAGATAAAGAAAAAGACTTTGCTGTGGGTAGCATACAGTGGTGTGAAAGTAAATGTTTTAACAAGTGGCTCTGAAAAAAATTCTATGCACAACACGTTTTAAATTGTGTCTGCCTTTTCAACATTTTTTCTATCACCTTTTTAAGTTTAGACTATCACAAAAACAATAAATTAAGCCTTGATTGCTATTGTATGCTGACTTCCTAGGTATAAAGGCTCACACTAAAAATTTAAAAATTGATTCAGAAGACTCTGTTTGAGCTGCTTCCAGTACATTCCTTGTGTGACATGATATTAACTGGTTGTTGTCCTTTGCGCTTGAAGAGGAACAAAATGACACCATTACATTAGGATCAAGGGATACTGTGTTCACTTGGACTGATCAGATCACTATGAGCTCGGAAGGCTCTACCACATGTCAAGCACAAAGAATCCATATGAACAATTGGAGTGGAAATGTCTAAACTTGTGTGTCTCATGTTTCTTTTGAACCATTACAATTCTTTTTTGATCTGCATTTTACTGCTATAAGTGATTTTTCTATTGGTAATTTATTGAGTGTCCACCGTATGAAAGGGAACTATGTTAAGTGCTTCTAATACTAGAATTAAAAATAACATTTCTTTTGCATTCAAAGAACACACATCACAGAGAATATGTGCACACAATGTGTACATATACACATTTCACATATATATGTTTATGTGCACCTATACATACACATATAATGTTTGTATCCGTGTATAGTGAGGTTTAATCATAGTATCACATAGCTAGAGCTGGAAGGAATCTCAGAGACCATATGGTACAATCGCTTCACTTTACAGGTGGGGGAATTGAAGTACAGGGAGATTCAGTGGCTCCTTATAGGGCATAGTATCTCAGTCGACAAGTCGATTCACTTTTAGAAAGGGGTAAAGTAGGTTAATATACTACTGCCCTAGCTCTCTGTTGAACTTGCTCTTCCTACTTGCTTTTATTGACAGAACTCTCATGGCTTTTATGGATTTCCCAGTCCCACTGATCAGCTAAGGATGTCTTCCTGGAAATAATTGTTTGCCTATCAAAGAATAGTGGCATCATGTGTTCAGGAACAGATGGTAGCCAGACTGGGATAGGGCAGTTTCTGTCTCTGTCCCTTAGCATTGCACAGAAATTCTTGTCTCCCTCATCCACCGGGAAACAAAAGTATAAAAAAAGTTTGAGAACATCCTATATTACCCCATTTCCACCTCCCTGACTCTTGAATCACTACCTTTTCCAACTTCTCAGCCAACTTGTCATCATAGAACACCAACTCTTTCCCTTGTCAAGTTATACGTGGTCAGAAATAGGCTCACTAAATGATCCAACCATTCTCGAGAGCAATTTGAAACTATGTCCAAAGGGCTATAAAACTGTGCATACCTTTTGATGCAGCAATACCACTTCTAGGTCTGAATCCCAAAGAGATCATAAAAAAGGAGAAAGGTCCCACATGTACAAAAATATTTATAGCATCTCTCTTTTTGTGGCAGACAAGAATTGGAAATTGAAGGGGATGTCCATCAATTGGGGGGGATGACTGAACAAATTGTGGTATATGAATGTAATTGAATACTATTGTACTATAAGAGATGATAAACAGGCCAACTTCAGAAAAATCTGGAAAGATTTACATGAACTAATGCAAAATGAAGTGAGCAGAACTAGGAAACTATACATAGTAACAGCAATATTGTAACAATGATCAACTGTGAAAGACTTACCCACTCTGATCAAGACAGTTATCCAAAAGAGTTCCAAAAGATTCATGATGGAAAATGCTATCCACATTCAGAGAAAGGACTATTGAGTGAGAATGTGGATCAAACCCTACTATTTTCACTTTTATTTTTTTATTTTTCTCTTTTGTGGTTTTTCTCTGTTTTGATTCTTCTTTCACAGAATAACTAATGTGGAAATATGTTTGATGTTTGTACATGTAAGAAAAAGAAAGAAATGAGCTCACAGTTGCCTCCACCTATTGGATTGAAGCCAGGCAGGAAATATTTTGCATGCTCCATACGAATCACCAAGAAAAGGATAGGGCAACTGGGAGCAGTCAATAAAGTTCAGGGCCTGGAGTCAGAAAGATTCATCTTCCTAAATTCAAGTCTGGCTTCAGACACTTACTGGTTGTGTAACTCTGGGCAAGTCACTGAAAATTGTTTGATTCAGCTTCCTCATATGTAAAATGAGTGGAGAAGGAAATGGCAAACCCAGTATCTTTGTCAAGAAAACTCCAAATGGGGTCATTGAGAGCTGGTCATGATGGAATACAACTGAACAACAACAAACTAAGGACCAAACCTCTATTGGTTTGTATTCTCACTAGATATGCACATTGCATATATATGTATATATATCCATCTGTATGTGCTAGTATGAATGTATGTATGCATGCCCAGAGGTAGGACCATGCTTTATATGTGTTTTATATCTGTGGATGTGTGTACACATACATATACAATATGTATGTGACACAACACATATGTGTTTAGACCTATGTATACAAATATGTGTATATATGTGTGTGCATATATATGTACACACAATACATATGCAAACATACAGCATGTATAATATGGAAACTAGTGATTCTATAAAATAGAAAGGAGGAAAGATTGCTACCCCACGATGGGAGAGCAATATGCCATAATGGTGCATATATACATATTGATAATACATACATAATATATATGCCCATATTATCTGTGCTTGCTTGTATATACATACATTTATACATATTATATATGCATATGTGGCATATGACATGACACTACCTCCAGGAATACAGAGGCTGAAAAGAAATTATTCAAGCCACCAAAGAGTTCACATTCTAATGGATGAAGATACAGCAAGTGCACATATAAATAAATATAAACTGTCCACAACGTAATATAGCAATTTCATTAGTAAAGAGTATTATTAACTGGAGTGAGGGAAGAGGAGTCAGAAGAGGCCTCATTTAAGCCTCTTTGAAGAAAGCTAGGGATTTTATAAGAAGAAAGGGAGGAAAGGGAAGAAAGGGAAGACAGGTTGCTTTTGCAGAATGGGGTAACATTTGTAGAAAGATGTGGAGGTAGGAAAAAAAGAATATTGTAAATGGAGAAGAGCAAGCATTTGAATATGACAGGAATAAAGAGTGTGTGATGAGGAAGGAATGATGAAAGAAAACTAGAAAGGTTGGTGGGACAAGATTGTGAAGGGCTAAAAAAAAAAAGATTGTAAAGGGCTTTAAATCCTAGGCCTGAATTAAAGTAATAGTAATATGAGCAGAGCTAAAGAGACAGAAGTTGCAGAAAGAACATAGTGGTTGAATTGAAAGTATTTGGCATCGGATTGGATGTGAAAGGAAAAGGGAGAAAAGATCAGTGACAAAGTTTTAAGCAATGCATTGTTGGTGGAGTTGTGAACTGATTCAACTATTCTGGAGAGCAATCTGGAACTATGCCCAAAGGGCTATAAAAATGTGCATCCTCTTTAACCCAACAATACCACTTCTAGGCCTATATCCCAAAGAGATTTAAAAAAATGGGGAAAGGACCCACACATACAAAAATATTTATAGCAGCTCTTTTTGTGGTGGCCAAGAATTGGAAATTGAGAGGATACCTATCAAGTGGGGAATGGCTGAACAAGTTGTGGTATATGAATGTGATGGAATACTATTGTGCTTTAAGAAATGATGAGGAGGTCAACTTCAGAAATATTTGGAAAGACATATGAGCTGATGCTGAGTGAAATGAGCAGAAATAAGAGAACATTGAACACAGTAGCAGCCACATTGTACAATAACTAACTTTGATAAACTTAGCTCTTCTCAACAATGCAAGGATCTAAGATAACTCCAAAAGACTCATGATGGAAACTGCTATCCACATCAAGAGAAAGAATTATGGAGTCTGAATGCAGATAGAAGCATACTATTTGTTCTCTCTTTTCATTTGTTTGTTTTGTTTTTTCTTTCTTGTGTTTTCTCCCATTCATTCTAATTCTTTACAGCATGACTAATATGAAAATATGTTTAATAAGAATGTACATGTAGAACCTTTATCAGATTGCACACTCTTTTAGGGAGCATGGAGAGAAGGGAAGAGAAGAAAATTTAAAACTCAAAAGCTTATGGAAATGAATGTTAAAAACTAAAAGTAAATAAATTAATTTAAAGAAAAAAAATGAAAAAAAATTAAGCCCAGATGACTGGGAGGGTTATAATGCCATCACAAAAAGAAATGGAAGAGGTGGAATTTTAGAGGTGGATAATGATGAGTTCATATTTACATGAGTAAAATGCACAGAGAAAGGGTTTAGTAGACAACTGGAAAGACTGAGATTCAGGGAAGAGATTATAGCTGAATACATAGACTTGGGAGACAGCTATATAGAAATGATCATTGACTCCATGAGAGCAAATAAAGGAAAACAGTGTGGAGATAGAGAAGAAGGTTCAGGACAGAGCTTTCAATTTCATCTACACTTGAAGAGTGGGGGAAAATGAGAAAGCAAAAAATAAATAGTAATGAGAGATAACAGTGTATCATCAAGCACCCCAGCATACCCAGGGTGGCTGCTAGCACAGGTTCTTAGATCTGCTTTTCTAAAGGAAAGCAACCCAAAATGGGTTAACAATCTCACTTTAATCAATCAAACATATATCATTTACTTAGTTCAGGGGGAAAAGTCGGCACCCTGAACTTCAGAGAATGCAAACACAAGTTACAAGCAGAAGTTACAAGCAGACAAAGAAAGAGATCAGCAGATGAGCTTCCAGCATCTGACCATCACATCCATACCTATTCAGTTACCAGAGAGGGAAGCACCAACATCTGGGTTTTTCAAAGCCGGGGGCTCAACGGCTTCCCAGAGTCTCATCTGGCCAAATCACACAACTCTTCTCAAAGTGAGCCCAAAGCAAAACCTCTCATCAGCAGTTTATATAGCGTTCTTCTGGATGGGAGATTGTCACAACCCTCTTGACCCACTGCCCAATCACAAAATAATAAGGTGTGGGCATTCCTGAAGAACAAGCCTCCCGCCACAGGCTCCATGTGACCACATTCAGCCTATTAGGGGGCAGAGTATATTTTCAAATCAGGGAAGATTCTCAGAGCCACTTAAGCCACTTAAGCAAAGGGCCTAGGGGCAGGGAAGATCTTCAGATTCCTATAACAAACAGAAGAGAAAAATATCATGAAAATCAAAAGAAGAGAGAGTCTAGAAGGTGTGTAGTAAATATTTAGAGACCTCTCAAGCCCAAAACCATCCAAAGTGATTTTAGATGCTTGCTACTGGATCATGGAAATAAATATTCCTTTCTTAAATCTTTCCTCCAAATCATTATGTTCCGCCATTCTCATTAGGAACAAAATCATATTGTATACACAGGTGCTTTCACACAGCAGGTGATGATCCAATTATCTGTGGCTAAAGCCATTCACTAAAAATCATATTCAGAGACAGAGCTGTCAAACCAGAGGCAAGCAGTGTCAGTGTTGTAGTTTTCATGCCTAACATTGCATAGATAGGATACCATTGCCTGAAATGTAATGAGAATAAGAATGCTGCCGGTTTCTGTTTTAAATAAATGGCACAAATCATACTTTTAAACACTTATAGATAGATGCCTACTGTGAACTCCTGATTATTCAAGGGCTGATTATTAGTTTATGAATTATCCAAGAGGCTCTATCCCCTTCTTTCTTTCTCCTTCCTTCATGCTTGCCATTTCACTCCTCCTTAACATCTTCTCTAGAGGCTAAGTAGGGGAAATTAAAGGAGAGAAGACTTAAGGAAGGCAATTTCACTACTGATTTGCAACTTCAGTTAAAAAAAATGTCCCTGGGGAAGGACACAAATGAATGACAGCCAAGAGGGTTTTGTGTCATCTGTGGATTTTAATTATTTATGCTACCTGAATCACCACTGCTAGGAGAATCACAACCTTCCCTTATAGGATATATTATCAAGATCAGACACTTTGTGCATTCAGGCACGGAAAGCATAATTGATCCTTGAATCTGTGTGATTCAAGCACGCATATTGACCCCTAGACATTATCAAGTATTTTGTTCACATCTAATGCAGAATGCAAACTCCACTAACAGTTATCTAGTACACTTAGTTTGCAACATATAGTAATGAAGCTCTGCAAATAAGAGTTATTCCAGAAGAGCCAAATGTTCTTCGCATTAATAGAACTGAACTGATTTTTGCAAAGTCATAAAAGTAAATACCCAAACTTTTCTTTGCATATGTGTATACTCAAAGTATATACAGGGCATCCCAAAAGTTTTAAGCTTTAGTCACTTAAAACTGCACAGAGACTTTTGATACACCCTGTAGATAATTGTTCACTCTGATATTTATTTTCCTACATGACTATATAAAAATTAGGCTTCAAAATTGCAGTTCCATTTTGATTTCAATGAAACAAATGATAAAATTCTGTATCATGGCCACCTGATGTATCAGGAAGAGAATGAGAATGATGTGTGATCTCCAGGGTAGGTAATTCATTCATAACCCAGGGTAGGTTATGTAGGAAAAGAGCTAAGTGGGCATCAGCAGCTTGCAATGAGGGAAGAATAGCCATGGCTGGGAAGAAAAACAAAGCACCAGTATCACCTGATGAGTAAGTTTTGCAGATTCCTGGAAGTTTAGAACTGGAAGATCTATCATTGCATGCTAATCTGATCCATGTTTGAAGAGTTGCCACTAAAATATGCCCAAGTGGACAACAAGCCTTTGTTTGATGTCAAATCAAGATAATAAACATTTAAGTACCCACCATGTGCCTTTGACTTAAGCAAGGCTGGGGATATGTACAAAGAAATGAATAAACAGTGCATTCCCTCAAAGGGATTAGAGGCTGACATAGAAGACACCATGGAAACATCTACGCAGGAACAAGATTTGTAGAGAATAAATTTGAGGTTATCTCTAAAGGAAGGCTTTGCCAGTTAAGGACTCAGGAAAAGTTTCTGGGAGAAGTTGGGATTTTAGGTGGTAATAGAGGCAAGTCAGTCAAGCCAGGAAGCAGAGATGGGAAGGGATAACCAGTCAAAATGGTCACAGATGGGAAATGGAGTGTCTGGTGTGAGGAACAGCAAGATTATGAGGAGGGTAATAAGTGTAAAAATATTGGAAAGGTAGGTTGTGAAGGACTTTAAAAAATCCAAATAGAGTACCTTATTTTTAATCCTGGAGGCAACAGGAAACCATTGGATTTTATTGAATATGGGGGTGGGGTGACATGAGACTTATGTTTTAGGAAGAGCATTTTGACAGCTGAGTGGAAGATGCACTGAAGTGGAAAGAGACTTGCAGTAAGGAAGACCAACCAGAAAGTTAGTGCAATAGTTCAGGAGTTAGATGATGAGGGTCTTCACCAAGATAGTAGCAGTTTTAGAGAAAATAAGGGTCAGCTTCCATATATGAGAGATGTTATAAGGGTAGAATTCAAAGAAATTGGCAACTAATTGGAAGTGGTATGGTAAGAAAGATGTTAAATTCAAGGGAGAACATTTCCTCCCAAGACTGACCATTCCACTTTAGGACAGATCTATTTGTTAGGGAATTTCAAGTGTTAATTTGCCTTTTTGCAATGTCTACCCATCACTCTGTGTATAGTTCTGCTCCCTAGGACCAAATTTTTATTATTTAGTTGTTTTGGTCATATCCTACTTTTTGTGACCCCATTTGGAGTTTTCTTGGCAAAAATTCTGGAGTGGTTTGCCATTTCCTTCACCAGCTCATTTTCAAGATGAGGAAACAAAAGCAAATAATGTTAACTGACTTGCCCAGGATCACATGGCTAGTAAGTGTCTAAGGCCTGATTTGACCTGAGGAAGATATGTCTTCCATACTTCAGGCCCGGAACTCTTATCCATTGGGCCCCCTAGCTTCCCTAGGGACAAATAGAATAAGTCTAATTCCTGTTTGAGGTGATATAGTCAAGTAGGTACTTAAAGACTGCTATCACTTAGTTGCCTTCACTCAGGGCTAGAGTATTTATTTACTGTCTAAATTTTTTTCTTAAAATCCTCCCTTTCTTTTAAAGTTCAGTTCACATGTCTTCTCCTTCCTGAAGTGTTTCCTGATTCCCCAAGTTCTTAATGATATTTCAGTGTAGCATCAAATATGGTACTTTGCTTTACTTTTATATACTTATATATTTTTTATATACTTGTCCTATATCATTGCAAAAATGGTAGGTGGCTAGATGGCATTGTGTATATACTGTTAAACTTGTCCTGCCTCAGACAATTACTAGCTCTGTGACATTGGGTAAGTCATTTAGTCATCCTGTGCTTTAGTTACTTTATCTGTAAAATGATGGGGTTGAACTAGATGGCTTCTAAGGCTAGTCCCTTCTAGTGCTAAATATATGATTTTATGATGACATTCACTTAATCTCTGAACACTCACCTGGAAGAGATGGAACCAGCTTACATATACAAGCCATACTCAGTTCCATGAAAAACTCTTCTTTTGAAGGAGTTTGAAGTCTTTTGTTCCGATCCATCTCACTCTAGTGTGGCACTACCACAGTCAATCAATCAATAAATTGATCGACATTATTCATCTCCTACTTTTCCTAGGTATTATGCTTGATGCTAGGCATACAAAGGAAAAACCAAACCAAACCAAACCCCCTGCTCTCAAAGAGATTTCATTCTGTTGGGAGTACATACCAAAGGTAGTTTGATTAGAGCACTACCACGTGAAGTTAGGCACACAGGCTTTGGTTTTATGAGAAGGGGAACATGCTCTGGACCCTTCCCAAAGGGCATCTGTGAGTAGAAGCTGTTCCTGGCTTAGTTGGTTGGTTGTTGTTCTTTGTTCTCCAAGAAGACCAAACTGGTTTAGTAGCCAATCCTCTTTGGCTAGCATATTCCCTCCCCTAATAGGAATCAAGAAACCAATCTCTCATGCTATAAATAAAATAAACTCCCAATGGATACATAACTGAGGTATAAAGAATTACATCATAAACAAATTAGAGGAGCAGGGAAGGAAATACTGTTTGCAAGTATGGACAGGGGAAGAGGTTATGACCTAGCAAGAGACTGAGATTTTAGAAAATAAAATGAATATTTTGTATTATATAAGATTGAAAAGTTTCGACATAAACAAAAAAATCGATGCAGATAATATTGTAAGGGAAATATTTAATTGGGGAAAATTCTACGTAGCAAGTTTCTCTGAAAAAAGTCTGATAGCCAGGACATATAAGGAATATTGTGTGTGTGTGTGTGTGTGTGTGTGTGTGTGTGTGTACACATATATACATATATTACCTGTGTATGTGTGACTACACAAAAATATATATGTAGGTCACAATTTAAATATCTATGAATCAGAGCGATAGATAGAAAAGTGATCATATATAAATCTATATATGAATCAGTTTATAGCTACATATTTGATAAAGCCATTAATATTGTAACTATATAAGATTCAGAGCCATTTTCTGATAGATAATAAAATGATATGAGTAAGAAATTAGTAGGAATTTTTTTTTTCTTTTTGGAGAGGGGAAGGCAGGCCAATTAGTGTTAAGTGACTTGCCCAAGGTCACACAGCTAGTTTTGTGTAAAGTGTCTGAGGCTGGATTTGAACTCAAATTCTCCTGACTCCAGGGCTAGTGCTCTATTCATTGTGTCTCCTAGCCACCCTGGAAATTTTTCAAGTAGGAAATTCAAGCTACCAATAGCAATATGAAAATGCTACATATCACTAATAATAACAGAAATGTAAACTAAAAGAACTCTGAGATTCCATCTCACTCATTAGATTAGCAAAGATGACACAAAGAATCATAGTATTTGGAATGTTAGTGAGAGGAGAGACACACTGTGGCACATTTGGTGAAGGAGTGACTTGATCTAGTCATTCTGAAAAGCAATTTATAACTGTAGCACAAATAGTCTCTGGAGACTGAATCCTCAGATCACATCTGAATCTCCCTCTCTCCTTCCTTCTTTTGATAACCCTGAGGGGATAAAGAGGCTTCTTTTTGTAGAAGTATAGCTTATGAACTGCCATCCATCATATTTTCCCCAATATAAAGAAATTGTGATTAGTGCTCAGAATCATTTTTATCACGCAACATTTTTTCAAAACTGAGTTAACCAATTGACATCAATTAACTTTTTATAAAGGGATATTTACTGAGAAAATATAGCAAGAACCAAAGTACAAAAATCATACAACCTGGATATCAGCTCTCCTCTACCACTCTGGTCCCTGGAAAGAGTACACTTAAAAAAAAAGGATTGACTACCAACATCCCCCAATACCACTACAGTCCCTTTTGGGTGTTGTACAACCAATAGAATAATTGCTTCCTTGCATACAGGACAGGGTGTCTTTGCTGTTCTCCTATGTTTAACTGGCCTTTCATCTGGACTGACTCAGATGCTGGTGATAAAAGCAGTCTCTGTTGTGAACTCTAGTTGCTTGAATTTTTGATGGCTCTTCTCACCTTGCAAAGCTAACACAATCATTATCCGATTTGATCTGTTTCTGATACCACTTCATCCAAGTTAGGAAAGAAGAAACTCAACAGAGAAAAAAGAAATAGAATCCATGCTTTCACAGCCACATGGTGGCCCATGTGGAAAGATAAGCCATCCAGTCAGCAACAGGACCTATTACTTCTCTGACCACTCAGAAGCTTATGGTACTATTTTTTTTTCTTTTTGGAGGGGGGGAAGGTAGGGCAATTGGGGTTAAGTGACTTGCCCAATGTCACATGGAGAGTAAGTGTTAAATGTCTGAGGTAAGATTTGAATTCAGGTCCTCCTGACTCTAGGGCTGGTGCTTATTCACTGTGCCACCTAGACACCCCCTTATGGTACTATTCAGAAGCTATTTTGAATATCCCACTACTCAGAAACCACCAAGGAGAAAGTAAGTTTTCATTTGCTTGTGCCTTTTTTTGTATACAGTACTGCTTCAGTAACCAATTAAAAAACTTTCCATTACTATGAATCATCCTTTCACTTGCTCCTCTAGTGTTGTACAGGACAGAGACTCAGAATAGTCAATGCAGTGCCATATCACATGTACAGAAAAATTGCAATTCCCCCCCAGTACTGGGTTGTGTAGATTTAACAATGTCACAAAGTTTATCCAATTTGCTTAATACTTAACTTTTTACCACTTCTTGGTATGTTGAATAGCTTTACCCAACTCAAAAGCAGTACTAAAGAAAAAAAAAAGGAAAAGAAAATTTAGCTTCCTGTCTTAGAAGGAAATCCAATCATCCCAGAGCTTCCCAGAATATGTGGTTGTCTTCCTGACAGTATTTAGAATCTAAAATGACTGGAAGTTACTCCTCACCTTAAGGTGAGAAAGCAAACCTATTTGTTTTGGTGCAGAATCACTAAGGTACCCATTGCTATAGCAAAATGGCACTGAATCCAGGTAGAACTGGACTACTCATCCTTCCCCTCTTACATTAACATATGCATACACACATACACATACACACAAACACACTTCTAGGGGTGGGTGAATTACTTGGTCCTTTCCATTGATAATCTTCTTGTGATTTTGTACCTGCCATTCTCTGTGATGTCTTCTTTGGTAGATGTATATGGGCAAGTTTTACAGAAATACATTTAATTTTCTATCTTCCTTAGCTCCAGAGCTCTACACATGATAAGTGCTTAAGAAATGTTTGTTAAATGAATGCATGAATAAATGAGCTAATAAAATGTCAGGAACCAAAAGCTCCAGTCACTTTAAGAGAAGAAACTGAGCAAGGACTCAGGAGTGGTGAGTCAAGTGATTGAGAATCAGCTACTTAATACCAGGAATTGAAAACTGGGACCCAAATTATATAATTACCAAGACTAGTTAAAAAAACCCTTCAAGATAGAAAATCCAAGATGGCAAACTAAACAAGGGGAAAGAAAACTGACAAAAGATTGCTGCTTTTCATGTTCTCAGCATTTATCTTTTACTGATTCATTTTTAAAAAGTGGAAACTGACAGTGGAAACAGTAAGCCACATGACAAGAGGGAGGAAGAATTAGACTGCAGGGAGTTTTATGTAAAAAAATAAGATCTGTGAGAGTAATTAAGATTTCTGTGCTTATGTAAGTCAGTTTATAGGGAAGAAAGTTGATATTACAGGTGATTAAAGAAGCAACATTGGACACTTGGCCCTACTAATGCATACAGGAAAATAATTTTCAATCCAAAAATCAGAGAGGGTACAATAAAAGCATGGTAAATGACAGAATTTTCACCATTTCAGAACTCAAAAGGTAGGTGGCAATTTATGAATCTACAAAGATTACTTTAGGGAAAGTAACTTCTGATAATTTGATAGTGATAAATGGATTGTTGTCCTTGGGTGCTTGCCTTGCCGAAGTTGCAATAGTTTCTTGTAGGCTTTGAATCTTTGCTATTCCTCAAATTTTCTGTGGCTGAGCCCCTTTTCTTCTTTAAGTTGCTTTTCTGTATACCTTTCACACATAGTTCTCAGTGATATGCAGTGACTCAGTTAACAAACATTTATTAAATGATTGTTTTGTTCCAAGCACTGTACTATGTGCTGAGGATATAAACAATTTCAAATGACAGCCCCTGTCCTCAAATAGATCAAGATCTGATGAGGGAGTCAATACATATACAATTATATACAAACAAGATAGATAGACAGATAGAGATATGTACATATATACATATACACACACACATACATACATACATAATAGATTGAAGATAATTCGAGATGACCTCCAGCTAAACCCACTCGACCACTCTGTTAGAGAAAGAATTTATATAGGATAGAAAACCAGCATTTATGGCAGATGACTGTTATATGCAACAAAGATTCTGTTTTTATGCAGAAGTACTTGGTGAATAATAAAAATAAGGGAACCATTAAAAAAAATCCAACACTCAGGAGATAATAGATTTTCAGGGTTTTCTTTTCAAATGTTTAAAAGAGGTGGGTTTTTTTAAAAAATTTTTTTCTCTACAAATACTTGCCAGTTGAACTCAATTTGGTTAAATTGAGGAGCATTTTCTCCTATATTAAAAGCTACCTATTTGCTACTCTGAGTTTTACTTCAATTTGTTTTCAATGCAAAAGCTGCAGCACGTGTCTCCAAAACTGGAAAAAAAAGAAAAAACAGAACAAAGTCCTTTTAGTCTAAAAGAAACTCCCTTTACATTCATCACTGTGGGCCATTACAAGGGATGATGTCATGGCTGACCCAGTACAAGATTCCTTCCCAGCCAAGTACATTGACATATCCACCACGCAGTTTCATTTAATCCTCACTAGGTGGGAAGTGATCTGATCCCAGGGTATCAGAGTTTGCAGGAGTTCACATGTAATTACCAAATTTCACAGGGATCAAACCAGAATCCAGGTCAAAGAGAGTCCTAATCTTCACAAAAACCTGCCAACAAGAAAAATTACAGTGTAAATGTCAGTTTCAAGGGAGGTTTCAAAAATTTAGTTGGATCAAGTCTAGATTACAGCAAGTCAGGAAGCGGATATGAAAGCTCTGCCTTCTGATACTCTGGAGCCTAATGTTTCGGTGGGATCACTGATAGGAAACCCAGGCAGCAGGGACTCTCAGTAGAAGGTTAATGGGGTTTGCTTACTGAGGTATAGCAACATTATATACAATGAAGCTTGTTACATTCTTTTTATCTGAATTAGAACACACTTCTGTATGCTTCTAGATTCCATATGATAGAATTAGTGATGAAAAGGAACATAGAGGTCATCTAGTTCAAACTCTTACGAAAAAGGAAACTGAGGCCCCTAATGGTGAAATTTGAAAGGTCACACAACTCCTTGCATTATTTCTTTTTCCTAATCTGCAAGGCACATGAAAGTATTGCCTAAATATTTTTATCTTTATTATTCCTGAATCAGAAGAAAATAAGTATGGCATAGTAAATAAGCATTGACCTTGGGATTAGGAAAATCTGCTTTCTAATCTTCTTTCAGATATTTACAAGCTATGAGAAACTAAGCAAGTTATTTAACCTCTCTTTAGTCTCAGTTTACTCATCTGTAAAATGGACCTAACAACTGTACCTACAATCTCATTGAGTTGATGTGAAGATGAAGCAATGTATGTAAAGTGCTTTGTAAATTGTAAAGCTTCATATAAACATTAGTGATAATCATAATTAATATTGTCTCTTCAATGGCTAGAATCAAGCTTCACATACAGCAGGTATTCAAAACCTGCGTGGTGAATGAATGCTTACTTGTGACTTATAGATTCAATTTTGTCCCCTAAACACCTGACTCTTAGTGAACTTAACCCTGTTAAACATTCCAGCAAAGTGGGAATCTTTAGTGATAATGACAGTAGTTCTGAATGCCGTCCCTGAGAATCCTCCCTGCTGTGGGTGTGGGTGTAACTCTGGTATCATTTGCTGCACATGGCTCTTTGCAAAGTGTAGATGTAGCAGAAAGAGGTGTCCTGCAGAGGCAGTCAGCTCAGGCAGATTTATGTTCCTGCTGAGCAAAATTAGAATGAAGCCACTGACCTAAAGGTGAGAAAGTTCCAGAACCTATCACTGAAGAACAATATTTATCTCAATTTGAGAAAACTCTCTTCACTTTGGCTCTCTCTGAAATGCTAGTTTGGAACCAAAATGGACACCTGTAACTGAGCACAGGAAACTGCCTAGACAAATCAGCAACACCTTCTATCAGAGAATCCCCTGTACTTTGCCATCTTGTTTTCAGCAGCTAGGTGGAATAGTGCATAGAATGCCAGGTCTGGAGTCAAGAAGACCTGAGTTCAAATACAACCTCAGAAATTTACTTGCCGTGTGACCCTGGGCAAGTCACTTACCCTCTGTTTGCCTCAGTTTCCTCATCTGTAAAATGGGGATAATAATAGCACCCACCTCCCAGGGTTGTTGTGAGGATCAAAGGAGATAATTGTAAAGCATTTAGTACAGAGTAAGTTCTATATAAATGTTAGCTGTCATAGGTATCAAGGACTGAAATAGAGATACTTAATTTAACAGTTAGCATCTGAGGGAGGACAAAGATAGCATTTTGTTTCTTTTAGCTGAAGTCAAGGAGCTTTTGTCTTTTGATGGGTAAACTCCACTCTGATATTCCTGTGTTTTGGTTCATTCCATTCAAAAAGGAAAAAAAGAAATGTGAGATTTCTGTAAGGAATAAGCTGCCTGATATTACAGGGGAACAGGATGGACGGAAGGAGGTCGTCATATCCTCAAAAGTAGGCTGGGAGCCCTAGGAGCTGAAATTATGCACTTGAACACACAAAAGCCAAAAATGACATGATGTAGCCAACAGTGTTGATCACTTTAACAGCCTACAAAGCAAATTACATGATGTAGTACACTGCTTTCCTCCCAAGTTAAAGAATCACATTAATCTGCACTCGCCTACACACAGCAATTATCAGAGTTACTGATTGCGTCTCCAGTCTGGTGACTCAGTAGATGGTACCCTAGCCCTTAACTCAGTCCTGAAAAAAGTACAGAAGGCTGCTATAGTATGGCGTGAAAAAATTACCTTTTGGGGAGTAGTACTTTGCATGGAAATGGTCTATGTCTTTTTCCTTTCACAAACATATATGAGTATCTTTCCAGTCTTATCACATCTTACTTCAAAACATGGACTCTTGATCCAGTGGCACTGGCCTCCTCGCTGTTCTACAAACAAGATACTCCATTTCTCAGCTCAGGACATTTTCTCTGGCTGTCCCCCAGTCCTAGATTGCTCTCCATTCTTCCACTCTGGCTACTGGTCCACCTGACTTCCTTTTTGTCCCAATTAAAATCTGACCTTTTATAGGAAATCTTCCCTAACCTCTCTTAATTCTAGTGCTTTCCCTCTTTTGATGATTTCATATTTATTCATCCTGTTGATAGCTTGCTTTGTCTATATTTGTTGGCATGTTGTATTCCCTTTTATATTGTAAGCTCCTTGAGGGCAGAGACTATCTTTTGCCTTTTTTTGTATCCCTAGCACTTAGCACAGGGCCTGACACATAGTTGTTGTTGTTCTACAGTTTCAGTCCTTTCTGAAACCCCTTCTGGGGTTTTCTTGTAGTGGTTTGCTATTTCTTCCAGTTCATTTTACAGATGAAAACTGGTTTAAGTGATTTGCCCAGGGTCACACAGCTAGCAAGTTTTTGAGGCCAGATTTGAACTTAGGAAAATGAGTCTTCCTGATTCCAGGCCCAGTGCTCTATTCACTGTGCGACTGACATATAGTAGATTCTTAATAAGGGTTTATTGACCAAATAAGTGTGTGTAGTATGCCCATATAAAAACTTGTATTCCTCTTTTTCCCATCCTACCCATCAAGGAAACCTAGTGAAGTGCTGTTTGGAGGAGAGGAAAGAATACATTTACCACATTTCTATGAGCTGATGGAACTTGAGATTATTCACTGGTGAATAATAAATACTATGGAGAGGAGAGGCAAGCTTTGGGTTCACAGGCGCCTTAAGTATTTGAGAGTGATAACAGGTGCGACAGTAACAGACATTTGCTGTTGGGCCAGTGCCCAAGGTCCCTTCTTGTAAGGAAGATTCTTTGGGAGTCTTAATGGCCTGACTGAGCCACACAAGTAGTTGCAATAGATGCAGAAGGGGCTCAAGGAAGAAGAGCAAGGGTCTAACAGAAACAGATACAAAGAGAAGTTACAGCAAGGTAAATGCCGACATGATCTTTGATGAAGAACTCCACTTGTATTTCATAGGTTTTCCTTATTGAAGTTGTGAGTACATTTCTTGTTACTGCCGTTAGGTCATAGGATCAGCAGTTTCGAACTGAAAGAGACGTTATAGATTATCTAGGCCTATCCTTTCTTTTAAAGATGAGCAGAAGGAGGGTCAGCTGTGTAAACACAGAGATAGCTGTGTTCGGTGACTTACTTCAGTCATTCGACTAAGTGACTTGCCAAGGTCATATGGCTAGTAAGTGGCAGGGTTGGGATTTGCTTTCTGTAATACTAACACTGTTTCTGAGTCACATTTATATATTTATTTCTTTTGCAATCATATGTTTCAAAATGGATTTTTAGCCTATTAGCTAACTCAGATACCCTAGAAGTGAGCATAAGAAGCAGAAAATCTTTAAGCTTCAGACAAGACACGGTTTAGAGTGGCTAGGTGATGCAGTGAATAGAGCATCAGCCCCGGAGTCAGGAGGACCTGAGTTCAAATGTGGCCTGAGACACTTAACACTTACTAGCCATGTGACCTTGGGCAAGTCACTTAACCCCAATTGCCCTGCCCTCCCCCTTCCAAAAAGGAAAAAAAAATGACAGTTTAAATGAGATTATTTACCATTGAGGATGACCCAAAACGGAAACTGATCTGACTTTCAAGAATGGGAGTTTTAGGACCCCTACTTGACATTTCCAATGAATATGTTTTGTTTTGCTTTTTTCTTCTTTAAGAGAGAAAAAGAAGGATTCATCTTCCAAGTAGTGTACTGCTTCAGGAAGAATTTTGGAAATCATGAGAGTAACTGTTCATGTATTCCAACTCACTAGGCTTAAACAATGCTGAGAAGGAATCCTTCTATTTGTCTTTGATAAAGTCCTTTACGTCATGCTGACCATTTACTATCAAAACTCTCTGCCCTTATCAAGGCTTATCCTTTCACTAGGTCCTTTCTCTCATCAAATGACCTATATTAGTGAGAAGAATGAAGCTATAATTTCTCCATCTGCATATCTGAAAATTTTTTCTGTTTCCTGTTATTCTATCCATTCCTGGTCACAACTCATTTTCTATTTGCACCGTCTATGCCAAATATATGCACCTCTGCTTCACTGGACTGGTCAATGATAATACACATTCTCTACATGTTAGTTTTAGTTTTTGCTTTTTTTTTCCTGTAGAAATGATTAGACTCATCTCTTTTGAGTAATCATTGAAGAGATCTTACGTTGTATTAGGACTTACTGCAATCAGCACAATATTATCCACTGAACAGTGTTGTGTACAACACACCTTTTCTGCTGATATAAGTTGTCTTGGGCTGGAAAATCATTTCACTCCATCCTTTTGTGAGTTCTGTCGCAGGTATATTCCTCCTTTTTAAATTCATTGCTACTTTTTTCACATTTTCCTATTTTTTCATTTTTTTGATTTTGTTTTATTGTTTCTTTACATCTCATAAAGTCATCAGCTTCCACTTATTCAATTCCAATTTTTAAGAAATTTTTTTCTTCAGTGAGCTTTTGTACTGGTCAATTCTGCTTTTTAAGTTCTTTGCTCCATTGGATTTTTGTGCTTCTTTTACAATGTTTTTTAAAGTGTTGTTTTCTTCAGTATTTCTTGGTGCCTCCTTTACCAAACTGTTTTCTCTTCTTTCATGATTTTCTTACGTCACTTTCATTTTTCTTCTCCATTTTTCCTCTACCCCCCCCTTACTTGATTTTAAAAATCCCTTTTCAGCTTTTCCATGTTTTGGGGTCAATTTATATTTTTCTTTGAGACTTGGATACAGGAGTTTTGGCTTTGCTGTCTTCTTCTGAGTGTGGGTTTTGATCTTCTTTGTCACTGTAGTAACTTTCAGGAAGTTTTTCTGCTATTTGTTCATTTTCCAACCTATTTATTGAATTTTAGCTTTATGCTAAAGTGAGGCTCTGCTTCCAGAGTGGAGAGGACACTGTCCCAAGCTTCAGGTTTCTTTTTGGGGTAATAGTTTTCAGAGGTAATTCTGGGGACCCACAAGTTTTCAGTTCTTCCAAGGTGGTATGCTCTCAGGATAGTTGTGTTTACTACTCTCTGGTACTGTGCACTGGTCTGTGCACAAGCATTCTTTTCCACCCTGGAACTGAGACCAGGGTCTCTCCCCGCGCCCCCTCCCCTGCCATGAGGTGTGCTTTGGTATGCTAGTTCTCCTCCTTGCCCTGGGACTGAGGCCCAGCACTGCAACTCAGATCCAAATATTGGCAATACAACAGAGTCCTGCCCCCAGTGACAACAAAGGGATGCCTATGATTCCCTTCTGACTGTTTGCCTGATCCCTTTACCGTATGCAGTCTGAGAGGTTCAGAAACCACCACTGCAGTCACAAATTCAGTCTCCCCCAAGGCCTGTTCCTATTTTGCTAGGGCAGAGTCTGAGCTGGTGTGGCCTGCCTTAGACTGAGCTCCACTTTCACCCTGGTGCTCTTCTGTTGGTCTAGGTTGTTTTGGGGTGGAAAATTGTTTCCCTTCATCCTTTTGTGGGTTCTGCCTCTTTATTTATTTATTTTTTATCCTTTTTTTT
>CM053582.1:431968522-432120757 GCA_028627135.1 Pseudochirops cupreus
GCAGCCAAGAAGAAACAATTTGAATATTGTGGAAACACAATCAGGATAACACAAGATCTAGCAGCTTCTACATTAAGGGATCAAAGGGCTTGGAATATGATGTTTCAGAGGTCAAAGGGGATAGGATTAAAACCAAGAATCACCTACCCAGCAAAACTGAGTGTATTGTTTCAGGGGAAAATATGGTCATTCAATGAAATGGAGGACTTTCAAGCATTCTTGATAAAAAAAAAAACCAGAGTTGAATATAAAATGTGACATTCAAATACAAGAAGCGAGAGCAGCATGAGAATGTAAACACGGAAAATAAATCATAAGGAACTTATCAAAGTTGAACTATTTACATGCCTACATGGAAAAATGATAATTGTAACTTATGAAACTTTTCTCAGTTTGAGGATAGGTGAAGGGAATATAAATGTATATATAAGTATACATACACATGTGTCTATATAGGGGGGTATATATACATATGAATATGTATGTGAGTGTGTGTATATATGTGTACAGGTATATATAGAAAGAAGGCACAGGATCAATTGAATAGGAAAGGATGATATTTAAAAATAAAATTAAGAAGTGAGAGAGGAATATAATGAGAGGAAATAGGGAGAGACATAATGGAGTAAATTATCTCATATAAAAGAAGCAAGGGAAAACTGTTACAATGGAGGGGAAGGACAGGAAGGCAAAAGGGCATGGGTCAACCTTACTCTCATTGAATTTGGCTTATGGATGGAATAACAACAAACACACTAAATTGGGTGTCTTACCCTATAGGAAAGTAGAGGGAAAAGGGATAAGAGGAGGGATGATAGAAGGAAGGGCAGATTGAGGGGGAGGGTAGTTAGAAGCACATACTTTTGAAAAGGGACAGGGTCAAAGTAGAAAATAGAACAAGTTGGGGGAGGGATAGGATGAAGGGAAATATAGTCAGTCTTTTATAATATATCCACTATGGAAATGTTTTGGGTAACTACACATGTACAATCTATGTTGAATTGCTTATCTTCCCAGTAAGGGTGGGTGATGAGGGAAAAAGGGAAAGAATCTGGAATTAAAAGTTTTAAAATCAAATGTTTTTAAAAATTATTATTATTATTATTGTCGTTGTTTTACATGCAACCGGGAAATAAGACATACAGGCACTGGGATATAGTGATCCATCTTGCTGCACAGGAAAGTCAGAGGGCTGATGGGGGAGGTTATAGGAGAGAGCAGATTGGGGGAGGGATATTCAGTGGGATCGCTGTGTTGGGGTGGTGGGTAGGGGAAAGACAGGGGAAAATTTGT
Organism: Pseudochirops cupreus; assembly: GCA_028627135.1. Classification (NCBI taxonomy): domain Eukaryota; kingdom Metazoa; phylum Chordata; class Mammalia; order Diprotodontia; family Pseudocheiridae; genus Pseudochirops; species Pseudochirops cupreus. Next base: position 431,969,816 of record CM053582.1, read on the forward strand.
AACTCAAAATCTTGTGGAAATGAATGTTGTAAACTAATAATAAAAATAAAATTAAACATTAAAAAATAAAACAATTTTAATGTAAAAAAATGTAGCATCTTCTGTGGAGCTATTCCTTCAACTTTCACTCACATTCATGGGTTGAATCTGCAGAGAACAGCTGACTGAAAATCATCTTATCATTCTAGGAATAACCCTAAGGGACTGGGGTTTCTAGTATTGTCACTCATCTCCCACCTGGGATACTTTTCATTATCAATTAACCAGTAGTGCTTTATTAGCATATAGAAAAGATATTTACAGAAAAAAGCTATTGCAAGAACAGTAGTTACCAATACAGTTCTCACCATGCCAGGGTGCACTCTTCCCTTTACACAGTCATATGTGGGGCTGAAGGGATATCTTAAGACTCCTGACTCTGTACATTTTTCCCCCCGTTTTGCAAAGTACTCATGAAGCTGTCCTTAGGTATAATTCTTTTCTGAACTTCAAGGATTAGTGGATTTCTAGCCATTTTCATAGTCAGCATTTCTCTGTATACCAAAAATTTTAAGATTTCTGAAATCACCATTGTTTTCAGGTACTGTTTTGATCTATCCATCTGCAGGTGCTTCATCTGTCAATAGCTATTGTTACTACCTCTACTGGACTCTGCTACTCTAGGCAGTTTCCAATGGGATAGCTGATAGTCAATTTTGTTGCTGAATATTCATTTGCCCCCAAACAAAGAATAACAAACACAAAAGAAGCAAAAGTGCCATGTACTCATAGGCATATGTTAGCCAGTGGGAGGAAATGCAGCTTGCTGTCCAGTCCACTATCCAGCAGCTCATAGAAGTTCTACCATACCTCACTGCCAGGAGGAAAAAAAAGAGAAAGGCTAATGGAGGGGCAGGTCACTCTTTTCAACACATGCTTGGCTCCAAGACTAGCTTCTTATGAATCTTCAATCCTTCCAGCTTTTAGCTATTGAAAAGAATCTTTATCCCTAAATGGTACCAATCCATCTGTTACTCATGCCCAGAAGTCAGTTCACAAAGTCTCCATATATGGTTGAATTGGAAGCAGAAAGAAAATTTCTGCACATATTCTAATGATTGAAACCAAGCAAAGGATATCTGTCTCTGCTTTAAGGACTGGCTGCATAATTGTCCAAACCCTCATTACACTAAAATGACAGGCGATAAAATTCTAAAAAGAAATGTTTCTATCACCTTCTTTCTCTCCATTCATCCTAAAGATCAAAAATTAGTGAATTAATTAGCTCTCTCTGATTCCAAAGAGAAAGGCACCTCATAGCAAACTACATTTACAACCATATTCAGATGGCTAACACAAATGGCTTTTTCCTTAACAATATATTTGACCCTTAAATATGTAATAACTCTCTCTCTCTCTTTCTCTCTCTCTCTCTCATCTTTGTCTCTGTCTCTGCCTCTGTCTCTGTCTCTCTTTTGTCTCTGTTTCTCTTCATCTGTTTCTGTCTCTGTCTCCCCATCAATCTCTCTCTCTTTGTCTCTGTCCGAAATAGGTGTTATAGTACCCATAAGGTCAACAGAAGATTAACTCATAGAAAAATTCTAGATATCACCACATAACTGAAGCAACTGAAGCATGGAGGGGGGGAGACAGAGAGAAGAGAAGAGAAGAGAAAGAGGAAGAAACCCCACAAAATTATAATGTAATTTTCTTCTCGGATAAGCTCATCAATCAAATCAAATCAATCAATCCAATCAAAATCCATCACCTACTCCAAAAGCAAAGCAAGAGCTTGAACACTTCCTCTGACCTCTCAGGTTCTATCATAATTCCCTCCCCCCAGCCCCTGCAACTAAAAGCCCCACCATAATGCAGCAACAAAGCAACTGTTGATGAACTGCTTCCATACCTGATGGCAAGAACTCATCTAATATTAACATAGATCTAGAGCTGGAAGGGAACTCATAGTCCATCAAACCCATCCTCCTCATTTTAAGCACTGTCTCAAGTGCATTTTCCAGAAAGTCTTTTTTTTTGATGTTTGAACTAATAAATATTTTGATGACAAAAAACATTTTTATTTATAATTAAATGCAATACTGTATACTGCCCAGATGCCTACTATTCTAAGAACAATGTTCCAGGCAATTTCAAAAATACAAAGTTGAGACAAAATATGGTCCCTGTTGATAAGGACATAACCATGTAGTAGGTAGATGAGATAGTTATTTTATTTGGTGTAATACACAATATTATATAGTAAGAGCATTGTAATTTTGTTGTGTTGTTTTCAGCTGTATCAGACTCTTCATGACCCCCTTTTGGATTTTCTTGTCAAAGATTCTAGAGTGATTTGCCATTTCGTCTCCAGTTCATTTTACAGATGAGAAAACTGAGGTAAAAAGGGTTAGATGACCTGCCCAAGGTCACATAGCTAATGCCTGAGGCCATTTTTGAACTCAGTAAGATGACTCTTGTTGACTCCAGGCCCGGTTCTCTATCCACTCTGCTACTTAGCTACCCAGTAAGAACATTATAATGTTACAAAACAAAGATCTTTGTAAGGCCTGATTTTGAAGGCTACTACAAATTACTGATGGAAGGTGATGAGGGAAGGAGAGGGCTCCTGAATTAGGGGATGTTTGAGTTAGAGTTAAGAGTATGGGTTAAAATCCAAGTGGTAAAGTAAGTGGCGGGGGAGAGGGGGCGGAATCCAATCTGATACACAGAGTAATGGAGGGCATGGGAACCTGTATGTTCAGTCGGTCAAAATGTAGTTTGGTTTATTTGGAAACAGAGAGTTTCTGGAGGACAATAATATAAAAGAAGTTGGGGGTGGTACCCTATTATGGAAGGTGTTGAATACCCAAATCACAGACAACGAAACTTGAACTTCATTGAGTAGGAAGTCACTAAAAATTTTTTTAGGCATAAATGCCATTGTCATAAAAAAACTAGAAAGCATTGCTAAACATTATGAAACCCTGTACAAAATCAAAACGAAACAAAAATAAAGATATACACTAATTTTTTTAGGGATATAAGTGGTGTTTTCATTATATTTGCAATCAAAGGCAAAGGATTCAGTAAGAAAAGATTTCAAAAATGAACAGCTGACTAACAGAGTTGTATTTAAATAATAAGATTTAACATGCTCCTATACTACTGAAAAGGTAGAATTGATGAGTTCATGGCCAGAAATAGAGTGCAATGCAAAAAGGTCCAGTAAAGTATATGTATACAGAATTTCACAAATTTAATCAAAAGAAATTTAAACAGAAACAGAAAGGGGAAGGGAAAAAAAAACGTATTCCAAAGCAGATAATATAAAGAATAGTTATAGTTCTGGAAGAAGGATAGCATTAGAAAGATCCAATTCACAGGAAATGAAAATCTAACAAAGCAACCAGTGATTAAGAGAATAGAGATCCTGAGCTAAGTGAGTTATGAGCTATCCCTACATATTTCTGTTATGCCATATGTGTTTCTTTGCATGTGCTTCCCATATGTGATCTTTCTCAAAGCTCCAATAAGAGCAAAGCAAAGAAAGCACATCTGTTTTTCTCACTCTTATTTGACATAGTTCTAGATAGACTAGAAATACTATTTATATTTTTGAAAAATAGCTGTTATGAATATCTTTTTACTTATTCCTTTTTCCTGTTTGACTTCTTTGGGGCTTATTGATGAGTTTACTAATGGTATGACTGGGTCAAAGCAAATGCACTTTTTAGTAACTTTTTTGGCAAAATTTCAAATTGCTTTCCAAAATAGCTTATAATTGTTTTAATGTGCATTTATTTCTCTAATTATTAGTGACAAAGTATTTTTGTCTGATTGTTGATAGCTTGGATTTCTTCTTTTGAACTCTGTCTGGAATATCCTTTGGCAATTTATCTATTGGGGAATGGATCTTATTCTTATAAATTTGAATCAATGTAATGGTAAGGAAATTTGAAGTTCTTCCCCACCACTTAATAGGCTAAGGTAATTTGAGGACCTTCCCTGATTTGAAAATATATTGTGCCCCCTAATAGGCTGAATGTGGTCACATGGAGTCTGTGATGGGAGGAATCTGCTGAAGGGTGGAGCAGAGCCCAACAGGAGAAGCTTGCTTGGGGAGGCTTATTTTTCAGGACTGTCCACACCTTGTTACTTTGTAATCAGGCGGTGAGTCACTGAGGTTTGTGGTGTTCTCTGACGCTGGAGAAGGCTACATATACTGCCTGAGGTGAGGTTTTGTTTGAGGCTCACTTTGGGAAGAGTTGTGTGATTTGCCAGATGAGACTCTGGGCAGCCATTGAGCCCCCTGGGGGGCTCACAGATGTTGGTGCTTCTCTCTCTGGTAACTAACTGTGTGTGTATGTGATAGTCAGACAGCTAGAAGCCCTGTCTGTTGAACTGTTTTTTCTCTGTCTATATTTTTTGTCTGCTTGTAACATCTGTTTGTATTTCCCGAAGTTCAGGGTGCTGATTTTTTCCCTTGCGCTAAGTAACTGATACATACATTAAGTATACACACACACACACACACACACACACACACACATACACACACACATACATATACATATATATGTATGTGTGTATATATATGTTTGATTAAAGATTGTTTGCCTAATTTGAGTTGCTTTCCTTTAGAAAAACAGATCAAAGAACCTGTGCTAGCAGCCATCCTGGATATGCTAGGGTGCTTGCTGCTACGATCATTTCCTTATATTCCTTGGATATGTGACCTTTTTCAGAGAAAGTTGTTGCAAACATTTTTTTCCCCATTGCCTTTTTACCTTCTAATTTATCATATCAGTTTGTGCAAAACTTTCAAATTTATCTAATCAACACTGTTCATTTTCTCTTATGTGATTATAGGATTGTTTGGTCATGTATTTTTCCTCTATCCATTGACCTGTAAGATAATTTCTTCTTTGTTCCTCTAATGTATGATGTGACCTTTTATATTCGGGTTATGTATCCATTTGGAACTCATTTTGGTATATGGTGTGAAGTATTGGACTACACTTAAATTCTGCCAGACTGCCGTCAGGTTTTCCTAGCAGTCAATGGTGCTTCTCCCATAAATTGATTTCCAGAATGGTTTTTATCGCTCTATAAACTGATTAACTGCATTAGTGTACTATCTACTGCCAGTACTTCCAACTACTGTAATGAAAGCCTGGCTTCATTCCTCTCCCAGGTCTGCACCTGACTTTTTGGACTTCAAAATCATGCCTCTCTTATCCTGGAATTTTACTCATTGCCTAGAACATCCTACCACATCTGTAACCTTTTCATAATGGAATATGTCTCAGCAATATCTGCCCTCCTTCTTGCATTTATGAATTCTTCATGGAAAGCAAACAACTATTTTGTAAAGAGGCCTAGGCTGGCCTGCTTTTATTCCCTTCCCAGCCCTGTTCCTTACTTTTTGAACTTCAAAATCATGACCCCACACCAAGTAACTTCATTCCCTTCCTTCTCCACTTTTGAGGTCCTTTTGTGTCCTTCCCCATTAGAATATCCTAGAAGACAAGGATAAACATTCTTTTTGCCTGCACTTGTATCCTCAATGATTAGCATAATAGCTGGCATATAATAAAAGATTAATACATGCTTATTTCCTTCTTTTCCATCCTTATTTCTTTTATTGTCATTTCCAATATGCTCCTGCAAGGTAGAGCTTCAGAATTGTTTTGATTTGCTTTTCTCTTATTATAAACATTTTTTTCCCATATGGTTGTTAGCAAGTTTCAATTTCTTCACTTGAAGACTGCTTTTCATTTTGCTTGACCATTTGTATATTGGAGAATGCCTCTTTTTATTATGTACATTTATCAGATATCAAGATATCCTGGAAATCAGTTTTGTATCACAGAATGTTGCTGCAAATTTCTCTCCCTCCCCAAATAATGTTTTTCTTTCTAATTCTATTTGCATTGATTTTGTTTGTGCAAAAACTTGAAATTTTACATAACCAAAATTGTACATTTTATTATGTGTAATTCTTTATTCCTCTCTTTCTTGTTCAATAACTCTTCTTCTACCCTTAGTTGTGAAAGGTATTTCCTTCAACTATCCTCTAGTTTTTGTATGTTATGATCTATTATATCTAGCTTATATGTCAATATGTAGCTTATTGTTCTGTCTGTGTTGACCTAAACCCAATTCTACCTACCCTGATTTTAAATTTTTTCAAGTGTTTTTATTGAATATTAAATTATTACCTGAGTAGTTTTTAACTCTAAAATTTACCAACCCATTTGCTAATCATTTATTCAACTTAAAAAGCCTTGGCCTTGGCATTAGAGGATTTGTGTTCAAATTCCACCTCTGAAGATTCCCAGTTGGTTAATCTTAAGTAAGTTAGTTAAGAACTCTGATCCTTAGTTTTCTCAACTGTAAGAGGAGGTGCCTGAAATAATAGGTTATATCATTCCTTCTAGTTTTTTTTTTTTAACAATCATCCTCACTAGTCAATGACATTGATTAATTTTTCTATTCTTTAATAAGTAGCATATTATTTGGACAATTATTGCTTTTTAGTATAGTTTGAGATCCAGTTATTTCCCATTTGTTTTCATTGTTCAACTTGAGATTCTTGACCTTTTGTACCTCCAGATGAATTTTATTGTAATTTGGTCTAGTTCTATAGAGTAATGGTTTTGTTAGCTTAATTGATATTGTGAGAAACAAAAGAAGGAAATCTGTTTCCACGGGATTAAAACTAGCTTTGAATGATAACAGAATATAAGTCAGAGGTGAGTAGTTCTAATCAGAGCTTCAACCTAGCAGAACCAAACTTCTAATCAGGTAAAAGGTCAGAAGTTTGTCCTAAAGCTTAACAAGATGTTTGAGGGGAAACATATTAAGTAAGGGAACATGCAGTGGGAGATTCAGGAAGTTGCATCTAGCCAATGGAGAGCAAAGAGGGAAATTCAAACTGGGAACATATAAAAACTTGCTTTTGTCTGAGCAATCATACTCCATTCAGGAGTTACTCGTTCATTCACAATGAATGTAAAAATAAATGTAATGAGAACTTTCCTGGCTTCACAACGAGCATTTTTCTTTCCAGAGTGAGCCTGTTTCTCACAATATTCTATTAAAATTTTAAATTAATTTAGGTATCATTGTCATCTTTGTTAAATTAACAGGGCTTAACTATGATTTCTCTTTATTTCCCACTAGGCTGTACTCTCCTGGACTTCTCTCATGCCCCAGAAGTTGGACATATTAGGTTTTGCTGTTTGCAGGTATTGTATAAGGTCCCCAGTTCTGTGATCTCCTATTTGCTGTGCTGTCCCTATAGAGCTTTGGGCTCAGCAGTCTTTTGGGTCCTCTACTCCTTGTTGCCCAGGCTGTATGCTGCAGCTCCAAGCATTCTATTCAGTCTCCATATTGCCCAGCCCTGTCTTCATGTTCAGGGAGCTATGGGAGATTGTTACCTCCTGCTACTCCAACAAGCCAGAACTGAGATCCTGTTTCCTTTATGCTACAGATCTGGGCTCTGCATTTCTCCTGCTCTACTTAATCCATGCTCAAAACACTCCACGCTTCTGGCACTATTCTTTTGCAGTTCTCAACAGCATAGAAGATCTTGTTGCTTGTTGTCTTTGGTATTCTTAATTATTCTTCCTTCTGGGACCTTTTTAGAAATTTGTTGTAGTCAGATAACTAGAAGCCCTCTCTGTTGAATTATATAAAATGTCTGATTAAAGATTGTTAACCTTTTTTGAGTTTGGAGAAGTACTGAAATCATGTTATCAAAGGCCCATCAAAGATCAAGAGTTTGATAGTTTAACCCCCACAAAACCCTTACACAAGAAACTATGTATTTAGAAACTCAAAACAATATATGCCTGTTGACGTGCAATAACTATTCTTTGAATCTTCAACAACATAACTCTCTTTCCTTTTATTTTGTGAGAAATGAGGTCATAGGATCCCAGATTTTGTGTTGGAAAGTACTTTGGAAGCCATCTAGTCCAGCATTGACATTTTAGAGATGAGGAAAACTAAGTTCCAGAGAGAGATTAACTGACTTGCTCAAGGTTACACAGTTAGAAGCAGTTAGAAGCAGGATGTAAAATCAAGTTCTTTGACTCAGATCAAGTACTTTACTTTTTTACTATACACATTGCTTCTCAATGCAAGAATCTCCATTAAAAAGTATTTAAGGTTCTATATCAGTCTACAAAATTTTGGCTTCTTCCTTCTCTAAAGTTTAGATGGCTTAATATTTTACTCGAAAATTCCAGTAGCACTAATATCCTCAGATGCCTCACTTTGATGTGGAGACAACCTTGCATCCTATGCCTCCCCCAGTTCTGGCAGTTGTTACCAAGCTAGAAAGGTTTCAGGGATAGACTGCATGATGATCACCATATCTAAGACAGAAAGAGATTTATTAGATAAAGGTGCTGGATTTTTTGGCTGCAATAATTTACAAAGGCCATCTGTTGTTGATGTTGTTGTTGAGTTTTTTCAGTCATGTATGACTCTTTGTGACCCCATTTGGGGTTTTCTTGGCAAAGAGACTGGAGTGGTTTGCCATGTCCCTTCTCTGGCTTATTTTACAGATGAGGAAACTGAAGCAAAGGAGGTTAAGTGGCTTTCCCAGGATCACACAGCTAGTAAGTATCTGAGCCAGATCTCGACTCAGTAAGATGAATCTTTCTGACTTCATTTCTGGCCCTCCATCCACTGCACCACCTAGCTGCACACAAGACCATCTAAAAGGCAGGTTTGAATGGTTGTCTTCTGTGTTTGAAAAGGATATATCAAAGCAGAAACATGGGGTACCTGTCAATTGTATTATTGAAAGTCTTAAAGTCCAGAAAACCTGATATGAATATGTGTTTAATAGCAAGGTAGGACTATTTGGAGTGAAAATGAGCCTCTCTAATACTGTAATCATGGAATAAAGAATAGTCTTGGTTCTCTTGACTTATGAAGGGTATGTAGAAGTTATCCGGGTTCTTACAAAGAAAAAAAAATCAAAAAGAAAGGAACAATGAATACTCTTGAGAAAAAGGCACTGAACTATTTTTTAAAAAGGAAACTGAAAATTAACTTTCCTCCTTTGGTTCAAAATATGTCCAGCTGGTCCCCAGAAAAGAATGAGTCTGCCATTCAGTGTTTCAAGATATCCTCCATTAATAGCCACGAGAGCCTTTTTTGTCTTACGTTTCATGGTTGGGAGGGAAATTCGATTGGCTAGTCGTGTAAAACAGAACTTAGATCATTAGGCTAATAAATGGTGAGTTCAAAGCTTACCCACAGTTCCATACTTATATAACTCAACTGAAGTTAGATGTAGAAAATGAGGATCAACATCTATAATAGCTAGGTAGAAGAATAGTTACAAAGGAGAAGCAAACAGTGATGAAAGCATAAGAAATAAGTGATAGTCTGGGAAACAGGCAAGACACAAAAGAGCCTAATGGATCACAAGAAGGCAACGAATACTTTGTCATACTAGTTAAAGAAAAAATAAACCTAGTGATGAAAGGCACAGTAGGCATTTTAGTCTTGTGTGTATAAGGAAATCTTCCTACCACACACAATGGTGAGCTAATCACTTTGACAGTGAGAGGCTGAAATTTGCCTATTTTTTTTTTTTTAAGAAAGCATTGGAGATATAGTGGAAAGAGCACTAAACTGAAGTTTCTAAAACAACAACTCTCTTTGGATTCTGCAACTTACTAGATTTGTGACTAGGTAAGTCATTAAACTGCTCAGGGCCTATAAAAGGAAGGGGAATCTTCATAATCCTTAGACCGTCACTTACAGTAGCAACCTTTGCACTTCTGTCCCTCTATTATTCTGTGTGAGAGAGAAGTTAGTGATAAGGGCTATGGAAATAGATTAAAAGTGCTTAAAAAGCAGTTTTTGGAAATGTATAGAATTATTATTTTATTGCTACCTTTTGTCTTTACATCATAATCATTTCCCCCCTAAAGATAACCCTTCTGCTTTTCTGAACTCTTCTTTGCAACACAGAAAAACATTTAAGCAAAGTCAACTAATATGGTTACTGCCTCCCACAGTGCATACCCATATTTGCATACCCATAACTCCCATCTTTCTCCTTAGACTAGAGGACCTCTTAGACCCTTCATGACATGACCCTCTAACTCAGAAGAAGTGATAAGCCTCCTCTTTTCCAAGGCTAATTTGTAATCATGCCCCCAGCTCCTCCCTTGTCCTTTATTCCCAAACTCTTTTTCAATCCCAAGCTTTCTCTTTCCAGTGACTCCCTCACCTTAACCTGAAAGCAGGCTTATCTTTCCCCATCCTAACGCACTCCTTTTGACCCTGTTCTCTTCAGGCTACCTTTAAACTTCTCAGAAGAACAGGTTCATCATCAGTTTTATAGGACCAAGATCAGTCATTATCATTGGTCAAAGTTTTACTGCTTTTTGCTTTTATGATTTACATTCTTCACTCAAGAATATTCAAATATTTAAATATTTAAAGCTTTTATAACTTATGGTCCAAAATCTTAGTGCAGTTTTAAGCTATCAAAACTTAACACTGAACTAAGAAATATTTTGAGGGCACCCTGCATTCTTTTTTAAAAGGTGTTGACTTAGAAACTAATGGCTTTAGATCTTTAGTGAAAAATGAACCAAAATTATTTTGCTTGAAAATCATCAACAGGGTTAAGGAATCAAATGGCTGATATACCATTGTCTTTCCTAAACCAATACAAAATAATAATTTTTGACCATGCCAGCTGCTCTAGTGTATGGAGTACTGGTATTGGAGTGAGAACTGACCTATGGTCACATGCTGTTTTAGACATTTACTAAGGGCTTGATCTTGGAAAAATCACTTTTCAATTTTCTCATTCATACAATGAGGATAATAATAATTGCTAGTATTTAAAGTTGAAAAGTGGTTTACAAATATCTCATTTTAAACTCACAACTATACTGGGAAATAGATGCTATTATTATAATACATATTTTACAAAAGAGGAACCTGAGACATAATAAGACTAAGTAACTTGCCCAGAGTCATATAGCCTTGGAACTAACTCAGAGGACAAATTAATGACCTCTGGCCTTTCTGAGTTCAGGTCCAGGTCCCACCACTGTGCCACCTGACTGCCTCTGATAATATCATCTACTTCACAGAGTTATTGTGAGAATCAAATGGCATAATATGTAAAGTATTTTGCAAACCTTTAAAAAATGCTATGTAATGAAAGCTATTATTAGTAGTTTTGACCTGATAATGGCTCCTTATTTCCTAGCACGGAAAGTTTTAAGGTGTCGTACTTGCTTTCAACACCTTCCATAATTAGATCCTACCCTAAATATTTAACTTTACTTTTACTGGTCCCCCTCATGAATCTTCTGATCTAACTAGATTGGATGCTTTGCTCTTTCTCAAAATGTTCCATACCAATCCTGGTTCTTGGATTTATGTTGCTCCCTTTAGCACAAAATGATCCACACTCTAGCTTGTTGTTTGTCCTTTGTTCTTGAAGAAGATGATGGCATCAGGAAGGTGATTTGGATTTAACTGAGGGAAAGTTGTGCAAAATCACCAGGCTTACTTTCTCCTCCTGAGACATCTTGGTTCAGTGATAAGATATAAATCAAAATAACTGGAGATGGTCCAGGATGCACTGGGAGACATTGGCCTTTTCAAAGTAAGATCTTTAACAGTTTGACTGACACACCATCCATTCAGTGATTAAGGTTAGGTAAGAAATGAGGCAGTGGATGGCCTCTTACCAAGTCAAAAAAAAAATCTGGGAGGAGAAGACCTTCAGGGCTTCCTGCCAAAACAGAAACAATTGCTATTAATGTTTACTCAGAGTCAATCCCGGCCCAAACAAAGACCAAGTGAGCTTGGCCAAGGACCTGTTGTTGGCCAGCCAATGAGAGCCAGAGTGAATTGGGTCTAAAGTGTGGTACTTAAGAAAAAAAAAACTACCATGTAAACCTCAAGATTCCTTTTGAGATTTCCATGATCAAAATTTACATTCCTTTGGGCAAAGCTCCAAAAGGTAAGGGTACGAATATCCTGTGTGGACAGAGGAAGAGGAAGGAGGACACTCAATTCAATCACTAAGGAAGGCTATGGGGGCAGATTAAATCTTATGTCCTCCCTGAAACCATTTCCCTCCTCTTAATTCTTGATATTGGTACCATAACAGCTTTTTCCTTGATGCTGTATTGCTGTGGGTTGCTCTCTAATTAAGTTATGCTTCTCTGGGGAGGTTACAGAATCTTTAAAGGCAGGGATTACATCTTCAACTTCTTATCTTTCCTCACAGCGTTTAGCAGAAACTCAGCAAATACCTTTTAGTTGATACATTTCATTCTGAAGAAAAGAGACATATTTTGAAGGTTCAAGTTGTCCGTGTAGACTAGGGCAAACTTTTTGTTTCAAAGAACATCGACTCACCAAACCTAGAACTGATATGATTATAAATGGATGTGTTTCTACCACTTGAGTTAGAATCATAGAAAGTTAAAGATGAAAGGGAACTTAGAGAATTTCTCATTCAAGAACCTTTTAACAAAAAGAATATGTTCAGCAGCAAACTACTTGCTTTTTCTCTCTCTTTTTCCTTTGTTTTGTTCCTTTCTCATTGTTCATTCCATTGGTTCTTCTTTACAACTTGACTAATGTTTAATATGAAGGTATCTGTAGAACCTATTTTGAATTGCATTGCTGCCACGGGGGGAAGGGGAGGGAAGAAAATTTGGAACTCAAGGGACTGTAAAGCTAAATGTTGTAAGCTAGAAGTAAATAAATAAATTTATTTTTTAAAAAAGAAAATGTTCAGTAGTTCCATTAACCCATTCAGTAGAGCTTCTAACCAGAAGAAGCCTAATTTAATCCATTAACCTAGTAATCCCAAAGTAAGCTGGAAATTTATTTGTGTTGATTTATTTGTTTAGTGCCAGGGGTCACGCCTTGACAACAATGATTTATTTAGGCATTTCAAAAGGTATAAATGACAACAGCACTACTGGCTACTCACTAAGTCCAAAACATAATGTCCTTTGGTTTGGGGTCCAAATTACTTTGTGTGCATAGCCATAGAGCCTTTCTTTCACATAGGCAACATCTAAGACGCACTTAGAGTCCATGAAAAAGTTCCTATGGCATGCTTACTGGAAGTGAAGTAGTTGCCCACAAAAAGATGAAAACTTGGTACAACAAAACTTGTTTTATTCATTAGTCATCTAGAACTAGTCTCTATATGATTATAGTACAGAACTAGAAGATGTCCACAGTGAAGGTCCTATGGTGTTCTGAGAAACCCTTCAATTTATCAAAGAGATATATGTGATATTGTTCATGGGATCATAGATTTAGAACTGGAAGGGACCACAGAGGTCATTTAATCCAACTTCTTCATTTTTTTTTTTGGAGGGGAGAAGTTAGGGCAATTGGGGTTAAGTGACTTGCCCAAGGTCACAGGGCTAGTTTTGTGTTAAGTGTCTGAGGCTGGATTTGAACTCAAGTCTTCTTTACTCCAGGGCTGGTGCTCTATTCACTGCACCACCAAGGCCCCTTAAACTTCTTCATTTTTAGGTTGGGGAAAATGAGATCCAGAAAAACGACGTGATTTTACCCAAGGCAACACAGGTGACAAATGATTGGATTTGAACTCAGGTTCTAAGGCTTCAAATTAAATGTTTTTTTCTAGAGGCACTGCATTATAATTCTTTAAACCCTTCTCATCCATGTGTAGTTTAGGTATGATCATTTCCCAAGATTCCTTAGGATAACATAGAATCATAGTGTGTTAATAATTTCAGTTCCCTTAATTGACCAGAAGATCCCCTTCCCAATAACAGAGTTTATCATACCTCATACCCAGAAAGGATTTATTGTTGGTTAATATGAGCCGGGCATCTTCTTTCTTGTTTAAAAAGCTTTCATGCTTTTTTTTTTTCATATTCCTCAAGAAGCTATTCTGGAATTTTAACTTTTCCCTTCTGCATTTATAATGAAATTCTCACTTCTCTTGCTACTACTCTGTCATCTAGCTGTCGAGACTGCAACGTTTCAACTGATGGATAATTATTATTTTTCACCATAATTAATCTGCTTTTAGTAAGTTTGTGTAAGTAGCTAGTGACTGATTAGATTATTTGGCATCATGTTCACAGGTGCTTTGTGAACATTCATTCAGTTTTCATCATTCCCCATTTGCAAGTTCTTCTTCCCTTTCCCCCATCTAATTTTTTGAAATAAAAATACATCCACTTCCAGGGCTTTGGGAAGAACATTTTATTGCTAAGCATATCCTTGAACAAAAAGGCAAATATGAAAAAAAGAAAAGAGGAAAAGGAAAAAGAAAAAAGCAGTAACATCACAACAACATAAAAGAAATTCCTTAAGGTTCTGTCCATAAAACAGGGATATGGTAGAAGCCCACATACAGGATGCACATGTTTCCAAAAAATTGTACAAATAGAAACTTACACAAAAAAAGAACAGAACAAAGATTGTGTTTACTCAAAAAGGAAAAAAAAAAAACAAATGGAAAAGAAAGCAGGAAAATCATTTCACAAGACTCCAAGACTCCAAGAACAGCAATCTTTTACAGACATCGAGATATAATCAACTTCATATAGGTTGGGCCATTTAAGTTGCTTAAAACTGTGCTTTCATACATTTTTAACCTTTCTGTTAAAAATCTTAAACAAAAAAAAAATCCAAAAGAATCCCCAAACACTTACATCGAAAGGATCAGATAACCAGGAACCCCTCTTTCCATATACATTAGGGAAGGCTATCTTCATTTTAGAATATTTTTTTTTGTTCCTGGGTATTTCTTCAAAGTCAAATATTCATGCAACTTACAAACACCAGCAAGAATAGATTTCTAAATCTAAACAGCTGATTGGTTTTCATCTGTACACAAAGAAAATTTATATTTCTGATATACCAGAGTCTTCATTTTGGTTTTGTCATTGTGTGTTGTTATGTTTGTGTTTTTTCTCTTATTTTTTGTATGCAATAGCCATGGCCACACAACCACTTTTATTTTTCTATACATTGTTACCCCCTTTCAAAAAATTAAAAAAAAACCAAAACCAAAACCAGATGTAAAGAAGAAACAAATGGAAAGAGAAAGAACAGTTAAACCTCAAAGCAGTATGTACATAGGCGGCTATCTAAGAAATTACACAAGCAAAAAAAAATTAGCAAAAGATGTAAACAGAATCGGAGATTTTTTTTCTTTTGACACAGGTGACTGTGACAAAACTAAAACTCACATCGTCTTCACATTTTTAAGGTTTACTTTTTGTTGTTTCATTATTTTCTTTTTAAAACAACATTCTCATTCTACTTCAAGACTTTTAACAGATTTTCTGTTCCAGTCGTCCCATCAAACATACCATGATAAATATATCTGTATATATATTTATATATATTATACTATTAAATTCCTTTGTGTGTGTCACAGCAGCTTTATTCATTCATTTATTTATTTTTTATAAAAGAGAGGGTGAGAGGGAATGGGCAAATGGAAGGACAGAGTTATTTGTAAGTGTCAAGCTACAAAATTAAAATTACATATGAAAAACATTATGTTGGAAAAAAAACTATGCATTTTGTACTCTTTCATGATGTGTTTGGCTTGTGTGACCTTTTGTCATTCTGTCACAAGTTGAACTCCCATATTTGTCTGTTTTGATTATTTAACTGATTTTTTTAAAAAAAATTTTTCTTTTCTTTTTCTTTTTGCATGCATTGCAATCATTCATGGAACCAGGCTCCCTCCCCCCCACTTCCCCAGGAAAGGCTCATTTTAGTTTGTGGGTTGTTTCAGCTCCCAACAGCTGACCTTTTTCCCCTTTACCACAATTTGACTGTGCTAATGCATTTGAACAGTATTGTCAATAAAGCCAATAGCCCTGATGAAACGAGACCTAAACCCATCTGTTCAAAGAGTTTGGTCTTCAAATACCGGAGTCAGATCCTAGGGTACCTGCTTTAAACCTCACATCATCATTTCAAGCATTTGCTGCATTTCCAGCAAAGCGTCTCACTGAAAACAAACAATTGATTGATTCTAGACACACCACAACCTGATATGTAGAGTGAACACCATGTATAATTTTTGAGTTCATATATGGCAATAGTCTCTCACTTTTTTTTCTGTATTTTTTCTTGTCAACTCATGTCCAGTCTTAGTCTCAAAAAAATAAACAAAAACCCAAAAGCCACTTTTTTTCCCCTCAGATCTCGAAAAGTTACACACATACTGGCTGGGGCCAGATCACTTTGCTGTTGTTGTTTTTTTTTAATCTTTTTTTCTCCTTTTTTTTTTAAAATAATAAAACTGAAAAATCATTGATACAGTCAAGGGTCACAAACGTCATTAGGGACTCACTTGGAGTTATGAAACAAGTAAGCCATGAAGTCTTCTACCTTTTGTCCAAAGGTCCACAAAAGAGATGGAAACTTCAATGTCCAGCTAACGTGGTGGAGCTATCTGTCTGCTCCAGAGCTAAGTATGCTTTATGATACAGAAGGGCAGACTTCTCTGTCTCCAGGTCATGACTGATACGGAACAGCCATGTCTGAAAATAAATGTATATATATATATATATACACATATATATCTTTGTGTGTATTGTTTTTTTTCTCCCACCAACTGTAGCTCCCAATCTCATTATAGGTATAACAGTTCTTATAGCTGTGAAATCTTGTGTTTTTTTAAAGTATTTATATATTTATATATAAATAATTCTGTTTTGAATTCTTTTTTATTTTTATTTTTTTAAATTTTACACATAATATTCTTTGTCCTTGTTTTTCTGTTTCTTATGGCCACTCTTGGAGCTCTGCTGCTTCTCCTTGACGAGCATGCCGTTGCTCTGGGCAGAGTTGCTGATGTAGTTCCGCGTCTCGTCCACCTGATAGGACCCCTCGTCCCTGTTCCTGTACTTGTACATGGCATACAGGAGGATCAAGATGCAGAGGGCGGCAGCAGCCACAATGCCGACGACCATCCCTGTTGTACTGCTCGACTCCCGGATCACCTCTGAGGCCCCCGGAACCCGTCTGATTCCTGGCTCTGTGGGGTTTGCTGTGGGCACATTACGGAACATGGGGGAAGTAATTAGTGGGCTCTTCAGCTTTGTGCTGTCTAGCTCATAGGCAGTGGGCAACGGAAGCAACACTATATCAGGCTGGGGTTTGAGCTCACGGTTATTCATTTTGCCAGCTGGCAATTTGGGCACCATCCCAGACGAGGAGGAAGCTGTGGAGCGGATCAGCTCAGGGGACAAAGATGTGGTAGTAGTAGTCCTACCAGTTTCGGAGACTTTGTTAGGTCTAAAGTTCTTGGATTCCCACTTGGGCGCATGTGCATTGTAGCCACCTTCGAAGACTGAAGTGGAAAGACTCTTATCTGTTACCAAGGAGAAGGTGGTGTAAAAATCTTCATCATCAGTAGGGGGCAGGTTAGAGTCAAAGGTTTCCCCTGAGCCATACCCAGATATCACCAAGCCATCATCATCACAACCATCGCTGCCTTGGTCCGACAAGCAAGGTAACCCCGCCTCAGAGGTCATGGACAGGGAATCTTTGGTGGTCTCAATAATGGTGAGGAGGGGGCGAAAGGTAGGGGGGAGTGTAATGAAAGGTGCACGAGTAGCAATAGGAGGGGGGGTTAAAGGGTCTTCTACAAGTAGAGGGATAACTAATTCACCTCCTGGGATGAAAAGAAAGACAAAAACAAAGGATTAGTATATTGTCAAATATGGTTCATCCTTACTTTCAATGAATTTAGCCTAAATGGGTGGCAAGCATCTATGTTATAAAGAAGTAACATAGAGCCTTCCCCTGGAGCTGTTAAGCCATCCCAAGCATATTTATAGTCTCCAAAAGCCTCTTGCAACCATAACCTGAAATCCCTTGGGGGAGGGGGAGGGAAGATAGCCTTGAAGATACTCTCAAAACAACTACTTAGAATTCACATGTACAATTTTAAGTACAGATGGTGAAATTATTCAATTACAGTTTTATGAACATAATCTAAAGGTGACAGATTTTAAAGATGTGATTTTTCAAAAAGTTCTCTCAAATGGCTATATCACCTAATAATTTTTTTGCTTCTTTTTTTCTTTATTCTTGTTCCTTCCTTTTTTCCTTTTCTCCTCGCTCTTGCAAAGACAATAATACCACCTTATAGCTGGAAAGTGTTTCGAATTTACAAAATGTGATCACAGACAAAATGTCATTTGAAAAACATGGTGATCCTGTGAGATGGGTAGGTTTTATTAACCCCATTTCACAGATGGAGAAAGTAAGTCTCAACATAGATAAGTAACTTAGTGTTGTAGGTTAGATTAAAAATATGAATCTCTAACATTGTTCAACTCATTTTACAAATGAGCAAACTGAGGCTCAGAGAGTTGAAGTAACATTTCCAAGGTCACATAGGCTGTAAGTAATAGAGATGGGTTTCATTCTCAGCTCCTCTGACTCCATATTCTCAGCTCTTTCCACTGCACCACATTTCCTCCTGTACAAAGTTACAGCTAGTAAATGGCAGGATTGACACTAGCCAAGAAATTATTTGAGCCTCAGTCTAGTCCTTTGTCCAGTATATCATATACCACTGTTGTCTGATGCTATGTTCCCAGTACAATAATGCCTAGTTGTTGGAACCATGCATAGAATGGGTCTTTAATATATACATTGCCTTTTCTTAGTCCTTTATCTTCAAATTTACTTTATTTACCAGCATGCATCCTCTTGCACTGATTATACTGGGAGATAGTTGAAGGCCCTGGTTTGTGTCTTGTGAATTTCTTCCTTGAAATTCTAGAAATCATCTGTCAAATAGCAACACTTTCTGCTTTTGCTAGATAAATACATATTCCTCTTTGCTTACATGCTGGGTTAGTGATTTATTGCATTTTTCATAGTGGATTTAAAAAAATACCTAGTGCATTTCATTTTGGGTCTATTGGAAACTGAGGATTTTAGAATTTGAAAGGAGAGTACTTTAAATAACAGAGTTTTACACACAATAGGAACATAATAAATATGTATTGGTTGTTATTTTCCTTCTACCTCAGAGTTAAAGACACCATTTTTGCCTTTTTAAGAATGAATCAAATTTTTTCTTCATAAATGTACCTTCCCATGGTACTTTTAAGCCTAACAAATAGAAACCATGAATCCTTTTACATCTTTATAACCCATTCATTCTGGTAAAATGTAAGCTTCTTGAGGTCAGGAAGTATTTTTTTTTTTGTTTTTTTATCCCCACTATCTACTGTGGTTCTTTATACATATTAGGAGTTTAATAATTAAATCCATGAAATTCTTCTAAAAATTCAGTTCTATCACATGGTCAGTTTGAATGGACTTTCTGGTGGTATGCATGCACTAGTCTCAGCTCTTAGATATGTCATACGGATAAAGTCAAGGGGTGAAATAATATTCTATCTCCCAGAAGGGAAAATTTGATCGTCATAATATGAAGGCTGGTTGATTTAAATGGCATTTCAATAGATCTATGTCAGTAGTACCCATGAACCCAGCATGGCCTTAGCTGAAGCAAACTCCAACTCATGGTTCACATGTTCTTAGTAGAGAAAACTTCAGCTCAGGTCAGAATTTCTGAGGATCTCTCAGACGTGGCACAGTTCGGTCTTAGAGGAATCCTCTTGGAGAGTCTAATCTCCAAACTAGAATTCTAGGGAATATGTAGGAGTATAAACCCTAACTTTTTAATTCCCTCTCCACTTGCAACATCTCCCTAAGCCAACGGATTGGAATCCAGCAGACTTTAGGGATATCAAAGAAGGGCATCCTAATACCCAGTGTCAAGGCCCTCACCAAAATGTGGGTTTTGTACTTAGCTTTGAATTATTTGATGGATTTTTGGTTATCCCAACAGGCTTAAGCAGCAAGATTTAGTAGAATACATGCTAGACTTGGAATTAGCAGAGACCTGGATTAGAGTCCACCCTCTGAGCATCAGAAATTATGTGGTTATAGAAAGCCATTTAAATTCTTTGAGCCTCTGTCTCCTCATTTATCAAATGGGTCTTTAGTGTATATACATTTTTCTCTCCTCAGTCCTTTATCCTCTCATTTTTTTTTTAAATTTAGCAGCATGCATCCTCTTGCACAAATGTACTGAGAAGTATTTGAAGACCTTGAATTGTGCCATATGAATTTCTTAATGGGGATGATCACACAAATGGGGACAATTGTGCTTATGGTGCCTACCTACTTCACAGAGCTACTGTGAGGGCTACATGAGGCACTGCATTAATATCTTAAAAAGACTTTTGGAAAACCCTGTGCATATTGCCTTTTGTCGTTAGTCTCTATTTCCTGGACCTGTGGCAGGGCTGTGTTCCAGAGCTTACCAGAGCCTTTATGGCAGTATCTGAGCACTTTAGATGAAATGCTTCTGTGGAGAGGGAGATGGGGGAAGAGTTATTGGAGGAGAGGGGACGAAAGAAAGGAGAGTGCTGTAATACTTTAATACATATACTTCACTACTTTAAATTACAAACATGAGAACAAAATGTTTACATTTAAGCCCCGTTTCTAGATTAGGCAAAACCCTTCAATCCATTATCCTCAGGGCTATGAGAAAATGACACACTTCTATATCTTGACCTATTCTACAGCTACACTAATCAGGAACTATCTTGAGAATCACAGGATAACATCCTGAACTCTGGGTTCTATACCAGAAAATAGACTTGGGAAATTATTGAGCAAAATCATCTTTGCAGATTTGCCCAAACTTCAGGCAAGCTTCACTTGGGTAGTGGTTAGTCTTTACATTGAGGGCATATATAATTCATCTGCCTTGTGAGTTTTTGATGCATAATTTAAAAACTTTTGCTACTTGTACAAATGGAATATAGAGTTTGTATTCCTAAAGGTAAGCTAATCCTTTACTCTGAAAAGCAAACTATGAATGAACTTTTCTCTTCTTCCATATAGACAAAAGCATGAAATGCTAGATTGGGAGGTTAGATGAGTAAACAGAGAGCTGTTCTTGGAAGAGAGAGACAGAGAGAGGAAGAAGAGAATAAGCATAATCTATATAGATCCATATTTTAGATTTTCTCAGCAATCATTTTAAATTTTTTTTTAGCTTTTTTGGGGGGGGAAGGCAGGGCACTTGGGGTTAAGTGACTTGCCCAAGGCCACATAGGTAGTAAGTGATAAGTGTCTGAAGCCAGATTTGAACTCAGGTCCTCCTGACTCCAGGGCCAGTGCTCTATTCACTGCACCACCTAGCTGCCCCTTAATTTTTTAATGAACATATCTCTATGTTGGTTTTCCACCATCTTAACACAACCAAGGATTACATTTTCTAGTCCTTATCCAGTCATTAGTTTTCTTCTACAATAATACATTTTTATGGAATATCCATGGGCCTCAGTGCTATTAAAAAACTAAAGTATACAAGAAGCATTTGCTGAGAAGTTTTGTAGATTCAAGGAAAAAACAGATAATTTGAATATAATTGTTTGGTAGTGAATACAAATCCCAGAGATTTTGTGTGTGTGTGTGTGTGTGTGTGTGTGTGTGTGTGTGTGTGTGTGTGTGTGTGTGTGTGTGTGTGTGTGTGTGTGTGTTTTCAATGGGTTGCTATGGGATTAAGAATAAGGTGTCCTGGGATTAGAGAGTAATATTCGTCTATGATACCCAAATGGAATCGTGAGTTTGTTGGGTGTTTTTTCCCCTAATAGACCATGCAATGCTTCTGAAGTGTCTTTTAGTCTATATCTACAATCCTGACAAAAGCTCCACTCCGCACCTTTAACCTATGCATACACTTACACTGTCATTGACTACTTTCTTTCCATATCCCACAAACACCGTGGTGCTATCTTCTGGATCCTTTTTCACTCTGAGAAAGGGTCACTAGTTTTTAGATTAACAGAATTAAAGAGTGAAAGTCAATTTAAAACAATGTTAAATCGAAGGTTTTTTTGTTCCCTAGATGCAGGGATCTCAATCATTATCTCACTGAATGTAATATGTCATTTCAGTTTTCAAATGACAGATACCATGAAGGTTGCCTTCAATTTTGCTTGTAATTTTGTTCATTTCTGGTAACCCTAATAGAGATCAAAATTATATCTCCATGTGCAAGACCTAAGACTTAGCTCTGCTGGTTTTTAATTAAGGAAATGGATTAATTAGTATAATATAAGCTCCTAGACTATGAGGACAGTTTTGTCTTTCTCTTTGTATCTTTGAAGCTTCATTAATAGTTCATGCTTTAAAATAAATCCATTGAATTAAGTCAAATAAAGACCTTCATAGTTCTCTTATATTGGGATTTTAATGTTAGAGGGAAAATGATTTAAAGGGAATCAAGTTAAAGGTGTTGATGGTGGTTATTTGACATGTAAATTGAGGCAAAGGTTTCACTTTTAGCGTATTTAGAGATCCCCTGCCATGTTTGGCATTAGGTGTGACATGGTTATAAATACAATATGTTTGATAGCTTTCAATTGCCATTTGACAAGGATGATGAATGTTCCAAGTAGTTTAACCCATTGGGTTATCAGGGGCCTTCTTTCCTGTCATTATCCCATTCCCCCTAAAAGTTTCTTAGTTCCTTGTTAAAGATATACAACAAAGGTATCTCCATATAAGATATTTTCCCGCTTCTTATCCATTCTCTCCTTTCAAATTAAACCTGGGGGCAGGTGATGATAATTTTTTTTCACATATGGATCCAGTAGTGATCAATGAACTAGACAGGCTTGTGAAAGACATGAAACAAACAGCTTAACAAACTAAATGATTGCAGGCACCACGATACAAATCTACAACCCATTAAAACACCAATCTCCTAGGATTTCTCCTGTGCCCTGAACAAGAACTATATGTATTTCTTAAAGTTAGCATTTAAAATCTGTCACATATACTTTTTTTTGTCAGGTTTGTGGTTTTCTTTAAACTTGAGAGATCACTGGGGATATAAAAGGTCTATTTTAGCCTTGAAGGTTGCCCTGATTTTTGCTTTAGGACTGTATTTATAGATATATAATTCATGCCTCTAGGGCCGATATTCAGTAAAGGACTCTCTGCCATTGGAAAAGATAGAGTGTTAAAAATTTAATAGAACTCTTCAGAATTGTGAGAATTTTGTCAGGGATCAAGAACGTAAAGGGTCATCCACCAAAAAAAAAATTGTAGGTTTATGTTTTCCTTGTTGCCTTGCGTTTATTGTCTCATTGGAGTTATCATAATTGAAGAGGTCACTACATAAACCCAAAGAGTTGGAAGGAAAATACAACCAGTACATGTTTATTTTGGGCTATTCCACTAACCCTCAAAAGAAAAGAAAGATTCTTGAAAGATTTCTTTGAAAATTCCGATGGTGAGAGTTGTATATTCTCTTCCCTCTACCATATGTGTGGCTCAATTGCTTTCTAAAATACTAGGTTTGTTTCATTGCATTTCATGTACATTTAACATTTTCAACTGATCTCTTTCATTCATATGTTCCCAATTGTAATAAACCTTTCTTCTGGAAATTGCCTTGTCAAGGAAGGAAATATTCTTTCCCTCACTGAGTTGGGGGTACAAAAATTATCCAAAATTTTTTTTTAGGAAGACAAATAAATATGGTACAGAGCATTCAGTGGATTGAGCACAAGATTTAGATTCAGGAAGACCTGTGTTCAAATTGTGTTTCTAGCAATAAGCAGCTGTGTTACACTAGGAAAATAATTTAATCTCTAGATTCTGTTATTGGTAAAATGAAAGTATTGGATTCAGTGATCTATACATTCCCTTCCAATTCAAAATCTATGACCCTATAACCTCAACCTCAAGTTCATCCTTTGTGGGGTAGAGGAGTATCTATGTTCCACATAATTATTGTGAAACTTCTATGATCCATTATCTTCCCAGCTCAAACTTATTAAAAGTAGCCAAAGAGAATCAGAGTAAGAATAGAAGAGATATTAAAAAAAAGGATTAGATACTAAAAAATAAAAAAGGTAGAAGGTCAGTGTCCCAAACAGTTGATAACTTCTTATCTCAATGTACCTAAAATGACTGGACAGGAAAATAGGTTGAGTGGGGCAGGAGAGGTAGTAAGATTTAGCTGTTGGATTTGCTTGCCTTCCATCCTAAAAGCAAAGGTTGACTATTAAAAGCAACAGTTCTGATTTCTCATAATTCCTAGAATGGAGACTGGGACAAATGGCTTATTTAAGTGACAGTTATGTCACATCATACAATATTTTAGGAAATGATACATTATGTAGTACTTAATGAGATTATTATATTTTTGTGATTCAATAATACTTAAAACTTCCCCTGCCTCTATACCATCACACCTTAACTTTACTAATATGAGGCAGTGAAAAAAAATAACAGATCTCTTCCATTATGACATTTCTAAAAGGTACAGAATTACAGTAAAAGTATTGATGAGGCATAGTCAAGTGGCTTAAAGTAGATAACTCAGGTTTTGTACGAAAGTGAATGATTTTTTTCTCCTATGGAAATGTTGAAATAATCTTCCTTAAATATAAAGAAAGCCACAGTTAGAATTCAATTTTAAATTCAAATTTTAAAAAGGGGTCTAGAAAGGTAAAATGGTATCATTTAAGAAACTTTTTCTGTAAAATCCACAATACTTTTCTTTGTGGCAAACAAGAGAAGCAGGAGGAGAAAGAACAACTTCATATTATCTAGTTCATGGGTTAAAGCTGGTATTTTACCAGAATCCAGCATTCCAATTTATAGTAATATTTGGTAAGATAGTTTAGATGAAATTAATATGTTAAAAAAAGCCAAAATGAATAACTTTTTTTAATCAAGGAAAGTTAACTATGTTATTTACATATCTTTTGCTTTTCTTAGGTTAATGGGCAGTAAGACAGGACAGATTGTAAACTTAGTAAATCTAAGGTGATGGAAATTTAAACTCACCACCAAAAAAGGATACTTGGAATATTTTTCACTTGAAACCTCTGACATGTAGATACCTGGATAAGAATGTTAGCCTTCCTGATGCTTCTTTCTCAAGTATCCTCAGATTCAATTTTTGATAAAAATAATTAAAAAAAAAAAGATTCTCGGAGAAGCTAGGTGGCACAGTGGATAGAGCACTGGCCCTGGAGTCAGGAGAACCTGAATTCAAATCTGGATTCAGACACTTGACACACTTACTAGCTGTGTGACCTTGGGCAAGTCATTAACCCCAATTGCCTTGCCTTTCCCCCTCCAAAAAAAAGATTCTCTTGATCCTTTGGCTTCATATGAGATTCCATGCTTTAAAATCATCCATGTCTCAGATTGATTTTGCAGTCAGGTGTGAGTGTCAGAGTGGTGATAGTAGTAGTGTAATCATGGGAACCTGAATTCAACTGTAGTCACTTGAGAGTACCTTTATGGCCACTGCTTAGGAAAGGCACTAAAGGAATGGTTACCTTGAAAGTTCTTCCAAAGAAATTAAATAGGCACAAGATAGATAAGACGGGGAAATAGTTTCATTGACTTATAACTATTGGAGGCAGTTCTACTCATTTTTCCCCACAGGCAGCTATAAACATCAACATCCCACTAAGAAGTCTAACTATTTCTGAGGCTCAAAAATTGGTAGGAGAACGAAATAGACTGGGAGGCTGAATCATCAGTGGAGAGAAAGAAACCCACCCGCTCTGACAGAGAGCAAAATTTACATTTATTAAAAGAAGCAATTCAGCACGAAACATAACAGCAAACATTAAAATAAAATAGACTCAAATAAATCAAATAATGTAATTTTAAAATAACATAATAGAAAATAACTTTTAGGGCCAACAAAGCTTGGGGTTGAGGGAAGCAAATAACACCAATAATAAAGTCATTCACTTTACCAGGTGGGAAAGGGATGAAAGTAAAATTCAAATCAATTTTGCTTTGGGGGAAAAAAAAACAAACTGAAAAAAATTCATTTCAAAGTATACAAAAAAATTATTAAAAAAATCAGAAAAGTAGCATACCACATTAATTCATAATCAACTTACATCAACAAATTGCCCGCATGTTTTTTGGCATGAAAGAAAAATTTACAAAAGAAAGTTGTGTAAGAATGTTCTTGGACAAGTAGAATTGCCACATTCTTGTAACTTGCTTTTTTTGTTGTCATTTCTTAAAAACTTTTTAGCAAAATGTTTAGTTTTCGAAATATAATAATTATTTACGACAAAGGATGATACAGGGAGGCAACAACACATACATCCACACCACATAACATGAAAAGAAAAAAAAATCTGCACTTGAAACAAATTTTTACTTTGGGATTTTTTTTTTGGTGTCAATTTTGCATTTAAGATATTTCCGATTGCAATGATTAAAAAAAAATCCTGTACATTTAAATTTATAATTTGCATTTGTTTTGAAGAAAAAAAATCTTTAAAGTTTTTGAATGAATTTTTGCATTTTTAATTGCTTAGATATATTTTTTTTCAACATTTTCTTTCTGTAACATAAGTTTTAGATTTTTATTCATTTGTTTAAGGAATGGATGACAGCACATAAATTTTAACAATGCTAAAGAAAGGAGGAGGGGTTATGGGAAGAAAAGATGCCTAAAGGGGAGGGTCGTATCTATGAGTGTACTACACAGGAGATGAAGATGATAGGAGTAAATGTGTAAGTGAGTCGCCATGTCCATGTAAGGGCGGTACGAAGTGATCTAGCTGCATTAGAGCTTCTGGCTGTAAGGAAGGGATGGGCAATATACAAAAACAAATGAGCCTATACATGCCCATCACCAAAAATAAAGAACAGAACTCTAACATTGACAGTCTCACAAACCCTAAGCTGCAACTTCTTCAACATGCAAGTTACCCCCAAAAATCGTTACAGTTTCATTAAAGATTCTCAAATGATAAAAACAGTTCAACTTTTTTCCTACTAAAAATAGCAAAAATACATAAAATAATAATCCTAATAATTATGATCAAAAGGTTAAAAACAAAAACAAGAAAACTAGTCTTAGGCATTCCTATTAGAGCAACTTCACCAGCAGCCACACAGACCTCCTCCATCTCCATCTCTTGAGGATGGAGAACTTTGCATAATGACCAAATGAGGAGCAATTGAAACTAGAAAACCTCAAGTCCTGCATCTCTGGTTGCTTCAGTCAAGAAGCTACCAGTTAAGTTGAGTGAATATTTATATTCTGGATATCCCCTCTCCCCAGCACCACCCCATTTTCAAAAGTAT
Organism: Pseudochirops cupreus; assembly: GCA_028627135.1. Classification (NCBI taxonomy): domain Eukaryota; kingdom Metazoa; phylum Chordata; class Mammalia; order Diprotodontia; family Pseudocheiridae; genus Pseudochirops; species Pseudochirops cupreus. Next base: position 431,997,011 of record CM053582.1, read on the forward strand.
GAGGATGTGAGGATACTGCAGCTGAAGTTGCTCCACATTTGAAGAGGGAATGGGGAAAAATTGCAGAAAACAATTCATAACTTTTTGTCGTTGTTCTCAGATTTTGGACAAAACCAAATCTAAAGATAGATATCTAACAATTGAAAAGAAATACATTTATATATATATATATATAGATAGATAGATATAAGAATAATCATAATACAAAAAGCACTTGATTCCCAAACAAGAAGGGAGAAAAGAATGATTTTTTTAAAGAAAAAAATATTCCACACACTTTCAGAGATGAACAACCAGATGCATACATTGAAGAGGAACAGACAGAGCAGTCAAAGGACACTTTCATCACTTTTGTTTTTCTGGCTCATTGATTCCCCTTTGTTGCTGTTATTTTTGGTGTTACCAAAATAAAAAAATGAATATTGCCTTTTCTTTAAAAAAATGTTTTCAGATTTACTTAAAAAAAAAACAAAAACAAAAAAAAAAGACATGCAGTCTGGATGTACGTCATAAATAGACATAGAAAGAGCAGAAATTGGCTAAGACTGACAGATGGGTTATTGTCTAGTTTCCTTTAACTGTAGGATGTTAATCCATGTAATACATGCTTAAAGTAAGTTGCATTTAGGGAAAGCAGAAAAACAAAACCACAAGCTTGGGCTAAGGGGAAGTTAGCAAAGACGAGAACAGTTTGGAGGTGGAAGGGCCAGTAGTCAATATGCCACTTCATGCCTGTCCAGTAGGGGCAAAGATCACTCCAAAGGTTACGTGTTGACCAGAAGGGAGAGCAAGGGACATGAAAGCAAAAGATTTAAGAAAGAGAAAGGGGCATGTGTTAGGAAACACACCCACATTTCTTCTCTGCCCAACAGCCATGTACTAAATGAGTTACACAGAGAGGTCATAATTTAATGGTGGTTTCAACTTCTTCTCCATGTCTTTGATCATACTTGGAAGTCAAAGGCTGAGACAAGAGGTCTGTGTGAGCGTAAGTCTGTTAAAGGCACAGCATATTCATTTTCAATGGTTGGGTCTAAGGGACTTTCAGCCCTATAAATTCAACATCAATAACCATAAACCTAGGATGTCATCCAAGAAAAACAAAAGAAAACATCAAACCTCACCCATTTCCATTGTTAGAATCACTTTGGAAAAGCCCTTTGTGGGAGGGGGAAGTTCGATAGGGGAGGGGAGAGTTGGAGGGAATAGGGAAGGATAGGAAGCAAATTTTTTGCCTCTAGGCACAATTCACATTAAGAACATTTGAAGGGAGAGGGAATTGTTGGGAATGGCTTATGCCTCTACTGGAAGAATCTGTACTGTCGACCTCTCTACTATGCCTCTTCTGGGAGTGTACTGAGGGCAACTGTTTTAACCAAGGACTGGGAAACCTGGGTAGGCAAACCACAAAGGCAAGACACTTGTGAGGATCTGATTCTGAGAGCCCATTCAACTAGCTCCTCAGGACAATTTGGGGTGACTGACAGAAAGAACAAATTGGGTACATAATTCAGAACTGCAGCCCCTTCTGAGATTTTCCCCTCCTATTAAATTTATCTTTAAATCTTGAAACAATTGTGTCCCCATGGGTCAGTCCATACCAAGATTTTAGTCTCTGGTTTAACAATGCTAATCACTACTTTGGAAATTCCACAAAGGGCAGTTTTTGTAAAAAGAAAAATAAATATAAAACCCTTGTTGCTAAGAGACATTGTCATTGCTTACTTTTTGTCACTGGATGTTTTATAATGTATGATACATATTTACCAATTGCCCTAAAAACCCTAAAATGCTTCTGCATAGATTTAACAAATACATTTCGTAGCAATTTTTTTTTCAATATATAAATTGAAGCTCTTTGATTATGATCACGTCGCAATAAGCATCCAGAAGAACTGTGGGCTAAGTATCAAATGTGATGAGTCAGATCTCTTTGGTGTGGTAGCTATACCCACAAATCTGCTTGCTTGGAAGTTTTACCAACTATCTGAGGTCATAGAAGGTTGAATCTAGTAACGTACTTATTTTAAAAGTGAGAAATTTGCAACCAAGACACAATTCACATTCAGAGAAAGTTTGAATCAGTCAGCTTTCATCATTACACCCATACTTTTAAGTAAAACTTTAGGAAAAGGATTGTGATTTTTGTACTCAGGGGAACAGAGCCCAATAATATCAACCTAAAGTACTTGGACACAGATGCAGCATAAATTTACTGCCTATATGTTTTAAAACTTAGTGGCTTGCCAAACTATAAATACAAGATCCTTTTGATTTCTGGCCTAGATTACCAAAATTTTAACTTATGGTCACATCTGATTGATCCACCTTGACTTCCCAGAATCAGTTTAACAGAATTGAGAGAAATTTTTCTTTGAATATTTATAATGGTTCATTACCATTATGGTCTTTTCATGGGTAGGTAGCTCTACATAGGATGATGGGAGTGAAATTGAAATAAAATTAGCCAATAAATAAATGAAGGTGATTATGAAATAGTCACCAAAGTTTCCCACAAAACCAATGCAGTATAATACATCATGGAAGCTAAGACTTCAGAAAGGAAAAAGAAAAAGCCCATAAACTGAGACTTACTTTCCTACCACTATTCTGGTATTTCAAATATTATGGTCTGTTCTTACCAGCTAAGGTGCCTTGTTAGGGCTTTTTCATGGTGTAAGACAGATAAAAACTTGGATCATCTCAAAGGCAGTAAAAAGAATATGTAAGCTACACTGGAAGTGTTTGAGTTCCAAAAGCCTCGATTTATAAAATGAAGGTGCAGAAGAGGAGGAGAGAAGACATATTTCATAGTGCTATTTCATAGAAAGCATTTGGAAACCTTAAGTTACTATATAAATGTGCTGCCAACTGCTACTGATGTGTTTATTGCTAACCTCAATGTTAAATAAATGAACTGACAATAAGGATTATGTGTTTAAAAATGTGTTTCTTAATCTAACATGAATGCTTAATTATTAAATTCATGAACACTTGTTCACAATAGACATTACCCTATATGCAATGAATGCAGCCAATTTAGAGCTTTATTGGTCAATATGGACTTAAGCCATAGCTTAGCCAAGTCTCATAACTTTTATCATCTCTCATGAGAATATTATTTCAGTAAAAACAAAATAAAAGGGATAGTTCCCTCAGTTCCTTCAGGTCAGAAGCAAAGGATTTTAATGGCTTTAGGTATATTTAGTCTCATAGACCATACAAAAACATAGAGAATGAAGCAGTGTAGAACTGACTTTAAAAACAGAAAGTGCTGGGTTCAAGGCCTGCCTATGACATACACTGGCTGTGTGTCCTTGGGCAAGTCATCCCACCTCTCAGTGTTCTGGCAACTCTTTAAGACTATTGAATTGTAGTGGTGCTGGCTCACACTGAAAGAGTGAGTTTTCTCAGCTAGAAGTTCCTTATGGTAATGAAATCACAGGTTCAGTCTCTGTCCCAAAGATGTAGGTAGATAGATAGATTAGAGACATAAATGAAGATATATGTCAAGATAAATGAAGAGAAGCTGACTGAATATGATAGAAAGCAAGGTAATACTGTTGAGAGAAGTCTATGAAATTTTGCCAAGATACATAATAAAGACAGTGTTTTCTGCACCTGTCATGGAAGACAAGATAACTTACCAAATTCAGTGGAAATCACTTTTAGAAACTAGGAGAAGATGGAATGCACAGTATATTGGAAAGGTATTGGAGATAAGAGTGCCAAATTTTAAACACCACTATTTAATTAATAAAAATTTGAACATGGGCTGACCATATAACTTCTCTGTATCTTTGTATTTTCCTGATCTAAAAAAGGAGGTGGTTAGAATAGATAATTTTAAGGTCCACAAACCTAAACCAAACTCCTCATTTTAAAGATAATGAAACTGAGACAGAGGCTAAGGGTCTTCTATTAAGTAGAGCGTTATCCTTCAAGTTCAAATCCAGAATACTTTTCTACAGCATTATACCAAGTGCTTAAATTCTATATTTCTTTGATTTCCTGCTTAATTAACGCTTAGAAGTTAGTATATAACCTTTCTGTCTGTATATATGCATGTGTGTATGAGCTCATTAATTCCTAAGAACTTTTTATTCAGCCAAATTTCATCCACTTGCAGATGGCCAGACCCAACTGCACATGGCTAAACCAACCTTGCCAAAATAAAGAGTCATTTAAGGTCATTCAAAGTTATTAGGTTCTCTATTAACTCTTTTAAAATTTAACAAAGTAAACAACTTTGCCTGAATAGAAATTGTCTCCTCTTTCAAAATGAATAAAGCAAAGCTTTAATATTCTGCTTTTGAGAGGAGTCATTGTTAGTTTTGCTCATAATTTAACTTAGGTGATTCTTAATAACATTTATAGATTATTTTAAAGTTTGGAAAGTGCTATCTATCTATCTATCTATCTATCTATCTATCTATCTATCTGTCACCTATTTTTCTTGCTCAAGATGACCCTATGAGGTAAATCCTACTGGAATTACCACCATTTAACAAGGAAGAATCTGAGGCTTACAGAGATTATTCAGAATTAGATGGCTAGTAACTGTCTGAGGTAGATTAAATCCCAGGTCTTTACCAGTCCAAAGTCTAGCACAGTTTTTTCATTGAGAGTCTACCACTCAATGACATCCCTTATCAGGCCAACTGGATTTGGTTTTGAATACATCTGAAAGATTCTTCTCTTCTTACTCAAGAAATAGTTCTTAGGTGCTTTTTTTCCAGTTCATTCAACAAGTATTTATTTGTTTTTACAAGTACCCAACAAGTATTTACAAGTACCTAAACCAAGTACAGTAACTAATACAAAGAAAGTAAAAGATTGTTCCTTCTCCTCAAAGCATTTAAAATTTGTCCCTCATGGAAGTACTAAGTTCTGGCTGGAAGGAATCATCATAATCCTCTGGATCCACAATTAAGCCTAACACACATATACAACTGATATTTAGTTGTTATATAGTTGTTTTCAGTCCTGTCTGACTCTTCATGACCCCATTTTGGGGTTTTCTTGGCAAAGATACCAGAATGGTTTGCCATTTCCTTCTCCAGCTCATTTTATAGTAGAGGAAACTGAAGCATACAGGGTTAAGTGACTTGCCCAGGGTGATACAACTAGTAAGGTCTGAGGTCAAATTTGAACTCAGGAAGACTAATCTTTCTGACCCCAGTCTTTCTATATCCACTGCATCACCTTGCTGCACCACAACTAACAATACCTTTACTTTAAAATTACATTCTATCTACTCTGCATATATCTGAAATGCACACAGCTGTTTGACTGTTGTCTCCCCAGACAGAATGGGAGTGACCTTTGTTAATATCAGTAGTACATAGCATAGTGCCTAGGTTTGATTTCAGCAATAAATAATTGTTGACTTAAGCTGTTCATAATGGCACATAGTATTCAAAGTCTCCTTCTCTTCATAGAAATTGCAAATGGCTTGGGAAATATCATATTTCATTTGCCTCCCCTCTCACCGAAGTTACAAATATTATGTCTTGACTGCAGTAGGTGCTAAATAAATGCACTAGGTATTAAGCTTTCTGTTCTTGGTTCTTTTTTTTTCCTCACCTTTTAGTACTCAGCTCTAAATGGAATGAAGCTCCCCTGAGTTCTAGTCAGCAATTCTATGCAAATTAGACCTTCTCATCCACAGCTGCCTTAAAAGACTTCATGAAATCCAATCTGAGGAGTTCACCCTCTTACAAACTGGAACTGTAATGCTTATTTCACTCAGTCTTTCATCTGTAACCATGTAATCTACAGACAAAATAATTAGGGACTTCAGCACTCATGCTTATATAGATTTGCTCGTTGTCTTTAAAAAGGCAGGAAGAACTGGTCAGGGAAATGAAAAGGGGAGAAAGGAGCATTGGTGAGAGTGGATGAAGGATTAAATTATGTGCTCAGTTGTCTCTGAATCATTTGGCATTGCTTGTGACTAAAGGCTTAGGATACTGCAGTGGAGAGACCATTTTGCCTGATCTGGTGAGAAAGGATTTTATGATCATGTTTATGGAATTTTTAAATTATTCAAGAGGGTTTATTTTCCTTTTTTTCTTCCTCCCACATGTAAAATGATCAGCTGTGTCAGTGTGACTAGAACTCAGTTCAACTGATTTTTTCTCTGGGATATATTCCAAAATTATCATCTCCTCTCTGCATGTTTTAAGTGTTATCAGCTGTAAAAAATCACGAAGAAGAGATGACAAAGTTCGATGACATTTTTAATTTTAAAAAAATTCATTACACCTTGAAGAATACTCTCCCTATTCATAAAAGCCAGCTGCATTTCCAGGAATACTCAGCTTTCAAAAGACAAACACAAGCATTCTCTTTCTAACTTAATGGGAATTAGGGCTATGAGGAGAATCTGCTGACATTTTGTCCTTATCCCTGGAAAGGTCTAACCAAAGATTACTTGAATTAGATAGTATCTTAACTAACTACCAAATTGCAAAATTGTCCAAGAAATTACAATTACCTGTATGAACAAAACACCATGTTTTATTTAACTGAGATGTTTTCAGGGGAAGTTGCCACTTTCTTCTCAGTGTGAGATTTGAGTGATTTCACAACCATGAAAAAGGCTCACTCGAAGTGTACTGTTGCATCAGTATAAATGGAGTACTAGAGATGAAAGCATGTGCTCAAACAGAGGACGAATTATTATTATTATTTTTCCTACAAAGGTGGGGTCAATGCAGAGAGTATTTGTGATTCCACGGGCATGAAAACTCTCCTTGTGGGATTGTAGCCTGTATATAACTTAGTAGATAAGTGTTAGAGAATTGCCTGCGATTTACGTAATTTGGCCAGGGTGAAATAACTAGTATCAAAGGTGGAATGTGACCTTATGTCCTCCTGACTGTAGCCCTAAGTCACTCTGACTTTAAGTGCAGGAATAAGTCTGACTTGGAGTCAGAGGTCCTGGTTTTGAATCCTTGTCCTGCCACTTACTGTGTGACCTTGGGTAAGTCAATTCCCCTCTCTCTGGGTCTCAGTTTTCTCATTTATATATGGGTGTCCTAGAATATCTTATGCTCTAAACTGTTTAATGGTGGAATAAAGAATGACTGCTATGGCAAAAAACCACCACAACAGTAACTATTACCATAGGTTTTTTTTTAATACCATAGGGATAATAATTACAATAATAATAGCATTTACCTCTTACATAGTGGTTTAAGGTTTGCAAAGCAATATATGTATATCTATCCCTATCTATCTATATCAATATATATGTTGATATACGTCTATATCAATATATCTATATCTATCTCCAAATCTATATATGCATATATCTATATTGATCTTCACAATCACTGGTGAGGTAGGTGTTACTATTGTTCCCATTTTTCAAATAAGGAAACTAAGGCTTTGAGAGTTTAAGTCAGTTGCCCAGGGCCACACAGTTAATATCTGAGACTCAGGTCTTCTTGATTACAGAGCTAGGTGGCACAGTGGATAGAGCTCCAGGCCTGAAATCAGAAAGAGACATCTTCTTGAGTTCAAACCTGGCCTCAGGCATTAGTTGTGTGACCCTAGGTAAGTCATTTAACCCTTTTTGCCTCCATTTCCTCATCTGTAATATGAGATGGAGAAGGAAATGGCAAACTACTTCAGTGGTTTTCTTTGCCAAAAAAATTCCAAATGGGATCATCAAGAGTCAGATACTAACTGAAGGGACTGAACAGCAAAGTTAAGTGTAGTAGGAACTGATGTTCAGTTGGGTGATTGAATCTTTTGTTAAAGAATGACCAAATTATCATAACTTTAAGCTGAAATGGTTTCATCGGCCATCTAGTTTTACCTCTTCAACATACAGAAGAAGAACCAAGACCCAAAGAGACTAAAAACTTGCCCTAGAGGTCACATGAGTAGTAATTGGCAGAACCAAGATTCAAATTCAAGTCTTCTGGATCCAAATTCCATGTTCTTTCTACTGCTGTGCTATGTTCAGAGATTCTATGTAGTAAGATGTGAAAATAAACTAATAATATAATAATAATAAATCATAAATGTGATTATATAATAAATATACTATATAATATTATCAAATAAAATAACTAATAATTCATTATCATTCATTATTATTCAAAATTTTTTCAATACTATTGAATGATAAATGGTTCTCTGGTTAAATTCCAAGTTTTCCAGAAAATTCGGTTAATCAGGATCCCTATTCATTCCTACCCCCACTATGAATATTTCTTTCACTAAGGATTCCAGTTAATCTAGAGAGGTTTCTAGTAACCAACAAACTTCACAGACTAATTTATGTGCTCAATATGCAAGGATTGAAAACCAAGGACTTGACTGTATGTGGGCCTAGAATAAAACCAAGAAATAAACAAAAAAACTTCTTCATCTAATACTTTAAGTGACTGATAACATAAGGAGACCATCAATCTTAAGAAGGATAATCTAACATAACAATGGCATTTGGTGTATATGTTCCAAAAGAAAATTCAGTAAGGAGAAGGGTATATCAAATCAAGTCAACTATCATTAATCATGTGTCTTCTTTGTGTCACACATTGTGCTAAGTGCTAGAAACACAAAGAATAGTTTTAAGAAATTATACCTGTTCTCAAATTGCTCACAATCTAATAGGGAAATCAACATGAAAAGAACTATAGACAAGCAAGATATATATGGTACAAAATGGGCAACCATTTCAGAGGGAAGGGAAGATTGAGGAGTGGGAAAAGCTTGTTGCACAATGTGAAACTTGAGCTGAAATTTGAAAGAAGATGAGGAAGCTAGGAGGTGTAAATGAAAAGGGAGAGAATGCCAGTCATAGGGGACAGCTGGTGAAAATTCACTGAGTCAGAAATAGAGTTGCTTTTGGGGGCAACAGGAAGGAGGACAGTGCAACTGGAATGCAAGGGAGTAAAATGAAAGAAAGCTGGAAAAATATAAAAGGATCAGGTTAGGAAGGGTTTGAAAATCCAAACAGAAGGTGAGTTGCTGGACTTTACTTTATGGGGGTGGGGGTTGATATGGCCAGATCTGTACCTTAAGTAGATCAACCTGACAGCTAACTAGAGAATGGATTGGAGTGGGGAAAGACCAATTGGAGAGAACATCCAACTGTTTATTGCAGTAGTCTAGGCATGAGGTGATGAGGGTCTGCATCATGGTGGAAGAGAATCATAAGATGAAGGTAGAAATAAGAAGATTTTGCAACTGATTGGATATAGGGGATGAGAAAGAAGAGTTGAGAATTATACCTAGGTTGTGAGCCGATGTGGTTGTGAGGATGGTGAAACTCTAAAATCTAGAGTATCTAGAGAATACCTATGATAGGGAAGTCTGGAAGAAAGGAGAGTTCCAGGGGAAAGATAATGGATTCAATTTTGGACATATTGAATTTAAGATGTCCATGGGACATAATGTTTAAGATATATAATAGGTGGTTGGAGATAAAAAGTCTGGAGGCTAGGATAGAGAGAAGAAAGAAGAGTGCCCAGAACAGAGTCCTGTGGAACACCCACTCTTAAGGGGCATTATGTGCACAATTATCCCACTAAAGAGACAGAGGGGGAGGAGAAAGAGGAGAACGCAGTATCACAAAAACAAGAGAGAAGAGAGTATCAAGGAGATACTGATGGACAGGGCCAAAGGTGGCAGAGAATTCAAGAAAGATGAAGGCTGATAAAAGGCCATTCAATTTATCAATTAAAGAAACATGAATAATTTTTGGAGAGAATAGTTTTGGTTGAATGATGAGGTTCAAAGCTAGATTGCAAAAAAGTTAAGAAAAGAATGAGAGGGAAGCAGGTCGAGGTACCTATTGTATATGGTTTCTTCAAGAGTTTAGCCATTAAAAGGGGAACTATGGGATGACAGTAGAGATTGTATGCAATTGCCGGAAAAAGAATAGAGACAAGTTTTAAAAAAGCATATTACTGGGTTGGTCAGTCAGCACATACTTGTTAGAACCTACTATGTCAGGTACTGTGCTAAGCAGTGGGGAAATAAATGCAAAAGGGTCTGCCCTCACATTGGGCCAAGTTCAATATTACTTAATCAAATAACATTCCAGTAGTGTTAAGTATTGCAGATCTGAGGCCTCTGAAAATCAAGACTAATAGGAAATTGATTTTAGTCCTGGCTCTACCACTAACTAGTTTCATAGCTTTAAGCAAAGCCCTTAGTTTCTTTTGATCTCATTTTTATCATCCTTTGAGGGGAAGGATTGGTCAAACTAGGTCATAGGATCATTGGTTTAGAGCTGAAAGTAAACAGAGAGATCCTAGGCCATAGGTATCAAATTCACAATCCAAGTTTCAGGGCATTCCAGCAGAACCAGATTAAAATGGATTTGGAAAGTGTTTAACAAAATAGAAAAAAATACAATACAACATAGATAATGCCAATTTATAGTCAATATGTAGACTATGGAGATCCCTTCCTATTTGAGTTAGTGTACCGCTTAAAGCCTGAAGCTCACAGACCCTCTGAGAAATCTATGGATGGATTTCAGGGGTTTCATAAACTTGGACGGGGAAAAAAGTGTTAACTTTATTTTATTAACATCTAACTAAAATGTGTGTGTGTGTACACATATATGTATATATTCTGAGAAACAGTCCAAGGCTTTCTCAGAGTACAAAATGGGCCCATCTCTCTCTCTGTCTCTCTCTGTCTCTGTCTCTGTCTCTCTCTCTCTCTCTCTCTCTCTCTCACACACACACACACACACACACACACACACACACACACACACACTGTTAAGACCTCTGGCTCTAAGGTGACCCTTCATTTGATAGATCAGAAAACAGGGACCCAGAGGTATGAAGTGAGTTGCCCAAATCACAGAGGTAATAAAGAACAAAAAGTAGGATTTGAACCCAGGACTTCAGACTCCAAATCTAGTGCTTTTGCCACTATCCCTCTTATTCCTTTAAGGGTACCTCTCTTCCTAAGATTCTATGAATTTAATCTCTGTTTCTAATGTAACTCAAATCAATATTACCATTTCCCTCAAAGACCTTAAGATCATTGAAAGATCTGGTTTGAAGCTTGCCTCTGCTTCCTCTGGGCTATGTGAAGCTGAGTAAGTCATTTAATCTCATGGTGCAACTCTTTAGGAAATATAGGTTGTACTATGTCCAAAGGGCTATAAAAATGTGCAGAGCTTTTGACCCAGCAATATCACTTCTAGGACTGTATCCCAAAGAGATCATAAAAATGGGAAAAGGATTCACAGGTACAAAAATATTTATTGTAGCTCTTTTTTTGCGGTGGCCAAAAATTGGAAATTGAGGGGATGCCCATCAATCAGAGAATGGCTGAACAAGTTGTGGTATATGAATGTAATGGAATACTATCATGCTATAAGAAGTGATGAGCAGGTCGACTTCAAGAAAAATCTGGAAAGACATATGAACTAATGCTGAGTGAAATGAGCAGAAATAAGAGAATACAGCATGCAGTAACAGCCACATTGTGTGATGACCAACTTTGATAGACTTAGCCCTTCTCAGCAAAACAAGGATCTAAGACAACTACAAAAAAGCTCATGATGGAAAATGCTATCCACATCCAGAGCAAGTACTATGGAATCTGAATTCAGATCAAAGTATACTGTTTGATCTCTCATTATTTTTTTCTTTCTTGTGATTTCTCCCATTCATTCTAATTCTTCTTTACAATATGACTAATGTGAAAATATATTTAATAAGAATGTATATGTAAAGTCTTTATCGGATTGCACGCTGTCTTGGGGAGGGCAGAGGGGAAGGAAGTAGAGAAAATTTAAAAGTCAAAAGCTTATGGAGGTGAATGTTGAAAACTAAAATTAAATACATTGATGTAAAGGAAAAAAAAGAAATATAGGTTGTGAAGGAGGTATAAATCTGCATTGGTGGAGGGAGTTTCCAAATAATAAAACACAGGTCCAGTCTCTATCACAGGGGTCTATGGATAGATGCCATTAGGGGAGGGAGAGTTAGCATTTTCTTCAATTATTTAAAACGTTATTCTGAAAACAAAATCTATAGACTTCATCACATTACCCGGGGAATCATGATTTAAACAAGATTAAAGATATCGGGTTCCATCCCCATTTCTACCAGATTCCTAAAGAATTGTGACTCCAATTTCATGGAGCCCATACTCCCTATGTGTACATATTGTGTACAGCAGAAGTGTACGTTTGGGACCTAGAAATGACCCAGGTCATTGCACATTGACAGGACAACCTCTCTATCCTCAGGGTATCTAAGCATATATTACTTTTTATCTTTATGTCCACAAGATGAAAAAGTTGCCTAACAATTCCCTGAATTGACAGTATCCCCATCAATTCACAGTAAGAGCCACTGAACAAAGCAATGCATATAGAGCAAGGCTTTGCAAAGTAGAATCATTGGTTTATCCCATGTGAAAACTCTATTGCTGACAGCATAGCTCCGCAGAGTTCAGAGAAAAGCAGTCACTCAACTATGAAATAACACCTTTAAACAGAGGAAGGAGGAACTAACAGAGAGGCTGGGAGCTTGGCATTTTTTTTCTAGTTGCTGTGTGATTAAGGAAAGCTTTTAAATCCAGTAAGTTCAGCCTTTGGTAGAAAGTGTTAGGCACTACTGGTTTTTATTGATTCAAAGAACTCTACCCATTCTCTCTTCTTCAGTGTGCTAATGTTTGGATGCACAAAGCTCTCCAGAGACCTTGATCCAATTTGTACAGAGACTTCATGGCAACAATTACCCATCTGTACTTTGAAGCTATGGGAAGCTGTCCCCTGCTGGATGACTCTTCCAACAGTGGCAAAATATAATGAAACTGCTTCAAGTCCAAACAGCACAACAGGTAGCTTTGTATCATGGGGTCTTATGTCATCTGTGGTCTCGAAAAGAGTGCTTGGCACTCAGCCATGGGTAAAGCATGATGTTTCTAGTGTTATATTTATATGGTAGGGGGGAGACTGATCTATCAACCCATCTACCTGACTTTCCATCAACCAGCCCATCAATCTAGCTGTCTCTATTGTTAAGCATTAGATGTTATTTGGCAAGGATCACCAAAGAAAAACCTCAAGGTCCAGCTCTTCAGATTTGCAACTGAGAACTGGGAACTGCCAAGAAACCAGCCAGGAAGGCCTTGTGTGTTATTTGCTAGCAGATCAGACTATAAAAACAATGGAGCTTCTTTCCTTTGCCATATGGGCTTTTCCTAGCACAGTTGCTCTTTTAGGGAACAGTAAAAACAACTACTTCAACCCAAAATCTCAGGGAATATTTCATGAGGAGACATTGAAAGATAATGGGGAGCAAGTGGCATATTAGATGAATTTTTCCAAGAACTTTGACATTTCTGCATATTTCATTAGAAGATAAAACCTAAGTAGAAAGCCAAATAACCCATTTAGCTTGTTAAATAGAACTACTGTTGATGCAGAATGGTAAGAGAATTAGCTAGTATTTATTTATTTATTTATTTAATGTGCATAAACAGAAGTGCAGAGTAGTAAAAAGAATTGGGATGTCTGAGTTACAAATGCAGATGTGCCACTAACTTGATATGTAATTGTGGGTAGGTAATTTCACTTTTTTGGTACTCTCAGTTTCTTCATCTGTAAAGAGAGGGGAGTCTGATGAGGAATTTGATGAAGTTTTGATGAAACTTGAAGTTCACTAGAATGTGAGGGTGCAAAGGTCAAAAGGTAAAGGCACTAATGAGGAAAAATAGGGGCAGCTAGGTGGCATAGAGGATAGAGCGCCAGGATGAGAATCAGAAAGATTCATCTTCTTGAGTTCAAATGTAGCCTCAGACACTTACTAGCTGTGTGACCCTAGGCAAGCCACTTAACCCTTTTTGCCTCAGTTTCCTCAACTGTAAAATGAGCTAAAGAAGGAAATGGCAAACCACTCCAATATCTCTGCTGAGAAAACCCCAAGTGGGGTTACAAAGTCGGACATGACTGAAAAATGACTGAACAGCAACAATAAAAGGCTGCAACTACATTTTAATTTGAGTAATTTCATTTTCCCTTCCTCCACATTTTACAACTTCAGTCTTAAATTGTGTCAACCTGAGATGAATATTTTAACTACTAGGTGTATTTTTGTAACACCTACCGAGAATTGTCTTGGAAACAAAGTGTGAGGGTCTCAGATCATGATCAGCTGATGCTTTCCACTGCTCTAAGATCCTTGCATGCTCTCAGAATGTCTTCTTATTCCTTCCAGAAACTGTGGGATTCAGAGCTTGCCATTTAAGATTTTAAATTTGTTTCGGGCTTATCATCATAGAGTGCCCAAAATGTTGGAATTGTTTCTTGGGGACTTGGCACACCAATCCTCTCCAGACTTCCACAAGTCTAAGCACCACTTAAAAGACTGAAATATACTTCAGTGGTCCACCCTTGGAGACACCCTCACTCAAACTCAGACCTGATTGGCACTCTCATTTATGTATTCTGAGTAGCACACTTCACCTTCTTCCCATTGACACATTCTAAGTGTCACTGTCTACATATTTTCAGCAATTACTTCACCAAGCCACCAGCCCAGGGCCATACAGTTATTGAACAACTCATATAAAGGTGCTCCAAGGGTCCAAAACTTGCAAATCTGTCCTTCCTAACTCATACCATTCTTAACTGGCAATCATGAAATATCCTGAATGCTCCTTCAAAACCCAGGGGAGAATTACTAATAAGGAATAGCTATTTAAAAACAGTATCTGTATCTCTCATTAATACAAGGGAAAGATGTTCACAAGGTCAGCTAGTGGGGTGGAAGGAACACTTCAGAAATAGTAGTGGATAGAGTGCTAGCTGCATTGAGTCAGGAAGACCTGAGTTCAAATTTGACTTCACACTTACTAACTATGTGACCCTGGGAAAGTAATTTAGTACCTTTCTGTCTCAGTTTCACTAATGATAAAATGGGTTTAACTATAGTACCTCACAGAGTGATTGTGAGGATCAAATGAGATAATATAATAGCACAATTAGCAAGTGACTGGTACATATAACTACTGCTTCTTAACAAACACTTATTCTCTCCCTCCCCATCATGAACAAATTTGTGGAGGGGGAAAGAATTTGAAGTACAGTGACTATAACATTTTGGCTGAAAGGTGGAGCCTATGAATTGGAATATCCGCAGAATCATAGAACTATATTTCTTTAAGAATTAGAAGAAGGCTTAGAGATGATCTGGTTCATCATTTACCTTTCATAGATAATGACCTATGCTTAAAATATTAGGTGACAAGCAGGATCGAAGAAACTAGTAGGGAGCAAAGCCAGAACTCAACCCCCTCCCCCCTCCATTCTTTGCCTCTAGATCCAAGGTTATTTTTATTATACTACATTTCTGTTAGGACTGGGAACATCTTCCTCCACAGTGGGCATCATTTCCCCTTTTCTCCTTTCTGCCTCCCTCCCAAGAATGTGTACAGACTGCTTGACCATTCACATAGCTTGAATGAGATGGGCATTACCAGCTGTAGGTGATGTAGTGAATAGAGTGCTATAACTGGAGTCTGGAAGGCCTGAGTTCAAATCCTGCCTCAGAAACTATTTTTGTCATTCTGGGCAGGTCACCTAACCTTTATCAGCCCAAGTTACCACGTTTGTAAAATGAAGATTATAATAGTACCTACCTACCGTGGCCATTGTAACAATCAAATGAGCTAATATATGTAAGACTTTGCAAACATTAGAATATTATATAATGTTAGCTATCATTATTGTTTTTCTGTTGAGATGGGGGACTCCTGGACATTCCCATCTGTCCTGCCTCTATGCCCATAAGGTACTTTTCTCCCTGTTGCTATTGGATGTAACCCAAGGACCTGAAGAATTTGTCATCTACTTCTCTTCTGTAGATTTCTGAGCTTCATCAGCCCTATAGTGAAATTTTCCTATATGGATTTTCTCCCCGCGTTAGAATGAGTTCCTTGAGACCAGGGTCTGCCCAGTTTTGTTTTGTTTTTCTATTTGAATCCCTAATGCTTTAGCATGGTACTTGGTGTCTATACTGAGTGCTCAATATATGTTCCTTTTTTTTTCCTCGTTCATTCACGATAGATGGGAACCAGGATATGTAAGACCCTGAATGTCAGACTAAGGAATTTGTATTTTGTTTAATAGACAATAGAAAGGGTTTTAAACAGGGAGTGATGTGGACAGAGTTTTGAAATGGAGGAGATTGATCTAGCAGCAAGGTAAAGGATGGCTAGGAAAGGGGTGGACAGTGGTGATGGAGAGACCTATTAGAAGGCTATTCCAAGTTCAGAGAAGAGGTGATTAGAGCCTCTACTAGAGTGGTATGACTCAGCAAGATCCTCTTATAAATTCACAACAATGAGGCATCAATGTGCTAAGGGCTTTATTCAATTTCTCTGGACATCCTGAGGATAACAAGGATCTAAAAATGGGCCTTTTGCAAATCTGGATAATGCTTCTGCCCAGGGAACCTCTATGTGTATCAAGTTGTACCAAATTTCTATAACTCTTAAACTGTGGGGGTCACTAGTACACATCAAAAAAACAAGATTAAGGGATTAGTCATAGTTAGAGAAATTTACAAATGCTGTTCAGATAGCTTCTATCTCTATTGAAAACTAATGAAAAAGTAAATTCAAGTGCAGCTAGGGCAGTTAGGTAATGCAATGGATAACACACTAAGTTTGGAATTAGGGAGACTCATCTTCATGAGTTCAAATCTGGTCTCAGACACTTCCCAGCTGTGTGACCCTGAGCAAGTAATTTAATCCCATTTGCCTCAGTTTCATCACCTGCGAAATGAGTTGGAGAAGGAAATGGCAAATCAGTCCAGTATTTCTGCCATGAAAAACCCAAATGGGGTTATGAAGAATTGGATACAACTGACCCAAAACAACACAAAGTCTTTAGAAAAAAAAATTAACAGGTACAAAGGGAAAGCCTTCATTTCTTATTTTTCCAAAATCGACCAATTGATGCATTTATCCTTATAAACATCCTCATCTTCCCTTCGTCATATCTTAATCTAAAATTATAGAGCCAACTACAGATGGTGAATTTTCATTATTAGTCTGAATAGGAATGTAAGTCTATTCACAGAGATCATCTAGAACAGCAGTTCTCAACCTGTGGGTTATGTTCAATTTGTAACAATGAAAAGACATCCTGCATATCAGATATTTACATTATGATTCATAACAGTAGCAAAATTACAGTTATGAAGTAGCAAATTAAATAATTTTATGGTTGGGGGTCACGACAACATGAGGAACTGTATTAAAGGGTTGCAGCTTTAGGAAGGTTGAGAACCACTGATCTAGACCAATTCCCCTATTTTATAGAAGAGGAATCTGAAGCCCAGAGATATTAATGAATTTTTCAATGTTACATAGTGAGAAGTGTCTCTGGGAGTTCATTCATAGATGCTATCTAGTTCCAATGTCTTTATTTTATACAAGGGGAAAATCAAAACCCAGCACTGCTAACTAATTTGCCCAAGGTCACATAGTAGATGTATCAGAGCTATAATTTCAACCCAGACCCTTTAACTCAAAAGCCAGAACTCTTTCCACTATATAATTCTTCTGTTTGGTCCATTGGCTCTTCCTTATGTTTACTGTCATTATTTGTTGTTGTCTGAGTTAATATGGAAGGCTATTATTGCCAGTTCAGTTTTAAAACTATTTTCATGAAAATAAAATGCAGTTTATTTTAATATCACGCAGACAGATAGTGGTATGCCTGATATTTATCAATACTAGTGGAATGAATGAAAATGAACTCAGGTGCAAATTTTATAGAGCTGGATTTAATTAATGTGAAGGAAACAACTTATCATTTCAGCCTTGCTTCTATTAGGAAAGATATGCTGCAGCTGTATTCTAATAGAAAAGTCCATTAGTAGCATAGACTGTAATTTCCTTTATCTATATACCAGGCACTGAATTGTCAGTTACTTCTAAGACAATATCTTTCTCTACTGTTTTTGTAGACTAATTTCCTAAGCCTAAAATTAAACAGGAAAATATTTTAAATATAAAATGTATTCACTGAATGTTATTGATTGCAACATATGACTTTTAACTGGGGAAAAAAACCCCCAACAACTTGAAACCCTTTCAGATTTTGGAATCCTTCCCAATTCCAAGTCCAATATCCTTTTACATATCACTAAACAGTAAAACTGCATACTTTAATGCTCTCTCCAGGACTACATGCAGAAACATCTTTTCAGGGCTAGACTTTTGGGTCAGATGTAGTTACAACCCTACTAATTAAAGAAGACAGCAATGCAGAGAGATGGCTACCTCTAGAGATGTCAGTCCCCCTCTTGGTGTAATCTATGGGGGTGTAATCAAGGATATGCCGAGCTCAGACCTAGGGAACAGCAAGAAGAATAGGAAACTGGAAGGCAGGTTTTCCACTTATCCTCAGTTCTTTAGCCAAAAACTAATCTTAAGCAGTCATTTAAGTGTTTAATGCAATCTGGCTACTGTTGGCAGCTTTCCAAGGCCTTCTGTTAGCTGCTACTATGGAATTTTGCCAGTAGTCAAATTATCTGTTTTTAGTCTCGTGGGTACCAAGTACACAGGAAAAGTCTTCATTTCATAGCTTTCTAAAACTGACCCATCTATATATTTACTCCCATAAACTTCCTTATCTTCCAAACATCAGTAGCTCAATTTGGAAAACCATCTTTTATATAGCCAATACAAAAAAAAAAGATAGCTGACATTTTAGTATCATAGAAAACTTAGACCTCTTGGCTTTTCATGAATTGCTAAGGAACAGCAACTGAAATCATTGAGGGCTGTTAACAAGCCTTCTCCCCCAAGTGCTACAAAGATTTATTGCCCACTATATGCACATCAAGCATATTAATGGTAAAAATGCTGAAATAAACTGATCATAGAATCCCTAAGAGCATGGAGGGACATTCATAAGCTCATAAATTTGTAACCAGGAGGGACCTTAGAGGTCGTCCAGTTCAATCTCTTCTTCTTACAGATAAGGAAATTGAGGACTCAGCAAGGTTAAATCAGTTTTCCTGGGTTGCACTGGATATTCTAACCCATACTTCTGACTTCAAATCTAGCACATTTGGAGAGTACTTTCCACATGCAAGTCATACCTTATGATCATGGCTAAGACTATGTAGTCCTACCAGAAAAGGGCAACAATAACAACAAACAATTGAATAGCTCTTGAGGTTTATGATACTATTCAAGGAAAAGTAAGACACGGGTAAAATAATGTTTGATTGCTTCATGCTTCAAACAAGTGTAATGATTACTCTCACTTTGGAGAAGTTTTGTAATAAGCCAACAATCATTTACTATGTGTCAGGCACTGTACTAAGTACTAAAGACTCAAAGAAAGGCAAAGACAATCTCTTCCTCTAAGGCAGTGGTTCTCAACCTTCCTAATGCCGTGACCCTTTAATTCAGTTCCTCATGTTGTGGTGACCCCCAACCATAAAATTATTTTCGTTGCTACTTCATAACTGTAATTTTGCTACTATTATGAGTCATAATGTAAATATCTGATATGCAGGATGTCTTTTCATTGTTACAAATTGAACATAACCCACAGGTTGAGAACCACTACTCTAAGGAGTTCCCAAGTCTAATGGGGGAAACAATATGCAAACCCCACTGCACAAATGAGACAGGATAAATTGGAGACAGTCACAGGGAGAAGACCTTGACATTGTTAAATTTTGCTCTAATTGTTCCAACTTCTTTGTTGATGTCTATGATACTTTAAACTTTTTTCTTTTTGCTATGTAGGCACATGTATCATTCTCCCTGTTAAAGAGTAAGCTTCTTGAGGACATCAAGTATATACCATATACTTCAATACTTGGTATCAGAACAATCAGTTCTTTTACAGATGATCTTCTCAAATAAACTTTATCACAGATGCAAGATTGATTAAGTGTTAAAGAAACTGTAGTATCCTACTGTAGTTACTCTTTGTTGGGATGAAAAAAAAAGCCTTTGACTCAGTAGAAGAAAAATTTCGGCCTTAAAACTTCAAGTGAGTCTCCGACAAAAAAAAAAGTCCTTAATAAATGTTTGCTTAATGAAACCTGGGGATTTTCTTATTTTTCCTTTCTCTGGACTTCCTTAATGGTTTCCATCCATTTTGAGCACCATCTACTTTTTCAAGTCCCTGGGCAGTCTGGTGTAGGTATAACAACATTTGATTTAAAATTAATAGGCTTTGGTTCAAATACTGACTCTGCAATTTAGCTATATAGCTTAGAGAAAGGAAAGAATGAACTCCCAGTGTAGTATAGTGGAAAGACCCCTGACTCTGGAGTCAGATGATCTGGGTTTGAATCCTGCCCCTGATGCTTATGACCTGGGAGACGTTAGGCATATCAGTTACCACATCAATAAATTGAAGTTTCAAGCTTTCCTTTTCTTTTTCACAGGTAGAGCAGCAATCTAGATCTAGTCTCAGATTCATGGGTATGACTAGTAAAGACATCAACATCTCTGTTTGAGGCTTCTTAAGGAGAGGGTCCTTGTACCTTGGGTATTTTCACAATTACATATCAACACTTTTTTCTCAAATAGATTGACAAAAATGTCTAAGGGATTTTCAATATTCCCCCTGGGTGATTTAAACACACAAAAAGTCGTGCTTGTTCTGTATTTCATATCCCTACTGACAAAGAAAAAGAAATGAGAGATGGAGAAGGATGGAAGGATTAAATATAAAAGAAGGTTACTAGAAAACTACATAACAAAATATACTTAAGAGAGTAAGTTTATATAGGTAGCTTAAACATTTCAGGGGATTCCTCCATTTGACAGCAAGTTCCTTTAGGGACTTATTTCTATGTTTCCAGTGCCAGTATAGCTTGATGTAGTAGAAAAAAAAGTTGGCTTGAAGCCAGAAAGACTAGGATTCAAGTCCCACCTGGACACATGCTATTTATATGACATTATGGAAGTCATTTAATATCCTAGTGTTCTAGATAACTCTCTAAGACTAGATGTAAATTGATGGGCCATTGCCAACCTGTTTGGTAGGGGGAGTTCCCTCTCAAGGTAGCTCTCTATACCAATGAAATCATAGGTTTAGTCCAGGGGTGGGGAGCCTGCAGCATAAAAAAGAATATAGTACTTGTTCTAAAGAAACTTACAAGCAAGAAGGTAGGCAATTACATAATAGAAATAATTAAAAATATAACGAGTGCACATCAGAAATCAAATAAGGGCATGAGAAATTTGAGGGAAGGATCACTTCAACCTAGGGAAATAAGGAAGGTATGATGGAGTATTGTAGATTGGAAGGGATCTCACTGGTCCTCTAGCCTAACTCCTATACAGAATTTTAGAGTTGGAAGAGACCTCAATAATTATCTCACCCAGTTCATGCCTGGCAAAGTATCCCCTCCACAATATACCCACTAGATGGTCATCCAGTCTCTGCTTGAAGATTGCCAAATGAAAGGGAATCCATTGTGTCCTAAGACCCCATCCCACTTTTGGACAACTCTAATTGTTAGGAAGTTTTCCTAACATCAAAGCCTAAATTTGCCTATTTACTTTTGATCCATTGTTCTTGACTTTTCCCTCTAGAGTCAATTAGAATAAATCTAATCTCTTTTCCACTTGCAAACCCCTCAAATACTTAAGACTAGCTATGCTCCAGGCTAAATACTCCATGGTTCCTTCAATCAATCCTCATGTGACATGAACTCAAGAAACTCCATCACTGCCAGATACAGGGGAGAATTAGATCAACAACATAGGTGGGAGGGTTAGTCTAGTCAGAGAGGACAACCTCATCCTCTGAGACTGGGAAGGATAAATTAATTTATTATTGTTACTGTGTCTCATTTCTCCTAAGGGATATGGTAGGGGTTACAGGGCAAAGTGAGTTGTCATTCTCTCCATTTCAGAGTTTTATCCAAATCAATACCCTTCCTATCCCTACACTCATCTTCCCTCCCCCTAGACCCCTATTAGATCCTTAAAATGGCAATAATAATGACAGCTTGCACTTATATAGGGCTTATAAATTTACAAAACCTTCTCCCCACCTTCTGAGGTAAGGAGCAAAGTATTATTATCTCTATATTACATATGAGGGAACCAAGGCTGAAAGAGGTTATTTGTTTTGCACATGGTCATATGTATCACAAGCATCAGAGGTGGAATTTTAAACCAGATTATTCTTCTGCAAATATAGTACTCTTCTCACTCTTCCATGCTCTACAAAAGAGACATAATCATCGTGATGTAGATCAAGAGACAACTCAGTTCCTCTTTCCCAAGGAGTCAATAAATGTTGTTCTTGAGAGTATAGAAATGAGATAAAAGTAGTTTTGTGTCACTCTGAGGCTGAGGTAGCTAGGTGGTACAATGGATAGAACACTGGCTCTGAAATCAGGAATCGTTGTGTCCAATTCCACTCTTAGACACTAGCCATGGGATCCTCCGCAAGGCATGCTATCTGCCTCAGTTTTTGCAGCTGTAAAATGGGGATCACAATAGTGCCTACTTCTCAGGATTGTGATGAGGATCAAATAAGATAATATTTGTAAAGAGTCTAGTACTTTAAATAGGCACTTCATACATATTTTGTTTCCTTCTAGTCCTGGCTCTGTGGTCCTGAGTCCCCTGGATAAAATCATATAACTAAGTTTTTCTTTCCCGGAGGGTACTCCAGAAATCACTAACTCCAAGCCCCCCATTTTGTAGATGAAGAAACTGGGTCCAGGAATATTAACTGATTTGTCTAAATATAAGTACTAAGTGACAGAGGGAGGATTTGAGTACAGATTCTCTCACTCCAGATTTGTTATTTCCACTGCAGCATGCTAATTCCCTTATGAACAATAGAAAGATTTTTTATTTCCCTTCTGTAACACCAGAAAAGACCCTATTAATTAGCTCCTAAGGGAAAAGGAAACCTAAACCCATGCTCTGATATGGAGCTGGAAGAGACTACCTACTTCAATATCTTCATTTTATAGATGAGGAAACTGAGATTAAGCAACTTGAACAAATCTAGTTTAAGTATCAGAGAGCTAGGAACAAAGGGCATCTGAAGAGGAATCCACCATTCTTTCTACTATATCACACTACTTTTTCCAAAACATACTTCTTTAAATGTTATCCAGGTTAGTTCACTGGGGCTTTGAAATCTCCCAATGAAGGATATATACCAAATATTTTTTTTTTCAGAAATAGACTATACTCCTTCAGATTCCAAACTTTTTCTTTTTGAGTTAATAAATAGCTTCACAAACTTTCAGCTGAAGTCAGATTCAGGAGAAGAAATATTTCCTAATGTACTTCATTCATTCTATAATGATGCCACTTCCCTTGGCAAGTCATACCAGAGTGAGCCTCATCAACAGTCATTTGTGTGACAACAATGGCCCTCTCCATCCTTCCATGCCAGCCTATTATTAAGGAAGCAGCCATGATGTCCAACAAATTCTACCAGCATGAATGGAACTCATCACTAGCCTTTCAAATGCTCCAAGTGTGTGGGGGACAGATAAACAAGCCCTGCTTGGAAGAAAATGCCTGAATTTGAAGCCTCCAGGCATATCTCCATCATTCAGGACATGTTGAGTGAAGCAATGCATTGTAATGAAATACAGTAAGCAGCACTGATGATAGGCACCTTAATAAAAAAAAAAAAAATTAAAGAATGGCGTTGGACTCAGCAGCCTAGGAAGGCTAGGGTATTTAAATAATGCCATTACCACAACTTTGCTCCTTGCACTGAAAAGAAACTTGACAGCATTCTTTCTCAACAGAGAAAACTTCAGGGAAGACTGCTTTCCTTTAACATTAATATAGATATAAATATATTTATATACTCACCCACCCACCCACCCACCAACACACACACACACACACACACACACACATATTTTTAATATGTATATACTCAATGGTTATAGGAAAGCTTTTGTATTATGCATGCATATGTATATACACACGTGTGTCTATGTATAGATATAGATACAGATATAAACACACTACCATCTGGCCAATAAAATAATTTATAGCTAATTCTGAATGCTACCATGACTCAGGTGGTAGCTGCTGTAACTCCATAAACCACAATATGTCACTTAACATCTAAATGGTAACCAGTAGTAACTATATAAAATATAATGGGAAGTGGTGGAAGGTTGAATTTTTTTCCAAGTGTATATTTGTGGGGAGTGTGTGTGTGTGTATGGGGGAGGATGAGTCACAGAAAAGTAGTAGCAGAAGAGACCTTGCCATTCATTATTCTGCATGATGAAAATGAAATTTCTATCCTGCCCCTGGCCCTGGCCCCCTTGTTATCCAAAACATGAATTAAAAAACTCCTGCTGTGGTGTGGAAATAGGCAATCTGGAAATGATTTCTTATCATTTCTCCTTCTTTTTAATTTGTTTGTAAAAATGCATCTCCTTGTAATTATTAATTGTAGATTCTTGGTTCAAAGTGCCTTTCTTAATTCTGAATCAGTCTATCAAATGCAAATGCTGTTTTTCATAGTTGGATGGGAAGTGAATAAATCATCTCTGGGATGGGATCCCTCCTTCAAAGTTATTAGTCAATCTAAGAATCATCTTACAGGAGAGTAAATCACACACTGAATGATTTACCTATGAAGAATTGTGTTTGTAAAGAGAGAAAAGAAATTTCAGGTTTGAAATTAAATAAATAACAAGAGTACATAAATATTTGATATCCTCTTGGATGGTTCCAACTCTATCTTCACCAAACCTTCTGAGACTCCGAAAAATTGTCATATTTATTTCTTGGGAAATGTGTTACGTAACCAAAGGAATGATGGTTCCATGTACTTTCAAACCTCCCTGGCCTAAATAAACTTGTATTAATTCTCCTTTCCTTCTGAGCTTCTTACTTACATGTGCACAGAAGAATAACATAAACACTGAAATTATGTCAGTGCAACTTAAAAAAAAACTTTGAAAATAATTTGGTAATTGAGTCTGAGGCAGAATATTTTTTCTTATTAAGAGGAATTGGTTTATTAGAATAAAAAAATTGCTACACTAGAAAAGGATCAACAGACAACTTCCTCACACTGATAAAACTGGTTCTTCAAAGAGAGTTGTAAAATCCCATCATACCCCTAACTAGATGTCTCAATAGGAAACAAGACTTAAGAGGGATTGCTAGCTTTAAGAAACCAAAGAACTGTCATGTGTGAGAAGGATTATACCAGTTTTAAGTACCAGAGGACAGGACTAGGATCAAAAATTGGTATTTACAGGTGGGCAAAATTTGACTTAATGTAAGAACTTCCTAATCATTGAAGAGGTCTCAAAATGGGATAGGCTACCTGGTGAGGTGAAGGTATCCATCACGGAAGACAATTTGTCAGTGATATTATAGAAGGCATATATGCTTCAAGTAGGGAACTGACCTAAATGCTGTTTCAAGATCCTTCTAATTCTATGCCAAAATTCATCCTGATGAGAGAACACATCTAATACTATACATATTACAGTTCTTTTAAGCTAGTATCTGTTGGATAGTTCTTTCACAAATATGATGCTACCTCAGGCATAATTGATTTTTTCCTATCTCTTCTATTAATAGCATTCATTTAGCAAGAGAATATCATTCCTTGTTACTTATACAGTGAGATACTGTGGTGTAGTGTTTGGAATGCCAGGGTTGGAGTCAGCAAGATCTGGGTTCAAATCCTCTCTCCAATATTTATTAGTAGTATGAGCACAGACATATTCCTTGAAGATTCTGAGACTCGATTATCTAGTTTGTATGATGGAAATAATAAAACATTGTTAAACCGGATCTCATGAAACATCACTAAAAGTACAGCTAGAGAAGATTAAGGGGAGGAGGTCATATTGAATATCAGCTGACATATGTTGGTTTCATAAGCCATAAAGTCATAGATATCAACTCTCCTTGTATAATATTGGGCAAAAAAGAAAATTAATAAGCAATTTGAAATGTGAAATTTCTGAACAAACTACAGCCAGGAATCATTCAAACTTTTGAAAGTCCCTATGGAGTTGGTATCAGGCAAAAGTTCAATAGCAGTACTACAATTTTATAAAACAACTCAGGAAACAAGGGAAGTCATAAAGAAGGAACCTCAGAAGACAAGATATGCTTTTATCACGGGGATCCCCAGCCTTTCCCCCTTCAGGAGGATAATGAGATTTGTAATGCTCAAAGATGGTCCCCTTCATAAAAAAAAGTGACATTGTTAGCAGCAATGCCTTTCTAAAAACAACAAAAAAACAACTAATGCTGACATGGCTGGGCATGAGTAATGTTTCAAAAAGGATGAGCACTGGGTATTCTTTAAAGAAGAAATATAAAGACATGTGGTTACTCTGTAAAACAGGCCCATTTTTAGAAGATTAAAATGAGGGAAAAATCAGTTCTAAACTCAGAAATATAAAGATGTGATGCTTGACAATGGCTGCAATATAACAATTTGATGGGCAAAACAACAGATTTGGGCTCACGCTACAGCAAGAAATAGACTAAAAGTTATAGAATATGCAGAAACTTTGGCAGACTAGAAAACAAAATGTCCCACTGGGCTTTCTCATTTCTTATGCGATGGGGAGAGGGAGTTTACAACTAAAGCTGATATTTAGAAGTAGATGTTTTTTGATGCTTTTTTTTAAATCTTTGAACCATCTTGTAGTTAGGATAGATACGCTCTAGGCATCACATTTGCACCATTTGTCTTTACCAGCTGTTTCTAAAAATATATTAGTGATAGGGACCTTTTTTCTCATTCTCCAAAATTGCTTTTGTTGTATGTGATTTTTTTTTCCCACATGGGAAAGGCAATAGATATGGAAAACAACATCTGCTAAGAAGACCATACAGCTTCAGGGATGGACTGTAGTCATCAGCATCGTGTGAAAAAAAGACAGACCAAATGACAGAAGAGACTGCCTCATTCTTTTGCATTAAAGGTAATCAAATGTTTTAATTCACTAATACAATCTTTGTAGCATCAGTGACAGATGTTTCCTACATGGAAGAGAGTATCAATTAATCCACAGCTGCCTTAATTTTCTGGACATCCTATCAAGGGAAAGAGGAAAGTAGAAGAGTGAGACGAGGGAGAGGAATGCAAAGTTTTTAATTACTCATTTCAAAAAGCATCTCTTCTTCTATTTATTATATCTAACAAGCAGATGTACTAACGAGGGGTGGTCAGGCATTGAGAATGTACATGGCACCCAAAAGCTGGGTTACAGAATCAATCACATTCCCATGTGTTTGCTGAAGGCCACTTCACTTTCCATCTGTGTTCTTGGTTTCCAAGTCGAAATTTAAAACTTTTGGTAATGGGTCATTTACAGGAACACCTCATGCCCAGTGCTGCCATATGGCCACCTGGTATATTCATGGACCATTTGTTAGTCAGTGGACAGGAGTGACCTTAGGCAACTGTCGAGTGTGCAGCTATACAGAACCCTACATATTTATTACCACCATCAGTCTTGTATTCTTTTGGCACCTTTCCTTCAATAGCCTCACATTTTGGCCTTGATCCAAGCCTAGTAGAAAGAAGGGGTTCACTCTTTTCATAGGTTACTAGCCCAGAAGGTCTCTCCATACCTCCAAAAATATTTTTGTAGTATTAGTGAATATTAGAGTCTTAACCTTTGAAAAATGTATGATTGAAAATGCCTAAGAGAGAATTTGCAGTCAACACCTTAAACTCGTGTCTTCTGGTACCTAGTTCAGTCATTTTGTTCATTATAATATCAACAACAACATCTTCCTAGCTTCCTTCCTTTCAAGTCTTTTCTTTTTTTTACTTCTACTAAAGGGAAAAATGTTAAAATAGGGTTTGAGAGTTATTTTCAAATAAGCCTACATAAAAGTTGTTCATAATTTTAGACACGACTAAGTGTACTATCAAGATAGAAGTGTTAAACAAACTCTTGGGTTTAGAAGAGAGGCTATAAATACTCATTTGGATTTTTTTCATTATAAATATAGAGATCATATTAATTTTTGGCTAAGGAATCATACTGCTGACCCTTACCTTGACGTGAAGAAAACTGTTATAATATATTTATATAGTAATTCTGTTCTTCAAAATGGTTTTTCTTTTTTTCCCCACTGGCCAAAAAAAATTATTATTATTATTAGTTTGTGTGGAAGCATATTCTTTTTTTTCTTTTTTTCTTTTTGGATGGGGGAAGGCAGGCCAATTGGGGTTAAGTGATTTGCCCAAGGTCACACAGCTAGTAAGTGTTAAGTGTCTGAGGCCGGATTTGAACTCAGGTGCTCCTGACTCCAGAGCCATTCCTCTATTCATTGGCCACCTAGCCTGGAAGCATATTCTTTATTTTCAAATAATTCTTCCACATTTTCTTTAAATGATGTTAATTAGGACTTTAATTCATTTTTATTTGTAAACCCATTTAACCATTTTGATAGCATCTACTGTTTCTATATAGCCTTTGTATCTTTTACATTTTTATAATTTTTTCATGTATTATATTTCCTACTTTTAATCTTTCTTCTGTAGCTTAAGTGGAAATATATATATATGTATGTGTGTGTATGTATGTATGTATGTATGTGTGTGTGCCTGTATACAGTTCATACCTTCTGTTTCCTTAACAGAGACTTAATTTGAACTAGGTGCTAAGTACCTCTCAGCTTAGCAATACAAAAAGAACTTCAAATTTCATTACTATTATATACACACACATATATTAGTTTGGCTAAAATTGTGCCCTTCTAAGTTTGGCAATATGACATCAGTAACCAGTTTAAAGTAGCATATGCACTTTTGGGGGGATTTGTCCTGTGCCAGGAGTCATCATGGTTTGCCTTGATTGAATCATATTCTCTCTCCTGTTTTCCCTTTTGATCACTGCATTATAAGAATAAGTGTTTGATCTCTATGTGCACTGATGATTTTATCCTTCCACTAGTCAAATATATTAAGGCAGGGAAAAATTGGTTATTTCATTTTCTTATCCATTCTTAATCATTTGGTTTATTCTGTTCTGACCCAGCTACAGTGATAGTCACCACACTTTTCCTTCTGGCAAAATTTGCTTTCCATATCACTTTATTCATAGTATCATGAGAAGAACATTGGACTTGCTTTATTCATTGTTCTGCCACCAACTAGCTATGTGGCCTTACAAAGGAACTTGGACGGAATAATTGCTAAAGACCCTACCAAATCTAATGCTCTGGGAAAGACTGAGTCACAAAGAATACAATGATATGAAAAGTGGGTCAAGTCAAAACTTCAAGAGATGTGCACATAATAAGCAAGGGTCTTCAACACTATTGGAGGACAAAATAAAGGTCATTGCTTTTGTTTTCTACAATGCATGTCATCAAATGATAAATTTACCAGAAAGCTTACAGAAGACATTTCCCAAACTTTAGGCAGCATGACACAATTGGCACAGTACTGGGTTTGAAGTCAAGGATATCTGGAATGAAATCTCACCACTAAAACTGTGTTTCTCTGCATAATTCCCCTAATACTTCTGATCTTAAGTTTTGTCACCTAGAAAATAGGGATTATAACCCTCCACAGTACCCTTGATTTATTGCAAGGTTGCAATGAAAAATTCTAAAGCACTTTGCAAATTTTACCACATTGTATAGTAGTTAAAATGGGGAAGATAATAACTAATAAAGAATTTTAAAAGATTTTATTCCCTCTAGCAAAGTGCCATATGCATTACAAGGCACAGGAAAGGTTTCTTTATTCTCTACAATATCCACCTTTGGTCTCAGCAAGGGATAGGAAACCAGACTAAATGAATCATTAGTCTCTCCCCAAATAATAATTTCTGTACTTTCAGTGAGCTATTAATTATACAACTCAAAAAGTAGGTTAATTTGAAAAGTTAATCAGTGCAATAGCATTTCTTTAATGACATTATATTTCTTTTCCTCTTGTGGTGTCTCACTGTCTTGTTTTTTGACCTATAGTTCAGAACCTTACAATTCAGGCTGAATTTCACAGCATGGGTACCTTGCTAATAAGGGGAAGTCTTTGCTTTCCCCCAAATCCCCAGTGGGACTGATATATCAGATTTGGCTTGATAGCTAGTTTGCCAGGCATTGCAGGCGCCCTTCTGCATAGCCCTTTTGGGTTTCTAATATCAAAGATGCCACAAGGACAAGATAACACCCCTTCCCTAAAAGAAAACTCTTAGATACCAAATGGTATTTTTATACAATGAAAAAAAAACTAGTATAGCCTTGACATGAATTTTTATAAGCAATGCTCTCCTATAATCTGCAGCTAGGTGCTGGAACACATTATTCACCTCAGCAAATAAGATCACTCTTTCCTGTTTCCCATTATATAATCAGTTACCTTAGACATTCAAAGGACTAAGATATAAATGCTTTTGCTTGGAATGCAAAAAGCACTTTTAAATGTGGTACCTCCTTCATTTTACTCTTCCCATTCACTGACTTTGTCACTGAACATTTTTTTTTCTCCTCCCACATACCTTGTGAAGCAACAAATCAAAGACTACAGCGAAAGAAGATTCTCTCAGCAGGTTGCAAATATCACATCTTAGTCATTTAGACATTTGTCAGCTCAACAATGTACAGCCAAGGTTTAGGGAAGAATTACTGGGCTGTGACGCAGCATGTGGGCTGGAGTTCAAGGAAGTGATTGCCAAAGAGGTCTGGAAAGCCAAGGAGGATGCAACCTATAACTCTGAAAATTCAGGAGATGAATTTGCAAAAGGAAAAGAATATAGAACTACCTTATCCTCTTAGAGAAAGTCATACCTGTGGGCAGGGACAGGGTGACATTGTTCATAGTGTAACAAGAATCAAGTTAATCTGAACAACTTTTCCAGGTCTTTTGAAATAATTGCAGACAGTAGCCAAAATAAGAGTCTTGCCATCATCTTTTGTAATTCTCAGTAACATTTCATATAATACCATGTAGAAACAGATGAAAATTTATTTTCATGAGAATGACTTGGAAAAATGGGAATGGCTGCGTACGTAAATTCCTAATTCAATCAGAATTCATTGGTGCTAGTGATTGATAAGTTAGCATAACTGGGTAATAGGATACTGCTGAGTACTGCCTCTCAGAAGAGAATTCTGCTTTCCAAAATTAAGACATCAAAAGACTTGAACCAGAAGTGAGTTGAAGAGACTAACACATGACCCCTCTAGTTTTAGAATGTCACACCTTGTAAAGAGGCACTTTAGTGCTTGGGCAATTCACATTCTTTTCTTCATGAAACTCTAATTAAAACAAAAAAAAAAGGACCTAAATAAAGGCA
Organism: Pseudochirops cupreus; assembly: GCA_028627135.1. Classification (NCBI taxonomy): domain Eukaryota; kingdom Metazoa; phylum Chordata; class Mammalia; order Diprotodontia; family Pseudocheiridae; genus Pseudochirops; species Pseudochirops cupreus. The sequence goes on from CM053582.1 coordinate 432,028,297, forward strand.
CTTACAAGTGTGAATCTTGGCCATTAATTCACTGAGCTTTTGGGGCTGTTTCCTGCAAAGCAAACTTCAGTGATTAAGAAAAGCTTCATATATTTGATATATAACATGACAGTAAGAGAGGGAAAAATCCTTGATTTTCAGTCACTACCACAAATGCCATCAGCAAACAGGTGTCAGAAAGTGACTGAGACATGAAACAAATCTACATTTCTCTTCAGATACATTTCCATTTGTTGTCTTGTGGCCTAATTACTAGTAATCTTTTTGCCATCAAGTTAAAAGAAAGATGATTATTTTGGAAATAAAGGAAATGTAGCTTCCTTTTCCAAAGAAGATATGGAAAATCACTCTTCTTAGAATCCTAGCTTCAATAAAAGGCTGTTGTTCTCTAACTGCATATGTTGAGCAGAAATTCTAGTGAGTAATGAATTAGTGTCATCCACATAATAATACATTGACCTCACTGAGGTCTTCTAAGCATTACTAAGCATTCGTACATGTCTCCCAAGCCCAGGACTAGGTTACTCCAAAGCAAACCATCCTAACTAGTTGCAACAATAGTTTGGTTTTTTTTAGCAAATGATGGTTTTAGAGTATTCTAAATTTATTAACTCTTTGAGTGAAATACAAAGCATTGTAAACCATGTTAGACAGGTCATAGTTTTTTTTTTCCCCCAAAATTTAGTGAGCATCTATTATGTGCATAACAGAGACTGGATAATATAGTGAAAAGGGCTTTGGACTTTTGGGTAGAGGCTCTAGTTTTAGCTATCTTCTCTGTTACTACCTGCGTAATCTTGAGAAAAATCACTTAATACCCCTAAACCTCATCTGTAAAATAAGGGAATTTGACTAGATGGCATCTGAGGTTCCCTCCAGCTCTAAATATGGGAAAACCCACTAGCTAAATCATTCATTTCAGTATTTAGTGAGCAGTAAGGAAGTATATAACAGGGGCAACTTGATATAGTGGAAAATTATACTATAGTTAGGTTTAACTACTTGCTGTGCTACTTATATCCCATGTGATCTGCAGAAAATAATTTCAGTTCTCTGTGTCTTAGTTTCCTCATTTGTCAAAGAAGGGATTTAAACTAAAAAGTCTCTTAAGTTCTCGTTCATCTCTAAATCTGTAAGCCAGTGAATGGTCCTTTTTGACTATGAAGGAAGAGAGATCTTTAGACATTCTACGTATGGTAAAGTGGAAAATGTGATATAGGTCACTAATGAAAATTACTATCAAGTGATGCCTACCCCTACTGTCTTTCTTACAAAGATAATTAACATGGCAAAGTGAATAGAGGATTTACTTTGGGGTCAGGAATATCTGGGTTCAAGACTTGTCTCTAAGCCTTACTATTTGAGTGATCAAGATCAAGTCATTTTATCTCTTTTTACCCTGTGACTCTTTTAACACTATAAACTGAAGATGAGTTGTTAGTCTGTATCAATGTAGGGAGTATTTACACCAGGAATTGCCTGTAGATAAAATATATAAGGGGAAAAGTATTTTTCCAGACTAAGAAGAAAAATCACTTAAAAAGTTACCTATAATTACAACCAATATTTATATGAAATCAGTCTATCAATCTATCTAAAGAATGATTCTAAATTTTTAGAACCTGTCTTTGAGTACTAAGCTTATGGACCAACTTGAATGAACAGGGTTGGGTTCTATCTAATCCTTTTTTTTTTTTTTTTTTTTGCTTTTTGGAAGGGGGAAGGCAGGGCAGTTGGAGTTAAGTGACTTGCCCCATGGCTAGTAAGTGTTAAGTGTCTGAGGCCGGATTTGAACTCAGGTCCTCCTGACTTCAAGGCCAGTGCTCCATTCACTGCACCACCTAGCCTCCCCTAGTCTAATACTTCTCAAAGTTTCTAAAACTACTTCACAAACCATTGAGATACACGGTGGCAAAGCAATTACAGAAAAGAAATGGCAGCCATTCTGTGCTTGGCAACTGCTCTCATTCTGTTTGCTACACAACACCCTAGATTAGTGCATGAGGGAATAATGAAGGAAAAGGGATGAATAGACTTAATAAACAATTGGTTAATTAACATACAGTAAAGTACTATAACTAAATGGAGCTCATTATGTTGAAAAAGTTACCATATAAGTAACTGGTCATTAAAAAACATAACAAAATTAAAATGTGTATTAAGGCGTATATCCTTTCAAGCTTAGAAAGCAGAGTAAAAAAGCATTCACCTATTCTGTTTCAGCTTGATGAAGAACATGGAGCATTTGATGATATATTATTGGTTAAGGTAGAGATGCCCATGAAGACAGTGAAACATTTTCACATGTACATATGTTAACGACACTGTCTGCTCCACTGAGTAAATACTTCAATATCAAAATGGCAATATTAGCATGAGTCAATCTATTTGGCACAACTTTTGTAGGGCTCCCTGTGGGTCAAATCTAAATTCATATTTAAGCTTCTTTGGTTCTTTGTTGTGGCAGTTGATTTCAACTGGTTAACATCTGCATTTATATCCTTTCTTTAGTTTGTTACTAATTTTCCATTATGAATAACTTGACTATGTCAGGATTGACTTGTTTCATTTGGATACCATATATTTTTTCTTATTTTTATTCTTTCCTAGTTTTGTATATATCTTGATTTTTGCCTTAACATACAGGAAATGATTTGTTTCTCTGTAGTAACTGTCTGTGGTCTGACTGTAGAAATTAGTCTACAGATGTAGAATCCTGTTGATTCAGGATTGACTCCTATATCAGTAACAAAGTTTTAGATTAAGAAAGTCTGTCTGGGTATGGCTAGGTGGCACATTGAATACAGCACCAGCCCTGGAGTCAGGAGGACCTGAGTTCAAACGTGACCTCAGACGCTTAACACTTAACTAGCTGTGTGACCTTGGGCAAGTCACTTAACCCCAATTGCCCTGCTCTCCCCCCTCCAAAAAGCAATAAATAAATAAAAAAGAAAGTCTAAGTCTGGACACTTGACACACAATATTAGCTATGTGACTTTGGGCAAATCACTTAACCCCAATTGCTTTGCCTTCCTTCTCCTAAAAACAAAAAGAAAGTTTAAGTTTACTTAAATGCAAAATAATGATAGAAACAAAAGTTTTGTTCTGGCCAATTCTGAATGACCAGTCTATATTATGAAGCAAAGATGCATAGAGAGTTAAATATTTTTCATAATTTAGTGGATCTGTAACTACTTCTAGACTCGTGTTCTGTTACCGTCACTCAACAACCTCTCCTCAAAGTATACATACGATATGTATATGCAGACATACATAGTATATCAATCCTTCCTCTTCTTTTTCTCCTGAACATTTTCCTCTATGATTCTGGAAGCTAGGTCAGTCCTCCCTTTCAAAACTCCTTCCCTGACGTCATTCTTGTGGATTTCAAAAGCTATGTCCATTAACCTTCTCATGGTTTCTTGACACCCCCAACTCCTATGAACTCTAAAACCTATCATTTTCCAGGCACTACACTAAACACCGGGGATATTAAAAAGGCAGACATTCCCTGCTCTCAAGTAGCTCCCAGGCTAATGGGAGAGACAACAAGTAAACAGCTATGTACAAAAAACTCTATATAGGACAAACTGGAAATAATCAACATCAGGAAGGCACTGCAATTAAGGAGAATCAGAAAACATTTCTGTAGAAGGTGGGATTTTACCTGAGCTTTGAAGGAAACTAGTGAAGCCAGGATGTAAAGATGAAGAGAGTACATTCCAAGCATGGAAGACAGGCAGTGAAAAGACAGAATCAGGAAATGGAGTATCTTGTTCCAGGAATGGGAAGCAGGCCAGTGGCGTTAGATTGCAGTCATGGTTACATCTTAAACATCACTATTTCTCAAAGTCACTCCCAAACCAGCTCCCCAAACCTGAATTCCATAGCAATACTTTTATTTGTCACATCTTGGCTTGCTATCAGGACAGCAATTTCAAATCTTTGTTACTCCTTATAAGATTCTCAGCTCTACCTCTTTTTCCCCTTCCTTCTAATCAGATGACCTCAACAACTACATCCAAAGATTAAGGCAATCTCTTCTTGATTCCTCTAAATATCTCAGTGTGCTTTTTTGTTAGAGGAAAGGTGGCCTTTTTTCTTGTCAGAGATAAATGCTCCATTTGTACTCTCAATTCTTTCTTCTACAAACTTCATCATGAATTTACAACTATTCTACTGTCTCCTTTCTCTCAATATATGCTCAGGTACTTCCATGCCATTAAAAGATAATCCTTGCTTTTGCATCCTGCTATCCCACAAGGTATCGTCCTATAACTCTCCCTCCCTTTACCCTTCTCCTGAGATCTTTGGTAATTTTCATCTCCTTCCACCCCTTATTTTCTCCTATCACTCATTTTCTGACTCTTTCCACTCTGATAGCAGTTACCCTGGGGACTGAAATGCAAAACTCTCTGAGCCTTCTCCAAAATGAAGGAATTCACATTTAATTGGTCTAGGTCTTTGCCCTAAGCAATTTATGGAAGGAGAGAAATGGCTCCAGGTACATACAGGGGTCTTTCCCCTCAGACTTAGTGGCACACCACACATATTGGCATCCTGCAACAGTTCCCTCTGTTTTTCAGTACCTAGCTGCAGTCCCAGCCAGATTAAGATTTTGTCTTTTCATTTTTGCTGTGGATGGTGTGAGGCTGTTCTGTTGCAAACTGGTAATGCAATTTGGGTATTGGAGTGTGATTGCAGATGGGGGAGGGGTTGTTGAGTGAGTATGTTAGCAGTTAGGGATTAGCTTTTATTTCATCAGGTTTTGACCTTGTTGGGTTTGATTTGTTTTAGACAGTTGGTATGGCTGGACTTGCTTTATGTTTTGCACATAATTCAGTTTTTGGAGAGGTTAATAGTATTGGTTATATGACCTGGAAGTACCTCCCCTTAGCTGTCAAACTTCCAGAATATCGATATTGAATACCTCCAATTCCTCATCAATCACATATTCTTCAGCCCTTTGCCATCTAGCCTTTGTTTCTGCTACTCTACTGAAATAGGTCTGCATATCACCATGACCTCTTTATGACAAAATCCAATGATTTTTTTTTTCTGTTTTCATTCTCCTTGACCTCCCCAAAACAACTTCTGACACCATTGGCCATTGCCTTCTTCATAATATTCAGTCCAAATATAACTTGATCCAGCTCCCCTATGTTTTGTTTTTTGTTTTTTAACCCCCTTCTTCTCTTCCTTGTGTAATAAGCCCTTTGGAGCATGCTAAAATTATTTAACATGGAGGGGCCTGGAGGGACTTGACTGGGCATGCCCATATTCTCCTAAAGTAGAGATTATCTTGTCTCCTACCATGTGGGTAGGGCCTCCTTTGACTGACTGTGTAACTAGAACAGGCTGCATTTTTAAAGCTGGCAGTTGGGGTGACTTAAATGCTTGCTCTCTTTCTTACTTTTGCTCTTTCCTGCTACGTCCAGAGCAGGGGTGGGGAACCTGTAGCCTTGAGGTAACATGCAGCCTGTTAGGTCCTCAAGTAATGGCTGTTTGACTGATTCCAAACTTCAACAAATCTTTGTTCTGTGAAGTTTGGATTCAGTCAAAGGGCTGCACTTGAGGACCTAGAGGGTTACCCATGTGGCCTCGAGGCCGCAGGTATCCCACCCCTGGTCCAGAGAGCGAAGATCACAGTTTGATCACAGTGTCAATTACTAAACTTATGAGGAGGGAAGCAACTTTCTTCCCCTGCTCCTCTCAACTTTTACCTCCCTGCTCAGAGAAATGGAGAGGGGGTGGCACTTGTTTCTGTTCTGTGTCATTTGTCCTTCTTACGATGCTAACGGTGAGCCCTACCTATGTAGGAGTTTGAGTCTGGGCAACCTTGGAGCTAAGCTTGCAGGCAAGACACCAAGCCAGGAGAGAAGCCTAGAGAAATTTGGGATTTGAATCTGGGAAGGTTTTGGACTTGGAACTAGGACTGTGCTCTACAGAAATTAAGCTCAACTCTGACCCTAATCCCTTCCCCTTCCTGAGACTGAGGTGGTAAAAGGAGAAAGGGAGTTTGTTGGGGGAGTAAGTTTATATCTTTTGCAGAAACTATTCATTTATAAAAGCTAATCTCACTCTTGGTTAAATGGAACTAGGGTTCAGGATACCAGCCCTATTGGGTGTGGGGGTAGGAACACCATAGATAGCAACTAGAGTCAAAGACAGATGTCCTGACTCCACCCCCAAGGGTACTGAAGATCCCTGGGGGAGAGAAAGAATCTAATCTACATGGCCTTCCAGGCAAGTGAGGGTAATGGTAATCAGTATTGCATTTCTTTCCTTTCCTGGGTTTTCATTCACTTTCTTCTACTTAAATATAAATTTCCTGTAAGATTATGACTATTTTATCTTCTATGTTCTTTATACACTCTCCTTTAGTATTCTCATCCACATCTGTGACTTCAATTATCACCTCTATACAAGTGATCCTATCATCAATCATTAATTACTCAGAAAAACAGTCTAAGATTTCTAATACCCTGCTCAATATCTGTGTGGCTTTCCTGCTGATATATAAGACTTAAGATGTCTAAATCTGGAATTCTCCAAATCTTGCCATTCAACCTAATGTTTCCATTTATAGAAAAAAAAATTTCTAACACACTACTCTTCCAAATTCAAATTTCTACTATAAGATCATCATTGACTTCGTATTGATTACTGAATAAAGCACAAACCCTGGCCCTGGAATTTTCAAGATGACTACAATATGGCTCCAACTTACCCTATCAGACCTTCTTCATACTCTCTGGTTCTGGGGGCCACCATCAAATAAAAGACAATCAAACCAACACTTACATGGCTTTAGGGAAGGGAATGCCACTTGACCCTCTCTATGGCTACACACACCCTTCCTTTCAATCACCTAAATGTGTTGTGTTCCCCTATTAGAACGCAAATTCCTTGAAAGCATGGATTACCTTGATTTTATAATTATATCACCAAATTTTAGCACAGTCCTTAAAGATACATAGTAATCAACAAATGCCATTCATTCATTCCTCCCTAGGATGGGAGTATTGTGTCTGACCTTAAATGTGTCACTGTACATTATCATAATACAGTGCTTTACTTAGAGCTGGTATGCTTAATAAATACTTTTCAAATCAATTGAATTGAACCTCTTTTTTTTGCCAATTCAATTGTTACAAAACTGAATTTAACTACTTAACAGGAAGCAAAAGAAAAGCAGGCTTGTCTACAGATTATGTTCTTTCTTGGGTGTTCACGTAGATGAAAAACATAAAAAATGATACATTCAGATACTGAGATTCATTTATCCAGTTCCCCCCATCATTTCTCTTGATTATTAAACCATCCCAATACAGTGAGAGGCGGTATTGCAAAGTGAACCAGGTGAAAAGAATGTAGAGACAGAAGATGTAGATTTAAATACCCACTCTACTTTTTCATTATCTTCCAGCAATCAACTTAACCTCTCTGGGCCTAAGCCTTTCATTTAAAGGACAACATTGGATTATGTGACCTTCTAGCTCTAAATACCATGATCCTCTAAAATCTATGCTTTATTTCTGCATAGGTGGAGAAGACTCAGTACTGTGCTCATAGTTAAGAAGATCTTATGCCTAAAAGGTCTCTTGTTCTATTTCTTATTGGTCTTCCCTTTTCCCCTACACTTTTAACAGCAGAAAGAGAAAATGCTGTTTGCTGTTATTCACATGAAAACCATTTCTCCTCTAGATTGAGTCTATTAGACTTTCCTTTTGAGACTCACTTTCTGAACTTTCAGTCATTTTGACATCTTCTTCTGGATCCCCTATTTCTGTTTTCAGTTTCAGAATCCAAAGTCCTGTCCACTAATTAGTTACCTAAGATCTTTATTTGCATGTACCTTGCCATATTGATATTGAGCCTACAATGAAGGTTTCATCATGAGGTTTCAGATTGATTCTGTCACTAGTGTCCCAATAAGATCCATTTGGGTCATTCAACCACCTGACTTCCTCAACCTTCATGCTCATGAGTTCAGTCCAGAACAGGATGATCCAAATGGGTCCTTTGTTTCTATTTCCATCATCAATATTAGAGATCCTGCTCTCATAACCAAATTAATTGGGTTGTTTTAATGACAGAGAAGAAAATAATCTATGTCCAAGCTGATTTATGGGCTTTGCAGTGTTCCCATGAGTAAAAAAAATCATTTGGCTCAGCAAACAATTGTAATACCCCCAAATTTGCTTGAGGCAAATACAATGTATTAAAATAATCATCTTTTCATTGATGTCTTGTTGAACACATTTTAATTTTAGATTAAAATATACACATAGATAAATGAGATAACTCTTCAATAGTTCCACATTTTCCTTACCAGTGCTGAAAAAGGCACTACTCTCAGCATCAAAGTTGGCATATACCCTTACTTGCATTTTCTGGAAACATCTCTGTTGTCTGGAGACGTGCTTCTGTGTCTTCAGAAGAACTCTAACTAGAATGTCATCAGCTTTAGAACACTTTAGAAAGTACCTTTCAGATTAAATCATTTTACCTTTAGGCTTGTTTAACCATTCCAAAATGAGATCAACAAGGGTTTTTGTAAAGTTTTCAAATGAAAGCTTTCCTTCTGTTGACATGATCTAAAAGCCATAAAGATTTCTAGGTGAAATCCCTGGGTTATTTGGGTTTAGAATTTCAGTGAGAAGCCCATTGTCCCTTTGTGGAATCCCTTCTAGCTAAGGTTAAAAAGCAGAGAAGACAGGGAGTGATTAGGAGGGAGGAGAGGAGGAATTCCAAACAATATTTTACAAACAGAGAACAGAATCACAGAACAACACTAGAACAGTGAACTCCAAGACAGAAGGACAAGACAGATGGATACACAAAGGAAATACAAACTTGACTGTTGCCAAGGAAAACAAAATTGAAAACCAAAACAAAAATTAAAAAAAAAAGACAGAAAAAATAGGCCGCAGGAGCAGCTCATAGTACTGCCACAATTCATTGAAATAAAACATTTTTTTTAAAAATGAAATTATAATCAACTTAAAAAAAGGTACCCCCCAAACTCATAAACTATACGCTTGCTGGAATTAGCCTGGATGTGTAACTTTGATGGAACACAAGATGGCATCATCACAGCCCATGCACAGGTGAATGAAGGCCATGGTTAGTTAGTTAGCTACAAACTGTCACTGCATGCCACAAAACGATTTCTGGCTTGTCCAGAAGGAAAAGATACAACAGATATTCTGCGTCTGCAATAAAATTCTTTTTATGCCATCTGTAGTTCAGGGGAATGGGTGTGTATTTTAGGGAATGGTGGTTTCTATTGTTACTTTCCCTGATTGGACATACTGCTTTTGTTTTCTCTTTAATGTCAAGGTTCAGGTTGAATTGGAAGTAGTCTGTGCAGACATGGGGCAGGGAGAAAGAGGAAATAAAGGAAATATAGGGAAAAATAAAAGCAAGGAAAAGTGGGGGGACTTCATTCTTTTATACACAACTTTCTTGGGATTTAAAAAAAATAAATATATAGGGGCATGCTATAGGGAAAGGGATTTGATAATAGGATGGCAAGAAAAGATTTTGTTGCCTCAGTTTGATTTGCATATCTATATATCTCTTAGTATTTAAAAAAATACTTGATAGGAATTACTTTTAGAGAGGTAGAGCAATGATATTTTTAGTGTCATAATGACTTAAAACACTCAGGATAAAAAGTAAAGTAAAACAAAATATTAGAACCACCAAAAATTCATGCGGCACAAGATGAGGTGAAATGACAGAAAATGTGCTTGAAATATATACAATGTATATATCTATTTATATATATACACAGGAGTGACTATATATTTATAGATATATCTGTATAATTTTTTTCTCCCCAACCCTCCCAAGGATAACTAGAAGATGAAATTACCCATTAAAAAAAAGGAAAATAAAATAACTTAAATAAAATTAACATGCTTTATTCATCAAGTAATAAAATCTCATGCATCTGTTGACATCCACTGATGCTGGGTTAAGAAGGAGGGCATGAATTTCTGTGTAAACATATGATTGATGGCAGGGATTATTGTTGATATCTGTCTTATATTATTTTTCTATTATTATATACTGCATGTATATATATATATATATACATATACATATATACACACATAACTCAATTAGGCAAGATGTTATATCAATACACATACACACAGTATATATATAAATATATATATTTTCAGTTTACCGAAGTAAAAATAAAAAGAAATGGATAGAAAGAAAAAAGGAAAACCCACAAAACTTCTTGAGAACCACAAAGCATTAGTTGCATGCCCATAAGATTAGTAAAACTTTTTTGTTGTCTTTTTTTTTTTTACTGGCCTTTGCAATCAGGAAGTTTTCATGAGTTTGACTTGTAACTCTTCTACAATTAACTAAAAAACTCCTGGTGTCAGATCACATACTTCTGCATGTGTATGTAGGCACTCTCATATAAACCCATACCCTTTGAACATGATATTGGTACTGTTAATTTTAATCTAGAGTGCAGTGTCATGACATTGGTATAGTAGAAAGTATATTTTTTTTGCTAAAATAAGTCAGTGTCACTATTTGAGGGTCCTTACATACTTTCTTACGTGATATTTGATGGTCAATCCTATTCCCTGACCTTTCAGTGAGAAGTACTGATGAAACTATTCTAAATTCATAACAGTGAGTTTATATACATATATACACATATATGAATTTATACAAACATATATGAACTTATGATTTATAACATAACCCCCTGCTCTTGAAAATCTTCTTACAAAATTGACAGTGATCAATTATTATAGACAGAAAACTTGAACTGGTGGCTAGTGGAATTTGTGCATGCTTTTCATAAACCATTTTAGGAGTGTGATTTCTATGATATGTAGAATTTGAGATAGCATAAGAAAAATCTGGGGAGAAATACCTAATAGATAGGTGATAATGGAAATCAAAAGAGGGAATAGAGCTAGATATACAGGATATACCAAAAAAGTTAGTGCAAGTTTTAGTTAATAAAGTTTAAAATTGCATGAAGATTTTTGGGTATCTTATATAGATTTGAGTCATCTTCAATGAAAGGGAAATGAAGTTAAATATAATAATATAATATCTTTTATTTTTTAGTCTTTCAGTTGTATCCAACATTTCATGATCCCCTTTGGCAAAGCTACTAGAGTGGCTTGCCATTTCTCTTCTCTAGCTCATTTTACAGATGAGGAAACTGAGGCAAATGCAGTTAAGGGACTTTTGCAGGGTCACACAGCTAAGAAGGATTTGAACTCAGGTCTTCCTGACTCTAGGCCTAATTCACTATCCAATGCACCACCTAGCTGTCTCCCATCCCCATGATAATAACAATTCTTTAAATTTAGATTAGGGGTTCTTAGCATTTTTTAATGTTATGGACACCTTTGGCAGTTTCCTTTTCCAAATAAAGTTTTTAAAATGTACAAAATAAAACTCATAGGATTACAAAGGAAACCAATTTTACTGAGTTATCAAAATATTTAAAAAACAAATTCACAGAACCTCTCTTTAGATCTTTACAATTTCCTAACAGAATCAACAATGCTCTTATAATCATAGGTTTCAGGCACATATTTTATACTGTTTCAGTGAGGGCCAGATAACATAAAGAAAAAGTGAGGATTTGAGAAAATGATAGGATTTGTAAGGTAGCTAGGCTAATCCAAATCTTAAAATGTTCCTGAAATGACCCAGTCTGAGTTTTAAAACTGTGACCATAATTATGTTACAAAAGTGGGTTTCTGGTTGAAAAGAGGCCTCCAACCGAAGCCCAGAAACTCTAAAATCTACTTCTATTTAAAGGCCAGTAAACTGAAGTACTAGTTACATTTTTAGGAGATAGCTAGGTGGCTCAGTGAATAGAATGCTGGGCCGGAAGTCAAAAAGACCTGAGTTCAAATCCGATTTCAGACACTTAGTAGCTGTGTGACCATGGATAAATCATTTAATCTCAGTTTGTCTTAATCTACTGGAGAAGAAAATGGCAAACCATTCCAGTATCTTTGCCAAGATCTTGTGGACAGTGTCATCCATTGGGTCACAAAGAGTTGATATGACTGAACAATAAACGGTACATTTAAAAAAAACTCACTAGCTCTGTAGTCATGGAATCTGAGTTCAAATCTTGCTTCTGATGATTATTTCCTGTATTACTTTGGGTAAGAGTCTTATTATTCCTTGACTTTGATTTCTTCAATTGTTAAATGAAGGGATTAGACTAGATTGCCTCTAAGCATTTCCTGGTTGTAGATCTATAATGCTATAAGCTGATGGCTTTTGTTCCATTGTGAACAAGAAAAACCATGGAGTGATGCTTTATCCCATGCCGCCTTTTACATGAGACAAATGCTTCAAAGGGATCTATCATACCAGCCAGAAAAATGTAGCCAATCTCTCTCACAATGGTGACATATGAGATGAGAGGATATAACATGGCTATAGCTATTTAGAAGATTTCAGAAGGAGAAGTCAGTACACTCATCAAGTAAGAAAAAAGCCATTCAGCTGTAGCACACTCCTGCCTAATGTGAAAATAGAGCTTATGATAGAAAATAGTGTGTATCTTAGTAAACAGCTAGAGGGTAAAAAAGAAAACTTAAATTTTAGTCTCAGCATCACCAAGTAGCTATTCTATGCTGAAAAATAAGTGGTAACCTGGCATTATGGATAGATTTCAATTTATGCTTGATCCTGCCTCTCCAACAAACTGTGTGACCCTACCCAAGTATCTTAACCTCAGTGTACCTAGAACAAACTAGCGTGGACTTAGCTGCTGATTAATATGATGCTCATTGTGTAGATGAAGGGGATTCCTCAAGTAAACTAAGTTATTCCCAGACCTCAGTTTCCTAATTTGTGCTTTTCAAATGAAAAGATATTATTGTACTTCAGTTAGGATCTCTAGTGCATAATTATTTTAGCATCCCAATTTTGGAAAATACAGGTTTTTGTTGGAACCCTGAAGGTTTTCATTCCTAAGAATGCAAATTGCTGATTTCTCAGTTTGAAAATTTGTGTGAATTTGTGTTAGTATCAGATTTATGTTGACAAAGAAATGTAACTTACAATGCTTATGCAAATTGGCCAAAAAAGTCATTTTTACATTTATGCTTCATCTCCTAATTAATAAATTAAGCCAAAGCTATGTGATTGTCACAAATTTTTAGAAACAATAAAAGGTTTTTCTTTTAGGTAGCAAAAAAAAAAATCTTTGGCCTGAGAAATGACAGATTTAAATTCATCTGAATTTGACCCATCAGTTGGTTAGGAGAAGGGGAAGCTCAATGAGTAGTTCTCTGACGAACAAGGGAAAGGACTTGCTTACTCTGCACGTGTTAACCTCATCAGTGTTAATCAGTTACCAAGAGCAGTCACAACTCACTCTAGTAACAACAGGGCAGACTATTTCCTTCCCAGATTAAATTCTATTCTGATCTAGCTCTGCGTGTGTACACAAGCCTTTTGACAGAAAAAAAAAATAAGTGAATAAATATTAGAAAAAAAAAAGAAAGAATTTTTCATATTGATTTGCTGTCTCCATCTGGAGGTAACATTAGGAGCTGGTTTAATGTCAGGTTTTTTTTTTTGCCATTTTGATGCAAAACGCTTATGGGGACAGCTCATGCCTCCTTATCACCCACAATTCCTAGGTTTAGTGAGGGAGTATATAGCAGATATGGCCAGAATGAATTATTCAAGCATTCTAGATGCTGCATTTGTGCCCTTTGCCCAAGAATGAAAATGAGACCAGATTCTGTTTCTTAAAAACAAACCAACCCCGCCCCCCCCCAAAAAAACCACAACTCTGCATTTAAACAGTAGAATCACAGAGTTTCTGAGTTAAAAAAGAAGTTTGGGTGTTACATAGAACAAGCTGTCCTGTCTCTGCATCTTGTAATTCTTATCTTCCTTCAAAGATCAGCTCAGGTACTGTGGCCTTTCTTGATCCCCCAGTTGTTAAGTACTCTCTCTCTTTCCCCAACTTTTCTTGTATTATACTTAATTTCATATTTGTTGAATCCTCTACTAGAATGTAAGCTCTTTGAGGGTAGCAATTGTGACTTTTATGTCTTTTCACCTTCTAGCACTTAGCATATTATTACCTGTATTACCACAGGTATTAAATAAACTTTTGTTGGATTGAACAGGAATCTTCTTTGTCACGAACTCTGTAACAAGGTTATTTGGCTGATATTTTGGAGTTGGGAATGGTGTCTGTGAATTTAGATGGGAAAAACTTTTCTCTAATTTTCACAAATCTCAAATTGGAATTTAGCATCAGTAATGAATGTAAGCAACAAGATATTATTCTGAGAAGGGGTACATGGGCTTCATCAGGTTGCCGAAAGGGTTCATGCCTCCCACCTCCCCAAAATTAAGATCCTTTGCTGAAAAATATGTAAGGACTGAATTGAAAATGAGTTATTATTGGACTAAGGTAAGGTCTTTACTTTTAACTTTTCCATCATCCCAAAGATATATTTATATTTCTTTGTGTATGTAATTCATTATGATGATTACTTTTTATTAAGAACTCAAGAATTATATGAAACTCAATGGCAATATTTTACTTGGTTAAATAATTCTAAACTATTGGCTACAAAACCAAGCATAATTAACAAACTGATAGTACCATAATGATGAGCAGGAAGTTCGAATATTAGAACTCTTTCCTCAATATACTTCCTACTGTTCATTAGGTGTGAATACCTGTGAAGATATGTTAGACTCTATAGTAGGCCCTTCAGTTTGCATCTGACACTTGAATGTGTGTTATTACAGCAGATTGCCAAGCCATAGCACAAACCAACTTTCTACTGAAGCATCTGGAACTTTGAATTATGGCAGTAAAAAAGCAGAAAGACTGTATCTTCAGTATTCCTAAAGTAGCTTCCCCATCTCAGATAAAGTACAGTAAGTCATGGAACTTCCTGGCTGCAAAGCCATTTTGCAAATAAACCAAAGTGGTTTTTTTCTATCAAGTCAGATCACAACAAAGCACCATGAGAATGAGAAGTTGGCCAGTTTGAAGACATTAGCCTTAAATGGGTTTTTATTTGTCTTACTTTTTTTTGCATGAACCTAAAAATTCTCATGAAGTTACTAATACAATGTTTTTAATGGTTTGTGGCTTCTTTATTTAAAGGAAAGAAAACAAACCATAAGTATAACTAAACAAAAAAGAAACAACTAGAAACATAAAACATTATCTTTTGAACCTTTTGAAAAAAATAAGATTCTAACCCAACTCCATTTTTAAAATTTTCTTTAATGTACACAGAAATTCGATGATATCTGTTCTCTATTATATCTATAAATGCTTAACTTATGGCAAATCTGAAAAAGGAAGACCTGGAAAAGCCTGCAGTAAATAAAAGGCACTGCAGTTGTCTTCTGGACATCATAATCATATATAGCTCATTATAAAGAATCCAAACATCAAAATGTATCCGGGTCTACATGGGAAATAAACTCCTAGCCTTCCAGTGGCCAAAATTCTACTGGCTCCCACGTGATACATTTTGCAGCATCCCAGAAGATACCATGGCATGGCTCAGTACTAATTTTGCATTTACTATGCTTTGTGGCTCCACAAGTTCTCTAGACACATAGAGAACAGAATCATATAAATATACTACTATGTAACTGCAGATTAAATCCCATACTTTTTCTGACAATCCTCAGAACAATCCTTGAGGATTAAATAATATTTGCCCTGTATTATGATTTCGCTCTGATTTTAATTTTAACATAGACTTATCCTTCTTCCTCTCCACAAGCACTGCTTTTGCAAACGGCTACTTAAAATTGTAACAATGTTTATTACTTGTGAATCTGAGAGGGATCTGGTTGCAAGAAGTTGAGTTTCCCACCAGATATGATTTCCAATACTTATCAAAGATCTTAATTTCGGTTTTCATATATGATTATCACTCATTCCATGGGATCGGATGCTTTTAAAAACAAGTTATATTTATATATGTATTCTTACATATATATGCATTGAATACACACACATATACATATTATATATATATACACACACATGTATAAATTTACATGTGTGTATATATATATTTGCAAATGAAAAAAGTTAGCAAGCGAAACAAGACTGACCTGACCTACCTGTACTAGGCTCACATTCAACAAAGTCTTCATCGTCGCTGGAACATTCAGCAGATGAAACAAGGTCATCTGATGTGGGCTATTCAAATCAAAGAAGAAAAGGAGAGGGAAAGAAAGGAAAGAGAGGTAAGAAAACATCATAAACAAAGATATATGAGGTCTAATACGCAGGATGGCCTTCTCTCTAAAGTAGGCCTGCTCCAGGAGTGACCCTTTTGAATATTTAGCAGTAGTCAATGATTTTTAATTTCGGCAAACCAGGTATATATCCTGTGTCTTAATAGGTGGTCCTGAAAAAAGCATAAAGGCTGGGACCATACTCCATCCTGGCAGATAGTGGTATGATGGAGCCAACTCTAACTCGTGAGTGTTGTTAATTTTCACTGTGAACATTTACATTTCAGAAATGAGCAATCACTACAAACCGGGGATTGATATATTGTTTTGCTGAATTCTAGAATTAAAAAAGTGTTATTAATCCAGATTAAGCTGAAAAAGTATGTATGTATACTCCCGCCCCACCCCCAGTCCAGTTATTAAACATTTACCAGAATACCCTTGTATTGCTCTCTCTCTCTCTGCATATATATATTGCTTGAGATTAACAGGAGTACAGCAGAGGGCTCAGGGAACTGTCATCACCAGACTGGAGGCCTGATGACAGTAGGATAATGATTACCAAAATAATTGGCCTTTATAGAGTGATTTAAGGTCTTCAATGTGCTTTATATTCATTAACTCATTGGAGCCTCACAACCCCTCTGTTGACCGGACGTAACTCTCATGGTGACCTCTATCCTATCTTTGATAAATATTTGTTGAATTAAATTGAATTAATGATCTAGCTGCAACCTACATTTCCAGTTACATTAAATCCTTTCACATAGTCTAGAGTCTAGGCAAACTGGTCTTCTTGCTGCTATTCCCATATAACACTCCATCTCCCACCCCCTTGCTTTTGCACAGGTTTTATGTAATTTATTCCTGAAATGTATCCCTGTCTTATTTCTACCCCTCAGAATCCAACAGTTTCCTTCAAAGCTCAGCTCAAGCATCACCTCTTACATGGATCCTTCCCTGATTCCCCCATTTTCTAGCTCCTCCCCCCCTAATAAAAAAGTGTACTTTAAAATTTATTTTACACATGTTTTATACACACCCACACAAATATATGAATGTACATACCTGTGTTGTCTACACTGATGGAGTGTAAGTTTCTTGAGGGAACAAGCTATTTTTTCTTTATATTACTCTGAACTTAGCACATAACAGGTACTTAAAAAATATTTGTTGCTTAACTAACTGAATTAGCATCAAACACCTTTGCTCATTGTGGTAGAGAGTGGAAATAACACAAGTTCTTCCTCCTCCTGGGGTATGTAAGGGAGGAATGTAACACATAAGTAAACAACTATAACAAAATATGAGAGGTACAACACTTATGAGAGACACAGAGTGCTATGTGAAGAATGTAGGGAGGAGAGGAAAACAGAAAGATTAAATGAGGAACTAGCTGTGAGTTCATTGAAGGATTTGGGGAATTCCAGTCATTGAGAACCAGAAAGGCAACCAGAGCTCATGGTTTCTGAAGAATGAACTATGTGAGAGTTAAATCCATTTCAAAATCCTCCTTGCAATCCTCCTCTGTGCTTCAGTGAAAGTTAGGCATCATCCAGGGCTGATAATTTGTGGGTGAGTATGTGTGTGTGTGAGTGTGTTGTGTCTGAGTGAATGTGCTGGCATAATTAATGAACAGTATCTATCCCAGTCTGTTAGGGGAAAGCATAATGGCCTCTCTCTCCAGAAACAACTCCTTCATGTAATTGCAGCAATTAGCTGAATTAGGAAGGTGAACCAATAGGGAAATTCCGTGACAGTCCCTAGACACAGGTTGGACTGTTCCTGAAGAGAACACAAAGCTACTTTTCCTTGGCATTTTCAGCTGGATCTCCTTCCCCAACCCTCCAGCCTGCTACAAAATGCCACTGTTTGAGCCATGGTGCTGAGAATCCTGATGAGAGAAATATATGGGACCGTGGAGAACACATCAAGAAGATCTCTTGCTGTGGCTGGCAGGAGCCCTGTTCTGTGTGTCACTGAGTAGCCCTTGTCCCCATATCCAGCTCCATGCCCTAGTCTTTCAATGCACTATTGAAGTAACCAATATGTTAATTCACCTGCTGATTTAACCACTTTTAAAAGCCAAAAATCATGGGTCCATATTTCAAGTGGAAAACACTCTCTTACATGATTTCAGTATGTTTGATATTTCCAGGAAGAAAACACCTGTTCCAGGTGCACTTCTTAAGAGTATGATTGTCAAGAGCAACACAGAACAGTGGAAAGAACCCATTTGATCCCTAACTCCATTCACCTGATAGGGAAGGGGGAGTGCCCAGAACCACAGTACTGACTCACTTCACATCTGGTAGGGAGAGGCTTTCAAGCCTTGCTTATCCTTGAGGTTAACAGAAGCAACATTTTTCAAATGTGTTTCATTTAATTAGGCACAGGTTTGTCAGTCACTGGAGCTGTTGACAATTTACATCCTAGGGCGATATTTTGGGGTGGAGAAATGTTATTAATGTTTACATTATACTAGCTGCTCTTTGCCTTTAAAAGGATAGTCTTATAAGACTATCCTGCGAGAATGTGAGCTTTTCATTTAATTAGGCACAAGAGAGAGACTCATCTTCCTGAGTTCATATCTGGCCCCAGATGCTTCCTAGCTGTATGGCCTGAGCAAATCAGTTAACCTTGTTTGCCTCAGTTTTTTCATCTGTAAAATGGGCAGTCTAGATTAGGTTTGTTGATATTCATCTTCAGGTAAGTCCACAGGGTAATGAGGTTTTTTTCTTGAGTCATAACATAAAACAACAACAACAACAACAACAAAACCCAGCAGAGAAGTCAGGGGCTTGATTGTGGTCTCTAGTGGACTGAGTACCTACATTGGCCAAATAGCAGATTCTTGAATTATCAAGGAAAAACACACATGTGTATATGTGTATAAACGTACGCATTTATACATATACATATATTTAAGAAACTGAGAACTGATTGACAAGTTTTAAGAGGAAACAGTCCATAAATATCCCACTTGTTGCCTTGGCTTGTCCTATATGAGTCTGTGAGGAATAATTTGTCCAACATTTTCCCAAGAATCTCTACTTCTGGGCCAGAAAGATGATAATAGCATGAAGGGCTTCTTGTTTGCAGAATTTTTTAGGGTAAAGACTCCCATTTAATTGTTACCTCATTAAGCATTTTTAGAGAGAAAAAAAGACTGGCTCACAGACTAACCCTTTCACTTCCATTGGTATCCCTCCCACCACCACCACCACATACACAAAGACTCACTATGCAGAACCACAGAATCAAAGACTTCCAGATTTGAATCTTCAAAGCTCCTTCTCTCTACTCTAACCTGTACTTGGATAAGAATCTTCTCTACAGGCCCCTTAATTTTGTTGGAAGAGACCTAGTGGACTCCATTACTTCCTGAGGTAGATCTTTCTAATCCTTGGGAATATGTTCCTGTATCAAACTTAAATCTACTTCGTCACTCTACCCATTACACTTATTTCTTCCCTATTCCTTCACAATGGCTCTTTCTTTCAAATTCTTAGAGAGAGCTATCATCTTCTCTGTAATGATTCCTTTCTCTAAGCTGGACATCCCCAAGTTCCTTCAAAAGATCCTCAAATAACATGGTTATGAGTACCCTCATCATCCAAATCACCCATCTTTGAATGTTCACCAGCTTGTTTGTGTCCTTCCTAAAATGTGGTGCCAAAAACTGAACATGATATTTTAGATTTTTTCTAATCAGGAAAATGCTTTTTATAAAAAAAGATAAAAATTCAAGGCTGCATTCAATTTTTGTTGTCCCAGTGACTCATATTGCGCATCTAGTCCAGTGAGATACCAGGTTTTTTGTTTGTTTTTTTTTTTAAATCAGTTAAACCTTCCCTATTTTTTCACTTGTAAAGTTTTTTTTTAAACTCAAGGATAAGGCTTTCCCTTGATAGCAATAAAGTTTTATTTTATTGGAGTCTGCCCATAACTCTAGTCTGTTAAGAAATCTTCAAATTCTGACTATCATACAATTTGTTAGCTTTCTCATCTGCAGCAAACATGCCACACATCTAAATCATTGATTAGTATTAAAAGGTCAAATGACATAGGAGAGAGGCTAAAGAAAGGCTTAGTCCTCTAGAAACTTCCCTCCATTGAGAAATTAAGCCATTAACAATGTATCCTTTGGTCTTGTCATTCAAAATATTTTGAATTTGTCCAACTCCACTATCATTCAGAACACATCTTTTCATCTTATCCACAAGGATACATTTGATATGTGATTTTAAAAGGCTAGTAACTATCCCATAGGTTGGGGTCCCGGGGAAATTTTTAAGAAGGCAGAGTATGAAAAAGGGAAAAAGGACTTTTTTGTATGAAAATATTTATAGTAGCCTTTTTTGTTGTGGCAAAGAATTAGAAATTAGGGGATGCTCATTAACTGGGGTATGGCTGAATGAATTGTGGTATAAGATTGTGATGGAATACTATTATGCTATAAGAAATGATAAGTGGAATGGTTTCAGAAAAAACCTGGGAAATCTTAAATGAACTGATACCAAGTGAAGTGAACAGAACCAAGAGAAGCTTGTACACAGTAAGAGCAATAATGTATCAATGATCAGCTGTGAAAGACAGCTATTCTGATCAAGACAATTTCAAAGGACTCACGATGAACAATTCTGACTACCGCCAGAGAGAAAGCTGATGAATTCTGAGTGTAGACAGTAGCATACTTTTTAAATTTTCTTTTTCTGTGTGTGTGTGTGTGTGTGTGTGTGTGTGTGTGTGTGTGTGTGTGTGTTTTCTTTTGCAATATGGCTAATATGGAAATATTTTGTGTGACTTCATGTGTATAATTGTTATCATATTGCTTGCTTTCTCAAAGGGTGGAGAAGTAGGAGGGAGGGAGAGAATTTGGAATTCAAAATTTTAAAAAATTTAACAGTAATTGGGAAATATTTAATTTAAAAATAAAAAGGAAGGCAAAGATTGCTTTGTCATTGTCCTTTATTGCCACTTCCTCCCAACTTCTAGGTACCCAACCTAGTCTTCCCCAGCATCACACCTCCTCGCATCCTAGACTTTTCTTGATTTCAATTCCTATATTAAAGAAAAAAAATTCTCTGTCTCATTTTCTTATGACCTTGATCAACATTAAATGACAGGATTATTATCCTAGTGATCTAGGGCAGGGGTGATATGATCTAGGAAACTAAAATTTAGAGGAGCAAAAATTAAACCAGATGGGCTTCCAGCTTACCTTACTCCTCCCAAAGAGACAGACTCCCCAGTCTTGTGGTATTAGAGACTCTCCATCTACCACAGTTTATAAGACTGCATGTGAAATACTGTTTACTTGCTTCATATGCCAAAATTACAAGTTATTACTCTGGTTGACTAGCCTGATAAATGGACACAAATTAGTGTAGGAATCTTCTGGAAAGTTTTATGCATTTTAAGCATTGACTTTCAGGGGCAGCTAGGTGGCACAGTGAATAGAGCACTGGCCCTCGAGTCAGGAGGACCTGAGTTCAAATTTGGACTCAGACACACAACACTTACTAGCCGTGTAACCTTGGGAAAGTCACTTAACCCCAATTGCCCTTCCCTCCCCCTTCAAAAAAAAAAAAGCAAAAAATAAATAAACCCAGACTTTCTCTAGATAATGCCTCATGTCAAATGAAAGTCAATAAAGAAACAGGAAGGATTATAGCAGGTTAGTCAGGAAGATGCTTGGGTAAAACAATATCATTATGACATCCTTCAAAATATATCAGTTTAGGTAGATGGATACCTATTGTATCAAATCCATTTACTTTCAAGTCCTATCACAGTATTAGAGAAAGCATTGGTGTCTCTCTGTTAAAGATACAATATGTTTCTTGCATTCTCTCCTGTCTTGCTTTTTGCCCTAAAACATTTTGCCAATCCATTTATCTGCCACTCTAGCTACCATGAAATGTCACAAATACCATTTCTAATTGAAACTGCCAGGGGAAATGAAGGAGATATGATAATAGAATCTGTTCATAAGAACTGGTATTTGATTATGACCTCAGATGGTACACCTTAATTTTTGTACCCACAGCAGAAAAAAATGAGGTCAACTTCATTAAATAATGGGATATCAGTCAATACACTATCTCCTCTCAAAGAGATCTCAGCACTACATACTCTTTGTCAAATACCTTTCCAGAGTTATAAATCATTCTGCATCCTGGAACAAACATTAGTTTCTAAGTCACATATTTGACCCTTGGTGTGAAATAATTAAGTACTAAACTAGGCAGTCTTCTTTTTTAAGTTCTATTTTATGGGTGGTATAGCAGAGATAGTACTGCTTAGAGCACTTACTAGTTCTTTGATAAACAAATCAACACTCAATCAATATATATTTAATTAAGCCTCTACAATGAGTTAGGGACTGTGTCTGTGAAGGAATATTAAACAAAAAATGAAACAGCTCTGTCCTCAAGGAACTTACACCTAGGGAAGTCATTAAATCTAAGCACCTCAGGCTCCTTATCTATAAATAGAGGGAATAACAATGGCCTTTACCTTGCCAGACAGTAGTGAGGCCCAAATGAAAATTTATATATAAAACAGCTTGTGACTTCACTCATTATCCCTGAAATTTCTGGACCAAATTGCCTCTCCCTGATTCCCACTCTTACTATGAATATTGTTTACATCCATTAGATTATACTCATCTTGAAGACCAGGGTAGATCTTTTGTATTTGTTTTCTCATATTGACTCATAGTAAGCACTTAATAAAGGTTTTAAAGTTAATTAATCCAGTCATCCATTGAAAGTACATTGTAAATATTAATTTGGAATAAGAATGTAGTAATAATAATGATGATGATGATGACACTGACAAGAGTTGTCTGTTGAACCCTCAAATTAATTTCAAAACATTTAGTGATTTCATCTTCTTTTTCAATTCTTGTCACTCTATAAAAACCACAACAATAAATCAAGGTTTTGGGACCCTAGGAGTGTTGAGTGAAATCTAAAGACAGTGTCTAGTTTATTCCAGTTTATTTACAGAGAACCTGGGGCCTTCTTGTCACAGCTGTTGTCTCTTACACTGCTGTCACTGTTATTTCTCAGAAATCAGCAGATGTCCTGATCTGGGGGCCTTTGCTGAGAAGGTACACTTCTGCTTTAGTTTTTAGTATCCAATGCAGACAGTTGGCAATGTCCACATGGACAAAAAAAATCTATTCAAAGGGTGAAAAGAGCTATGGAACTCAATCATTTAAGCAAATGCAGTGCCTCTGTCCCATGTTTTCCCATTTTCTCCCTCTTTTCCATATTTTTTTCTCAAAACCTTATTCAACTGAGAGGGAACTAGATACTCATGCAAAAAGAAGCAGATGCTTAAATTGCTTAGAATCACATCTAGACTATATCTACATGGTCCACTATG
The DNA here is from genome assembly GCA_028627135.1 of Pseudochirops cupreus. NCBI lineage: Eukaryota > Metazoa > Chordata > Mammalia > Diprotodontia > Pseudocheiridae > Pseudochirops > Pseudochirops cupreus. Next base: position 432,051,955 of record CM053582.1, read on the forward strand.
TACTGTCAGTAGAGTCATCCTAGAATCTGAAGAACAGTAATTTTTCCTCCATCATTATCTTTTCTTGAATGGATAGAAAACCTAACAGTCCTTCTTCCCCCAGCCCCTCTCCTAGAAATCTTTCAGTAAAATTTGAATAGCCATGTATCTGATCTCTTAGAGATCATTCAGTAACAGCTGAATAGACACATCTGATGACTGCTGAGGGTTCTTTCCAACTCCAAAATACCGTGATTTTGTGTTTCTAATGGTCAAGCCTCTGAGTTTTTCTAGGTCAAACATTCTGCACTGTGGAGCTGAGAACAATTCTATTTTTGCTATTAAGTGTGTCTAATATGTGATGCATATTTAGAGGCTCTAAATATTGTCTTTGACACATACTACTTCTGTGAGCTCATAGACTATGAGCTATAGACTGGTTGCTGAACTGATTTGATGGAAGGAGTTTCCACAATGGAATTTTTTATGCCAATGAAATGGTACGTGTGTTGAGGTCAGAGTTGGGAGAGCAGGTCATGTGTGAAATAATTCACTTAGACCTCCTCTGTAGCCGTTGGGAGCTTTATTTATCATGTAAGCAAACACAGGCCTCCTTAGCAAGGAAGCTAAGTGAGACCCTGATATTTGTGGGAGTTATACTTGTACAGATGTTTCAGAATGATGTTGTAGTTTTAGAGGTTTTTACAGAGGTTAAATAGTAAAGACAGGAAAGGATGAGGGAAACAAAAGGAATTCTTTAGGGTTTAAAGATTTAAGAACAGGGGAGGGGGACATAGGTTAAAGATTAAAAGACGGGGGAACACAGGATAAAGGAGACAAAAGCAATTCTTTTGTACAAGTTGAAGAGAAGTTTTATGGTGTTTCAAGAAAAGGGGGAAAGGACATTAGGATGCCCTCACATTGCAGAATAAGCTATGGGATTTCACAAAGTACTGGAAAAGCAACCCTCAATATTCTGCTTAACCCACAGGGCACTGTTTGTATCCACATCATTTGCATATTGGAAGTAAAAGGGGGAAGATTCATACATTCATTTCTTTAAATTTAACTTGATTTTTCAGTGAACAAAAATCAATTTTATCCTTTGCCCACCTTCCTCCTCCCATTAACGGGGAAAAATGAAAACAAAACATTGTAGTAAACACACCTAGTCAAGCAAAACAAATTCCTGCATTGGCCAGATCTCCAAAAATACGTCTCAATCTACATCCTGAGTCCATCACCTCTCTCTCAGGAGCTGAGTAGCATGCATTCATTTCTAAGAGAATTTGTGCCTTCTTTTCAAAAGGAACACATGCTAAAGGAGTGCTGAATTATTAAGGATATTTAAGCAAAGTATGCTCTCCTATTTCACTCGTTATAGTCATTAAACACTTACTATGAGCCAGGAGCAGTGCTAAGAGCTGGGGATACATATAAGAAAAAGAAAGACAGCCCCTGCCCTCAAAGAACTTACGATCTAATGGTGAAAGACAATACACAAAAGGAAACTGAAAAAGTATCCTAGCCTGGGGACATGATGAAGATGATGGTATGGTGAAACCAAGCAGAGCACCTAGTGCCAAATGAAGAGATGACTAAGATTTTAAGCTCTCTTAAAAAGGGAGGCTATGGGAGGAACATTTTGCTCCGTCCTCAGCACCACCAACCAAAGGAGCAGCAGCAACCAGGGTATCGATGAGGGTGAGTAGCAAAGTTAAAACAATCTCCAAGATGATGAATTTCCTATTGATGAGCTTATCCCAGGTAGGGTATGATGAAGATGACAGTGGAGTGAAACCAAGCAAAACTGCTTGTGGCAAATGAAGTACCTTTCAGGGGTGTTTGTTGTTCTTGGGGACTCAAAGCATACAAAAGTTAAGCTTTCATTTGGTATTGTGGCATATTGGAGAGTGCAAGCCTATGGCGGCAAGCAGTATGATGTCTGTGGCTTTAATAGTCTTTGGCACTATCACAAGCAGAGGAGACAAAATGGATTAACAGAATAGTGCACTATGTCATTCTTCTTGATCTTCATTTTGTAATAGTAAACAAATGAACAAATGAATGAGTGAAGTACCACTATTACCCCATGAAAGTCTGAACTCATCCACCTGCGTTTTATGTAAAAGAGAAAACCTTACTCCATAACCCAAGACCTCTCAGAAAGGTTGCTGAGCATCCTTCCAGAGTCACTTTCTAGTTCCCCAAACTATAATCAATGATGTAGTTTGTGTTATACATTAATGACCCCAAGTATCTTAATTGTGTAGCAGAAAGAGCATTAGACTTGAAGTCAGAAGATTTGGGTTTGAATTCAGACTCTGCCACTTTCTTTCTATTTGATTGCAAGCAAGTAATTTTAACCTCTCTGAGTCTCAGTTTCCTCATCAGTGAAACAAATACCACCTACTTCATAAAGTTGTCAGGAATTACAGAATCATAGAATTAGAACTGGAAGGGGCCTTAGAGCTTATCTAGAAGTTCTTTGTAAACCAAAAATTTCTAGATAAGTATCAGCTATCATCATCATATTATTCTAGAGATCTGAGTAGAAAAGGTAAGAGATTCATTTTTATTCTTTTAAGCACTTTTCCATTTTCTTAGCCTAGGCTTCACACATATCCCAATCCAATTGAATTCAATCATGGCACCATTGTGCTAAGTGCCCTGGGATAGAAAGAGGAAAAGAATGAGATAATCTTTTTTCCTCACCAAGGGACTCAGGTGGAGTACATAGTATACAATGATATGCAAATAGAAAAAATGCGGAGTAAGTGTGAAGTATTTGGGGGGTAGGTGAGTATATGTGCAATTAGGGGTATCAGGATAGACTTTCTGTAAGAGGAAGCACTTGAACTAAACCTTTAAATGAGTGAGGACTTCTAAGATCTAGGAGGTAAGAAAGAAGAGCATTTCCAGAGGGAATAGCTTGTACAAAGTCAGAGAATCAGGAGAAGGAGTGTCATATATGGGGAAGAGCAAGTAGTCAGTTTGGCTGTTATTATAGAAAGCGTAAGACGGGGTAACATGGAATCAGTCTGAAAAGATAGGTTGGTGACAGATGAGGAAGGACTTTGAGAGGCATAGATCATTGATATCAAATGTGAAACTCCCTTTGAAGAGACTGCATATAGATTCAGAGCAGGAAGCCTGAGTATGAGTGTACTATTTCCCATTAATACCATGGTAGTGCCTTCCCTTATCTTTAGTGGAAGAAGAAAATATTCTCCTGCCCTCCTGTATTAGCTAAGCCTTATATTAAAAATAATAATTCACACTGCCCTATTTTAAAATATGTATTTCATATTTTTTTAACCCACATGTTGAAATTACTTGGCTCTGTATTAGAAGTCATAAAACTAAAGATAGGTATTAAAATAACTTTCAATAAAATATCTCTCTGGCAGAAACCCTCTTTATTCCTTTCCTGAAAGATTTTTTATTGCATTTATATTCTTTTTTTCCCTCCAGTGTTTATTGAAATTACCTTTGAATAAAACTGGGATAGAAGAAAGCCCCAAACTCTCTGTCCACCCAAGTAGATTTATAGGCATATTTGCCTTTCAATTCCCTTAGTTTCATAGATCTGACTCCCCATTTTCTTCCAATGAGTTATTGTTTCTATAATCACCTGGTTCTAATTATTTACTGCAAAGGGCTCCTCAATCTCAGCTCAGTGATGGTTCTACACGTCTCTTTATTACCATCCATCACATAAAATTGAGAGGGAAAGTTTGCTGCCATAGCCAGACCTAATCATGATGGTTTCCCCATTTCTACAGCCCCATATTCCAATTTATGCCTCCACATTCCCACTTTTAGCCCTTCATTTTCACATAGAACATAGCCTTCCGAAAACCCAATGGGGTAATCATTTTTTTTCCCCTTCCCAGCTTCTTTGGAGTACAGTTATTTGATTGAGATTAAGCACAGGATAAAATAAGTCCTGCCATGGAACAGCTTTATGAAATTATAAATAACACACCCAAGAATGATGATCTCCTTTCTTTGAGCAAGCAAAGAAAAGGGAAAGGCCCATAAATATTCGAGAGCCCCACAGAAAACAGCCATACATCTCTGCAGCTGCTTCATGCTAAAAAGAATTAAATTCTCTCAAATGCTTGGTGTTTTTGCTCATTCCCTTCTAAACTTTCATTCTGAGATGGAGACAGAGCTTTAAATATCTCATAGGAGGGGAGGGTCATATCTAATTCCATTATGAATGTTTATTACCCATTTAAATGAAGAATGTCTGAAACACTTTGGATAAAATAAGAACCCACTGATTCCAGATAAACCCATAACCTTTACTGAGGTTTAGAAAGTTTTACTGCCTCATTTTAAATTTATCTATTAAGACTGTCTTTTCCAATTTGCTGTACTTGCATGTTCTAGCTATGGCCACTGCTAATATGCCTCAAGAAATTGGATTCTTACATTGCTATTTCTGGTCATAATAGAGACGGGGAGCTCATGGTGGATAACATGTCTTTATCTTGTCCCTATTGCTCCAGCCCAGTACAGTCAACTTGGGGGAAATAGTAACATACTATTGCAGATTTAGAGGAGAAGAAGACCATCGAAAGTCATCTAGGCCCCTCAGCTTCAGGCAGTAAGTTGATAAGTGGGTAGAGGCAAGAAGACCAAATTCAAATCCAGCTTCAGACACTTGCTGTATGACCCTGGACAAGTCTCTTAACTCCTGCTTACTTCAATTTCCTCTGTAAAATGGGGATAATAATTTCACCTATGACAAAGAGTTGCTGTGAGGATAAAATAAGATAATATCTGTAAAGCATTTAGCATAGTGCCTGCAGTTTACAAAGTTATTATTTTATTAGAGAAGAAAAGTTAAGGCCAGAGGATAAAAGTAACTTGTTTGAGATGACAGAAAGACTGAATAGCAGGGCTTGGATCTGAACCTGGCTTCTCTGACTCTAAATCCACCCTTCTTGATACAAAAATCCCCAGAACGGAATCTACCTCTCACATGATGTAGTTGTGAGCCTTAACCCCAACCACCTACTTAATTTGTTTCTCAGGACAAGAGTCTGGCTGCCATAGCGGTAATAATGATAGCCACTTGTCTCCTGCAATGTGGAAGAAATGAGTCTCTGTTATTAAAGAATATGACAGGGGAGAAGCAAGAGAAAAATTTTAGTTTCTGCTCACCTATATCATGTGACAGTCAATACATATGTTCGTACACACAACTTGGTCAGAGATGGATTCCACTAGTAGAATCTTGTTAATTGTCCTTACTTGCCTGTGTCAAAGTTTCCTTAAGAAAGACAGCCCTAGCTATAAAAATGGTTAAATACTAGAAATCTTAGGATTTCTCAGGCATGAATTTAGAGCTAGCAAAAAGTCTTAAGAGTTTTACAAATGAGAATCTGAAGCTCAGTATCTTCTCAAGTTTTCATGGAGAGTAAAGGGAAAAGCCAAGATTCAAACCTGGCTAGTTTAACTTCAAATTCAAGACCTTTTCTTCATTGTGCTTTGTTCTATTATGATAAAGATAATAACTTGAAAAATACAACATATGGAGCATTTAGCTTATTCAAACCATCAGGAAAGTATTCTTTATGGTAATTAAGAGAGGTTGCTGTAAATACATCAGGGTAGGACTGCATGAATCCCAGGTTTTCTTCCAAATTTAAGATTCGGCACTGTATCGATTCTGAATAGAGATGGAGCCAAAGTCCAAAATGGACATGCACACAGTTGGTGGAACAAAACAGATTTAATAGAAAACATGTGTTTTGGTTGTGAGAGCCAAGCAAGACCAAAGCAGAACAAATTGATTCGCTACTGAATTCTATAATTAAGTGGGATTAAAAAGAATGGACTACCAATTGGAACACCATCAGTTATTCAGTCATTACCACTGATGCTGAAAGATTAAATAAGAAGAAAGGAAAGTCAGTGTACGTGTGTAGAAATGTATTCCTGTGTGTGTATGTTTGTATGTGATTCACAGATTCCTGTCTTCCTCCTTCCAGTCCCATGAAACTGGGCAAGTATCAAAGGCATTACAGTTTCAAAGACTCTTTTCTAACAAAATTCTTCAGTACTCCACGGATCTAAGAATTCACTGGCACAGATACTCCTTCCATTAGGACAGATGGCAAACCATCCTTGCCTTAATAGACATTATTTTGAGTTGCTATTTCTCAATATTTTGAGAAAATATTACCTAGTGACTAATTCTCTGATGATTTCACTTTTCTAAAACTAAGCTAGACTAGTCCTCAGCGGATAGACATTTAAGCTGCAACCAAGCCCCTACTTGAAGCCCTTCCCTCTGTGTTAGTATATTTTAGAAACTGGAAAATTCTTCAAGGATCACCTCTATACCATGATGAACTATTAGAGGAAGATTTCAAGGGAAAAGCTATGCAATTAAACTTTGGAAAACCCCAAAGTTTTAGGATATTTAAAGCTAGACAAGACTTTTGAGGTTATTTCTTTTTACACTCTCATTTTATAGATGAGCCAAGTGAGGACCAAAACAGGTAAGTGGCTCACTAAACGTCATCTTTGTAATAAATGACAGAATTGGGACTTGAACCCAGGCCCAGGTAAGTTGATTTGACTTACTGAACTTGTTCCATTGCATCAAAGACTGAGACACTGTCAAGTTACGTTTTCATATTCAGGAATTCATTAACATTGAAAGTAAAAGAATCTCAGCATAGCCATGCAGTCCCAAAGACTGGGGTCTTTAATTTTTGATTCCTCAGGTCTTCTAGGACAATGAAAACATATGTGGTGACTGGGCTTTTTCTTTTTCCTTTTTTTTGTCCCTCCTTTCCTTCTAGTTTTAAGCTTTTTGCTTCCATCTGCTACAAATGGGAGGTATGGCTCAGGAAGGAGGGAGAGGAGTGGGTGTAAAAGGGATTAATCTGTCTGTTGTTCAAGGCAGGCTGACAGAGGGAAGAGGAGTATTGAACCAAGGCAGATTAACCAAACTTCAATGTACCTTTCCAAAAGCAGGAGGAATGTAATGCTACGTGGTGTTTCACTGATAAGCAAATCCCTCTAAATCCTTTCAATTTATTTCTTGGCCTGGAGAAATTACATATTATTTAGGAGGCCAAAAAAAAATAAAAATTTCCCCAACACCCACCCAACAACACACCATCTCAAACAATCTAGATTGGTCCTTTATTGATTATATATATGCACAAGCAAGGTCTTGCTCCCTAACTCTCTTTTTCATTAGAGCAAGACCCACTAGAACTGCTAATGCAAAGAGTTTGGCACAGTCTTTACTGTAAACTCTTTTGGTTTCAACAACAAATTTTTCCCGGGTTTAGAGTTTAGCTATCACAAAAACAAAAAAAAGGACAAAAATGCCCCCAATAATTCAAGGGAAACTCCAAAGATATGACCTCAGGCCCCAAGGGAGGGAATTCCATTCTCCTTTTAGATCTTTTTTTTTTTCTAACGTAGCACAAAAATCACTTGTCTTTTTTAAAAGGGAGAGTGGTTCAGGTTAAATGCTAATTTTGCAAAAAAAAAATAGAATGAATTAAAAAATAGATTCTTTGCTCTGGAAGGAGAAAAAAAAACATCTTTACTTCTTCCTACTGATATAAGACAGGGAAATGAGCAAGTTTCACTTGCTGAATCACAGGCATTGGAGTCTGTAGGAATGTATGACAAAGTTTGTCCTACGTGTAATGAAGTGGCAAGAACATTGGAAATGGAATTGGTAAAAACCTGTTTTCCAATTCCATCCTTCATATTTACTATAACAGAACAAATCACTTAGTCTGTCTGAACCTCAATTTCCTTATGGAAATAATAGTATATTTAACAAATGAAAACAATTCTGAGGTTTCAATTTACACTTTGATGAGGCAAAGAAAAAAGAATATTCAAGAGGCATCGTAGAAAGACAGACACATTAATGCACTCTGAGTGGAGCTAATAATTGGTACAACCATTCTGGACAGGATTTTGGAAATATTTTAAGGAAGTAAATATCCATTTGACCATAGGATTTTAACTTATAGGCATGTGCTTCAAGGAGGCCAATGATAAAAAAAAAAAAGAAAGGACCCATATATACTAAAATATTCACAGTAGCACTTTTTGTAGTAGTAAAGAACGAATCAAAGTATGTATTCTTTGACTGGGGAACCTAAACAAGTCATGGTATGTAAGTAAAATGGAATGTTACAATGCTGTTAAAAATGAATGTTAAAAATGAAAAAAAAAAGAATGGATAGAGAGTGAAGTAAGGAGAGTCAGGAAAATGATACATACAATGATTACAAAGAACAACAAAATACATAAACTTTATGAAATGTTATGAAAAATTATGAAATTATAGTGACCAATGTTAGCCCTCAAGAAAAGATATAAGAAAACACTTTTCCTTATTTATTTGCAAAGGGAGGGGACTACAGGTGTGCAAGAAAACAGATAATATTGGACTTTTTCAATATGTTTGTTATTGTTAAACTTTTCCCCCTCTTTTTTGTTCTTTGTTATCTCTTGGTGGTGGTAGAGAGGTACATTTGGAAATATAGATGATTGCAACCAGCAGATAGCAATATAATGTATTTTTAAAAGAATATATATAACACCTACCTGACAGGGTTCATGTTGGCAACAAATGAGATATGCATAAAATACTTTCCAAGTTTCATTTCAGAAAGAGTAATAAAAATTCCCTGCATTTATTCTGTGTCTTAGTAATTTGGCTGCCCAGGGGAAACTATTGCTTTTAACTTTTACATTTGTCTTTATTCCTATGGACATTTGACATATTAAATATATCTTCCTAAATAAACAAAATGCTTTCCAGTAGACCAAGGAGTCCACCATGACTTAAATTGCCCCGAGAGGGATGTTAAGTAGGCTTAGACCAATAAGCAATAATCACAGGATCATAAAATTTAGAGCCAGTAGAAGCCTCAGAGGTCATCTAGTTCAGTCTCTTTAATTTAGACATCAGTTTACTGAGTCTCAGATCAATAAAGTCTTATCCCAAGGTCATACAGGTAATAAGAGGTGGAGCTAAGATTTTAATCCTCTATTCTCTATCTCCAAATCTATCACTTCTTCCAGTGTACCATACTAGCTAACATCGGTATAGTTCATTATATTTTTCAAAGTGCTTTTGTATGTAGTATCTCAGCTGATTCTCATAAACTCTAAATTAGTAGATATGATATGTTATTGTTGACCTCACTTTATATAGAAGAGATTAAGGCTCACAGAAACTCACTCAAGTTATATGGCTAGTGTTTGAACCAAGATGGAATACCAGGTCTTCTGATACTTTGGTTTAATTGTTCCACTCCATCAAGATCAAGATAAGACCCTCAGATTTCAGTCTGACATGTGTGAGACTCTGAAGTAGCCTCTGCCACTTAAGTACACTTTCACATAAAATGACACCATTCTCATTTTATGTTACCATTCCCCATCCAACCCCACCCCAAGAACCTTTCCATTGCCATTCATCTTTAGGAGAGTAGTCCTGTTGCCTGATTAAATTATGTAAATGTGTGATGATAGAATAAGATAAGAGCAGGATTAGACCTTAGATAGAGATATGTAGAGCAAATCTCCAAGAAATAGGTGAGGAAATTGAGGCTTAGAAAATTTGTCCAAGGTTACATAGCAGGTGGTAGAGCAGGAATTAAATACTGATTCAGCACTCTTAATATTTGTACCACTGAGGTCCCAGATGATGTCCAACTCTGAATTGCCAATTCTTTAAAAAACATGATGCCCCATCAGTTTGTTTCCTTCTGGACTTTGTCCTTTTCCCCATTGTGCGAAGTGTTACCACATGGTAGTTCTATATCATCTGTCTCTATATTTATCTATCTATATATATGTAAAGATATATATATATATATATGTGTATATATATATATATACATATACATATATATATATATATATATATATATATATATACATTTAGTATAAACATGTATTTTCAACTGAGCCTCTCTTGAAATTCCTTTGTAGATAAATGGATTTCAAAACCAGAGGTGGAAAATCCTGGTTCTTGAGTCATGGCTTATTGTATATTTACCTGGACTTTGGAGAGGAAACCTCTGTCTCTGAACTGAGTACCAGTGGATTTTGGAAGAACTAAGCACTTCTTTAAAATGGGCCTTCTAAGACAGCAATTCTTAATCTGGGGATGGGGTGGGGGTGAGGGCTGTGAAATTGGATTGGAAAAATATGTCTTTATTTTCATGAACTTTGGAATTCTATGTATTTTACTTTATGCATTTAAAAACATTATTCTGAGAAAAGGTTTGTAGGTTTTATCAGACAGAAAAAAAGGTCCATGACACCCAGAATGGTTAAGAACCCCTAATCTAGAGGGTGGAAAGCCAACAGGATTCTCCTTTGTTGAGTCAGTGTCATAATATTTTAAATTTACCCTGCTACTTTGTAAGAAATCAATATATCATTTGCTGGTACTTTTTTTGTCATTGGGACGTCTTTATTTAGCTTTGCTGTTTCTCCCCACTCTTCTTCTAGGAGCAGAGGGAAAAGTATCTTGTTTTCTATGTTTATCGATTAGATTCACTTTGAGCAAAAAATAAACAACTAAGTACAGCAGAGTGGCTTTAATGACGATCTTTTAAAGATCCAGATTTCTAAACAACATAGTCTTTCATTCTAGGTGATTGGAAATAAAGAGAAATCAATATGGCAGGATTACTGGGCAATAAACAAGAGAAGCCACATTCATAATTTAAGAAACCTCCATTTTTGTGCATTCATTACTGATGAATACACTAAGGCCCTATTCTATTTTTATAGCAGCAGCAGCAGCAGCAGAGACTTTTTTCTTTTACTTTTAGCAGGTAACCTTTTACTTTCGAGGGATGATATGAAGCCTGTCTAGTACCTTTCTAGAAGACCTCACATTCTTTATTCTGCTTGGGCTTATCAAAAGTCAGAGAAAAACTAAGAGATATAGAAAGGGAAGAGGGTGGTGGAGATGGAGGGTGGGGCAGGACATTAACCTCTTCTCTATCCTGTTCTTATCCACCTAATACCTACTGAAAGCCCTTAACTTATATCCAGTACTCTGCTAGGCAAGGTGGAGAAAATGAAGTATATAATATGATCTTAGACTTCAAGGAATGACCAAGACCATTTGTTATACACAGAGATAATTACATAGCAATTGGAGGAGAATATCAGCTAGTGCTATCATCTTTGGCATTTAACAGTAAATAGGTGCTAGAGAATGTGGAGTTGCTAAGGGTGTGATTAGACAAGGAAGATTTCATGGAGTATGTGGCATTGGACCTTAAAAGATGTGGAGAATTTGGATAAGTGGAAGAGAATCCCTGCCCTGTTACCATACATCAAAACTTCATGACAGATAGAATGTATGCTATTTGAAAAGACAGTCTGGTCCATTTGTCTTTGAATCCTTCGATCTTAGACCAAGGCTTGGCAGATTGTAAATTTGTTTGATTGATTGAATGAGGACTGTAGCATAGGTTTCTCCTTGCTTTTAGGGGGAGGAGTTCTTAACCTAAGGTTCATAAACTTAAAAAAAAATATAACTGCTTTCTATTAAAGTTGGTTTCCTTTGTAATCCATGTGCTTTATTTTAAGTTTGCTAGTCTATTCCAACTTTATTTTATGCTTCTCTCTTTCTCCCTAAGAATTCCTGGACCTTACAATCCACCCATTTGCTTTATTATCCTCAGGATTCCAGGGTCTTACCATATACCCTGCAGATGGATTCTTCCAAGGCTGCCCTATGTCCTAATTAGAGTATAAAATCCTTGATAGTAAGGTCTGTCTCTCTTTATCTATTCGTATCCCCAATACTTAGAAAAATGCTTGGCACACAGTAAGCACTTAAAATCTTTCCATTAATTTATTCATTTCATACACTCATAGAAAAGCAGAAGATTTGGAGTCAGGGGGCCTGATATCAAATCCTAGCTCCTCAATTTTCTATTCCTAATGTGATAGTGGAAATACCACTTAAGCTATCTAAGCCTCAGTTTTCTTATATGTAAAATGAAATGGATTAGATACCTTCTAAATTCTGTTCTAAAGCTGAATTTATGAGCCTAGCTTTGATATTTTGTCCTGGATCCTCTTATCTTCTCCTTCTCTATCTCCCTCCTTCCTTCTCCCCCTCCCACCTTTCTCCTGTATCAGTGATTTCATCAGTCCACAATGGGTATCATGTCTGTGCAAGAGATTTCCATATATATATGTATATGTATATATATATATGTATATATATACACACACACATATACATATATATATAAATATTCATATATGTATATAATAAATCTATATCTCCTTTCATAATCTCTAATATAAGATCGGTATCCTCATCACCAACTACTCATTGTCAAATGAGATGAGATAATATAAAATTTGCCCTCTGCCATACTTAACGTCCTATATAAATATGATTTGTTATTTTTGCTATCATCTTCATCATCATTGTTGTCACTATCATCATCTTGTTATTCTCATATTTTTGAGGAGTTCACAAAGAAATATAAGTCAGCATACTGCTTTTTTTTTTTTTTTACTTTCAGTGCTCTGTGAACTATTGAGCAGAAGTATAAAAATGACTAGTTGTTGTAAGTGAATAAAAACAATGAGATGATGGCTTCGTCTTCCATAGACTCACTGAAATCATCTTTGGACAACTCTAGTAGCATAAAGAATAACAAGAAAGGCTGGTACCTAGTCCTCTTCCCACTTGATTTTAATTTTGTCAGTCATTTTTACTATTATTGGAAATTCATATTCACATACATATTAATATATGCAACATATAATGCATATATGGCACATACACATATATATGTATACATACATACATATATATGTACACACAGAGACACATATCTGAATTTCCAGCTGGATTTCCTTAGGAGTTCCAAAATTCAACCTGTGTAAAACAAGATGCATTATCGCTCAGCCAGAATTTCCTAACTTCCCAACTGGTTTTTTTTTCCTGAGCAAAGAATCACCATCCTTGCCATCTTCTAGGCTTGCAACCTCAGTGGTATTCTTAACACTTTATTCCTCTTTACCATCAACAATCAATTAATTGCCAATTATTATTAATTCTAGATCATGTACATAGCTCCTGTCTGTACTCTTCTCTCCAAATACAACACAACTATCCTCATAAACTTCTCATATGGATTATTGAAGAAATCTCCTAATTAGTCTCTCTGATTAAAGCCTCTTCCTCCTCCAATCCATCCTCCACACAATTGTTAAATTGACATTCCTAAGGCAGTGGTCAGACTCTGTAGTTCCCTTCCTCAAAGAGTACCCAGTAGCTTTAGAATAAAATATTAAATCCACTCTTATGAATTTAAAGCCCCACACAATCTGAATCTAGTTTATACCTTTCTAGGCTCATTATACATAATTTCCCTTCATATACTGTTTCCATCAAGTTTGTCATTTTGCTATTTCTTCTACATGGTATTCCCTCTCCCATAGGCAAGTCCTTTAATGGGCTTTCCTAAATGACTGTAATGAATTATCTCCTTTTAAATCTTCAAATTCTTAGTTTCCCTCAAGTTTAAGACAAATTCCATCTCCTACCCAAGGCCTTTCTTGACCCCCTAACCTCACCCCTTTTTTATGGGTGGTTACGAGCGTGTACTAAGCGTTTACCACATGCAAGGTACATTGCTAAGCCATTTCCAAATTTCATCTCATTTGATACTAATAATAATGTTGTGAGGAAGGTGCTATTATTATTCCCAGTTTCTCATTAAGGAAATGAGGCAGGGAGATGTTAAATGACTTTCCCAGAGTCATATAGTTAATAAGTATCTGAGCCTGGTTTTGAACTCAGGTCTTCCTGACTCCAAGGCTCAGTGTTCTATCCACCATGCCACCTATATGCCTAGTGTCCACTAGTTGTTAGTGCTCCATTACCAAATATCACTTTATGTTTATCTTATAAAGACTTTATATTCATATGCATATTAATATATACAACATATAATACATACATGGCACACACATATACATATATGTATACATACATATATATGTACACACAGACACATATATAAATGCATATATACACACAGGAATGTATGCTGTTTCTCTCAACAAAATGCAAGTTATTCAAGGACCATTTCATTTTTGTTTCTGTATCATGTCAATCTGAAAGTTTGGCTAAAGGAGGCAAACAGGCTAGGTGATATGTAAATCCATAATGTTGATTACCTTAAAGCTAGCCAAATACATACATGTATGGAGCCAGATAAAATCTGACTGCCTGAATAAAATAATGAGAAGGCTTAAATATACTCCAGAACCATCCCAATTTAGGGTGGCTGTGTTGCTCAAATTTGTGATCTCCATATATGTTTAATCATGGTATTAGAAAGGAATTTTCTTTTTCTTTTATTATTATTATTATTTTTTTTGCTTTTTTGGAGAGCCATTGGAGTTTAGTGACTTGACCAAAGTCACATGGCTAGTAAGTGTGTCAAGTATCTGAGGCTGCATTTGAACTCAGGTCCTCCTGACTCCAGGGCGGTGCTCTACTCACTATACCACCTAGCCGCCCTGAATTTTCTTAATTGAATAGGTGGTAAATACAATAAAATAAGAGAGTTGACAAAGTGTCAATTGAAATTATGACCCAGGACATCTATGTTTTCTTTACCATTAACATACCATAACATAGTGCATGTCCAAAACATATTAAGATAAGAAAAATCCCATTACTCAAGGCAATGTCTTTGGTTAAGGGTCTCATTTTTAATGGCTGTAAAGACAGCCCCATCTGGCTTTGTTGACATAGGAAGAGGTATTGTCTGAGTTTATTCAGAGAACAAAGAAGCTCTTAGGTCTAGGTTCTTCTTCTGGTTAATTAGTTCAGGCTCTGGCCTTTATCAGGGTAAAAACAATGATATAAAATGATTATCAAACAGTAGTTCCTTAATACTTATTTAATGATTTGATATTTGTTGAACTGAAGCAATAGAGGAGCCAAAGACTGATTTGTGAGGCTATCTATTATAAATGATTCATATCATCTGTTGAGTTACAAAATGGGGATAATTTTAAATAGGGACTATATCAAATGGACTAGCCATTTGCAAAATATCTTAGAGCACAAAGAAAGAAGCCCTTTCCTTCTTTTGTTGCAAACTAAGAGCCCAAATTGTCTTAGCACTTAGTTGTCCAGGGTCCAAGAGGGACCCATAGTTATTTGGCCGTGATAGTACTATTTCACTTAAACTCTTAAGAGGATTTTTTTTAATATGAAGAAAAAGTAATAGTGCAATAGCTCTGAATAAATGCCCTTTAAAATGACTTCAGCAATTATGGTGTTTATAAGTACCTCTGAGTCCATTAAGATAAACATCTATCTTTGAATATTCACATTAATGCACTAGACTGCTCTTTCCTGAGCTAAAGCTTGGTTGAACAATGTGTTGTTAACACAGTTTATCATCCTCTAGTCTTCTTCCCTTCTCTGCACACATTAATGCATACACAGGGATAGCATTTAAATGGTGTTATTCACAGAGCACACATTAACACACAAGGCAAGTCTCTAAGTACCTTTAAATGCAGAATAAATATATACTGCTTTTTAAATACCTTTATAGGCTGAATACATACAAAGGTATGAGGCTGGATTCCTAATTTCTTTATTATAGTTAGTGAATATGCATTATCTCACTCCGAGATTCAGTAAAGACCTATACACATAATAAATTAAATATACTCCTAATTGTCTGTCATGTATAGGCCACATGGCTCTAATTCTGCATTTACCTCTGCACAGAGAATATATATGACCAAGTAAGTTTTTTTCATATTAGTAGTAACCAAATTAGGACAAGACTGGTAATAATTGAAAGCACCTATCCATGTCCCTAGGACTTCCTCTATTCCATCGATAGAATGAAAACCTAAAACTGATTTTCTAAAAGAGAGTCTTAAAAAAAGATTCTAACTAAAAATGAGGTCTCTAAAAAGAGAACTCCAGGTCTAACTATTTTAGGGAGGAGAACAAGTAATTAGAGAGGCATGCTTTCTTCTCAGGATCTGTCGACTAGAAAACAAAAATGTAAATTGGTTTGTGCTTACCATTTTAATGAGCCTTACATAGGTCATGGACCTAATTTCCACTGGAATTTCTTTCTTTAAACAGGAAAATATCCTGTTCACTGATCATCATCACTGGTCACTGATCATATCACTAAACCCTTTAAACCAGACAGGTATCTCCTCATTTTTACATTCTATCAGCAACTATTTTTTAAGAGATTTGTCCTTCAAAGAGGACCATGACATCAGGGAGATGATGACATAACTTGCAGTTGACTTTGTTGAGTAAGGGAGGGCAGTGCAAAGTCACCAGCCTCACTTTCTCCTCCAGAGTCATCTTGGTCCAGTGGTCAAATATTCATCAGATGACTAGAGATGGGCAAATACAATGACCTTTTTAAGCTAAGGTATTTTCAAGTTCTCTCTTTCAGTGAGGCAATACCTATTCATTGAATGGGTCTTTTTAAGAAGTGAGTCAAGAGACTCACAAAAACAAAACAAAACAAAAAAACAAACAAAAAAACCCCAAAATGGGTATTATTGTTGTTCAGTTGTTTTCTAGTTGTTTCCAAGTCTTCATGACCCTGTTTGGGGTTTTCTTGGCAAAGATACTGGAGTGGTTTGTCATTGATAGATTTGTTTTTGCATAGCATTATTGAGTAGTAGTCTATGGGACAGGTGAAGGCTTGAGAATAATTTTTGTCAGTAGATAAGAAAAGAAAAAAATACTACTATATGTTTTAATATTAAAGTAATCTACCCTGCAGAGATCCACTATATCTAGCTAAATAGAATACTTGGCCCCAAAGGCAGTTCATAAAGCCCTACACAATTACTATCTTCTTTATTTGGATCTGATTAAGCAGACTAAATTTCAGCTAGTCATATATATTTCTATGTATGTTTACATATGTGTCAGAGAAGGGGAGTGAAGAAGGGAGGAAGGAAGGAGGAAAGAGGGAAGGAAAGGGAGAGGGAGGGAGGGGGGAAGAAGAAAAGAAGAGGGGGACGGAGGGAGAGAGAGGAAGAGAGAGAAAGAGAGAGAGGAGAGAGAGAAGAGGAGAAGAGAGGAGAGGAGAGAGAGAGAAAGAGAGAGAGAGAGAGAGAGAGAGAGAGAGAGAGAGAGAGAGAGAGAGAATAAAAAAACCCCACATAAAAGGCATAAACTTGGTTTTAACAGTCATTGGGTTCTCAGCTGGAATGCACTTTACTAAGAGAGAATTATATAAAAGAAACTCAGGGAGCTTTAAACACCATCTGGAACATGCTGAGCTCATCTGAGCTTTACCTGTATTTAAAAAAATTTAAAACAAAAAAACAAAACAAAAAAACAAAGCAATATAACAACAACAGCAGCAAAAGCCTCAATAGAATCAGAGAAAAATGTTTTTTTTTTCCTGATTAGAGATCAAATGCTCTTGGCTTGGCTTCATGCTAATGTAATATATTATTTGTAGCTCTGTTTTAAATATAACTTCCTTTTCAAGTAGCCAACATATATATTGGTAAGTTCTGCACCTTGGCTTTGGCAGGTTAGAAAGACTGGGTGGTGGTACAGAGGCAAAAATGGTGATTTCAAAAGAGATTTCATAACAAATCACCAGCTTACAGTACCTACCAGATAAAAATTAAAAACAATCATTTCCACTTTTTTTTTTGATGAGGATCAGGGAAAGAGAGAAGAAAATAAAAGCAGAAAGCCCAATTCCTTGAAGCATCCATTGCAAAAGAATAGAGGAAACAGGAATAGAGGTCCTGATGGCATTGGCTGTGTTCAAAATGATAAGTGTATCATATATAACTTTAAATTTAAAATGTTCATAAAGAAGAATAAACAGACTAGGACAGGGGATGGAAGGTACATATATCTGGAAATGAAACAGAATCAAAACCCCAAAATATCACTATAAATATGAACATTTAAAGGGAAAACTTTTAAATGGTTCATAAATGCAAGTGAGAGGTAACTTCAGGGAAAATCAGGTACATTCTAACTTTAGAAAAAAATAAGCTAACTAGCACTTTAATCTTCCTAGAGAAGGGAATATGCCTCATAACTTGTATCTAACAATGATTAAAACTGATTTAAAGGAAATTAATATGACAAAACCTTTGATTATGACTAGTGACTAATCAGGAATTCAGGGTACTGATGGGAAAACATGCTGCCCTCCTACTCTCATCAGAGTGGTGGTAGACTATGTATGTGGAACAAGACACACATTATCAGTCCTGTCCAATGTATCTATTTGTTTTTAGTAACTGTATTCTTTTGTTACAGAAGAGAGTTCTGAGGGTGGGGTTGGGGAGAAGTACCAAATAATTGGGAAAGGTAGCGATGTAAAACAAATGAGTATCAATAAAACTTTTAAAACCAAGAAGAATTGGAGGAGTTGTACATTTTGACATTTATAATGCCAGTTTATCTGGTTCAAACTTTTCTTATTCACTAAACCATTCTCATCCCTTTGCACAAGATATCCCCTTTACAAAGAAGAAAAGTTTGGGGAGAGTTTAGGTGATACCTTTTAATAATGGGGAAGATAATATTTTCTCTCAACTATTATTTTTATGTAACTTGAGTGCATGACTTTCATGGGACTTTGTCAAAAATATTGTCTCATAAGAGAGCCAGTAATTTCAGTTTTACTCTCCCCTTTTAAAGAGAGTGGGGGAGGGTAAGCAGAGTTTGACAGAGACTAAAGGAACAGGAAGATTGTCAGTAGCATAAAGTTACGTGGGTCAAAGTTCTGAATCCTGAATTGGGGCTAAGACTCAGAGTTCACATTTTCATCTCAAAGTATTTTTTAAGTCTTGATGAACAAAATTCTGTCAAATGCAGAAGGCATCTTAGAATAGCAGTTTTCAAGAAATGCATAGGACTAATGTTATCAGCTTATATATGTCCTAGGCTCTGAGCAGTGCAATTAAAGGACAGTTTTTGCAGCCTTCCTAGAAGAAAACTATGGAAAAGAGTTATCTCAAAACTAAGTTCTGATGTGCTCCTTGGGGATCAGATCATTATACAACCTTATGATGCTGTCCTTTGTATAAACGAGTATCTAAATTTCCTTATATGAGTCCTGAGTCACACTTAGCAAATGCTTCTCTATATCATAGTATCACAGTGAGGTTGTAGTGTAACTGCCAGTCAAAAGGAGGGCTGAAAAACCCATAAAGTTCATTCTTCGTAGGAGTTGTTATCTAGTCTTCAAATGATAGGGAATAAGCACTGTATCCATGGCAACAGGTAGCTTGACTTTTAACTCATCAAAAAAAATGACAATGCAATTGGTACATTTTGCAGCTTAATAACAGTAGTGACCTGTAGGTCAAGCATTTACTCTCAGTTAATGGCTAGTTAGGTTGAAGGCAAAGGTAGCAAAGAACTTCAACCTAGTCCTTAAAGTGTCAATAAATGAACACCTACTTTGATTGTCAATGCTACTTAAATGTAGCATGACATACACAGAGGGACCCACAAAGGATATCAGAAGCCAAAATCCCAGGGAATTCTGGGTAAGATCTGATTGGAAAAATTCACAGAAGAGTTCAACTCTCCCATATATAGCCCAGAAAAAGATTAAAACAAACAGCAACAGATGAAATGATTATAAAAGAATTTAAAGAGAAACAACAATTATCTTACCCATTCAGCACAGAATTGTGAGAAGGCTATAAGGACTGAGACAAACGTCCTATGAGGGAAACCAGAAATAAGTTCACAAAAACAAAACTGAAAGCTGTCAACTCTTTAACTGGAGATGCTAAAATGACTGGGGTATTTACAAGGGGAATAGAAATCTACAATTCTCTGATTGATGATGCTCTAGAACAGGGGTGCTTATTATATTTTTATGTGTGTCAGGGACCCTTTGGGTAGTTTAGTAAAGCCTGTTTACCTCTTCTCAGAATAATATTTTAAAGTATATAAAATTAAACACAAAGGATTGCATGGGGAATGAATTACATTGAAATAAAGAGATATTTTTTTTTTCCAATCCAAGTTCATAGACTTCCTGGAAATATACTCAGTGACCCCTATGAGGTTTGTGGATCTCCATTTAAGAACCTTGGCTCAATAGACCTGAAGTCCTCTGGAGAACATTCTAAGTGAAGAATAAGCCAGTGAGTGGTTCAATCACAGAAAATCAGGGTTAGGCCCCAAAAGGGCAGACCAATTCATCCAAGAGTATGGAAAGAAGTTGATTCTGACCCTGTTACAAAGCTCCAAATCAAAAACTGAGGTTGTAGATGTAATTTAAAAAATAAAACAAAACACTTAACAACAAAGAAATAATAGGGGTTAAGAGATATCTGAGAGGTAAACCCATAAGAAAATAGCTAGGTGGTACAGTGAATAGAGTGCTGAGCTTAGAGTCAGGAAGACAAGTTCAGATCTGGCTTCAGACAGTAACTTTGGACTTTGAGCAAGTTACTTACACCTATTTGCCTCAGTTTTCTCCTCTGTAAAATGAGCTGGAGAAGGAAATGGCAATTTCTAATATCTTTGCCCAAGAAAACCCCAAATGGGGTCACAAAGAGTGGACATGACTGAAACAAATGAACAACAACAAACCCATAAGAAGAAAATGATTGCATAAATATTTCAAGTAGAATCTCTGAGGGAAAAACAGGCTTGGCCATAAGGGCTACAAGATTATCTAGAAGAACTGAAGCAAAAGACAAAAAACAAAATAAGAGTTCTGGAAGGAAAATAATAGAGGGCAAATACATAGCTTAAAGTAGGAGGTAGAAATCCTTACCCAATTAGTAAAGTCCCTGAAAAATAGAATTGAGCAAAGTGAAATCAGCAGCTCCATGAAGCAACAAGAAATATTAAAACAAAGTGAAAAGATTTTTTTAAAGAAGAAAATATGTTATCTACACTTGAAAACAACTGACTTAGAAAACGATTTGAAGAGAGATCATGTAGGAATCATTGGAACACAAAAAATATGAAAACCAAAAAGAAAAACCCAAAACAAAACAAAACTCAAACCATTATCAAACTAAAAGCCTAGATACTATATTTCAAGAAATCATAAAGGAAAACACAGATATACTAGAACCAGAGGGCAAAATGAAAATAGAATGAAGACACTTCTTTAAAAAATACAGGAAAAAAAAAACCAAAATGTCTAGAAATGTCAAAATAGTAGTAGTAGTAATAGCTAAAATTCATATGTGCTTAAGATTTGCAAAATACTATAATTATTATCTCATTTGAACCTCACAACGATCTTAGGAGGTAGAGTGGTCTTATGGTTATCACTTCACAGATGAGAAAACTGAGGCTGACAAAGTTTAATTAATTTGCTCTTACACAGGTAGAAAGTGTCTCAGGTGGGATTTGAATTCAGATCTTCCATGGACATACTTCTAAGGGTATAGAAGTAACATGCAATATTTATTATTAGATAAATCAAATCACTATTATCTGTTTATTTTTCACAACTGCATTACTATGAGGCTGATTTCTTTTGCCCAGAGCAAAGAAAAAAAACAAACTTTGTTAGACTTTCAGAGAATTTTGAAAACTTTTAGAACTGTCAATGGAGCTATTACTTATGACAATTATATGTGGTTTTAAATAGCTAAGAGGAAATACGACATAATAAATAGAGAACTGGCCTCTGAGCCAGGAAGACTCAAGTTTAAATTTTACTTTCTTTGACACACGCTGCCTTTGTGGCCCTGAGAAAGTCCTGTAAGTTCTCAGGATTCTAGGTGACTCTCAAACCCTCCAAAGAGTAAATAAATTACTGACTGAATTTGTATATTTCTTCACAAAGAGCTCTCTTTATCAATGAAATCAAAGATTTATTCCCAATCTGGATCCCTTTTAAATGGGATAATCTAGCCTGCATTACCTGTGGCCCAGAGGATCTCCCCTACAGGGGTTTCGATTCATAGAAAGAATGGATTCATTCTTGTAGTGGCCTGATGTCAAAGATTAAGGGTACTAGGTTTCTCCAAGGCTCTTTGGTTGTGCCCTCACTTCATCAACAAACTAAGACATGGTTCATATCTAATATCTAAAACAGCTAAGGTATAGTTTATGTTAATCCCTAAAAGGGATTGATAGGCTTCCTTCTCAGAAAAGGTACTCAATTTACGAAAGTGATTTCCTCTACCACAAAACAAATAATTAAAATGCAAAAGACTCAAAAGCAAACATTGACAAATACTTAAAACACAAACTATAATTATAATTCCCAGAAAGGTAGAAGGACTTAGTGAGATTATTGAACAGACATTTCATTTTGACCTCAGATCTGTACTCTGAGTTACTCACAAGAACTAGATCTCCTGGCCAGCCACCAACGTCTCTTTATTATTTTATAGTTTAGGATAATTTCCACCCCCACACCCAAAAATTCAAGGGGAATCACAAGGTGACGGTCTCACAAGGAACCCAGAGGTGGAGATGTTTTTTTTCCTAGATGACTTGCTAATGATTTCCAGTGTTTCTCCAGTCACGAGAAGTGAAAGACAAGTCAGGAATGTTATGTAGCATATGTCCTTTAGAAGGTGACTGGAGTACAAGTTGTCGTGGGAAGGGACTAGAAAGCATGCCATCTGCAAGGAAGGCACTTCAGTTCATTCTGGCTATTTTTCTATGCAATGACTATAAACTGCAATACTTTACAACTTCCAATCAGTCACTCAACTAATCATGTCCACTATGTGTCAGGTACTATGGTAAGCACTGGGAATTAAAAAAAAAAGGCCTCCTTTCTCAAAGAGCTTTTATTCTAATAGGGAAAACAGAATGAAAACAACTACAAACCAATAAGATACATACACAATAAATTGGTGATTATCAACAGAGGGAAGGTACTAGAGTAAAGCAGGATCAATAAAGATCTTGTAGAAGCTGGGACTTTAGTAGAGACTTGAAGGAAGTCAGGGCAGCTAAGGGGTAGAGATGAGGAAGGAGAACACTCCTGGCATAGAGAACAGTCAGTGAAAATACTCTGAGCCAGAAGATGGAATGTCATGTACAAGGAACAGCAAGAAGGCAAGTGCTGTTGTGTATATGGTCTAAGACTAGAAAGATAAGACTGAGTTATAGGAGACTAATATGGAAACATATTTTACATAGTTATATGTGTATAACCTATATCAGATGGCTTGCTATCTCAGTGAGGGGGCAGAAGAGGGAGAGAGTAAGATAATTTGAAACTTATTATTTAAAAAAAATGAGGAATGCTAAAAATTATTTTGAATGTTATTGGAAAAAATTAAATATTGTTCAAAATTTAAAAATGAAACAAAATAAAAAAAAGAAAGCCAAACAGGATTTTATATCTAATCCTGGGCATGATAGGGATCTACTAGAGTTGAATGAATGAGGAAAGGTAGTGACACAGTCAGACTTCCACTTTAAGAAGATCTATTTGACAGATGTGAACATGATGTTTTAGTGTGGAAAAAGACTTGTGGAAGGCAGAGCAATCAATCAGGCTATTGCAATTGTCCAGCTGTGAGGTAATCAGGACCTGTATCCGAGTGCAGGGTGTATATGAGAAAAGTTGTAGAGGCAGAAATGATAAGAGTTGACAACTCATTGGATATTGTTGGTGAGAAAGAATGAGGAATCAACAAAGGCACTGAGGAAAAGAAAGAAAGTAGAAGCATCAGTTTTACACAGCCTTCATAAGAAATTTAGACATGGATTAAGTTAAATTCAACAGTGATGTAGGAGGCTAAACCATTGTGAAAGTGTGGGGAAAAAGGATGAAATTGGGGGCTGGACCAAGATGTTTGGGATAGTTGATATAGGGAAAAAATAAGAATGAGTAGGAGCACTGCCAAGCAGCAGTGAAAGCCCAGTTGAAGGAAACAAAAGGGAAGGAAAAATAATATATATAATATAATACATACACAAAAGTATACACATATACATACACACGTGTGTGTGTGTGTGTGTGTGTGTGTGTGTGTGTGTGTGTGTGTGTGTGTGTGTGTGTGTGTTTTAGGTATTTAAGCCTGGACTGGGAAATTTTGCAGAGAACATGAAAAGAACTTTTCCTTAGTTTGTAGCTTATACCTAAACAACTAAATTAGCTACCAGCCCCAAGGATGATAAAAAATACTTCTTCATTGCTCCAAGTCCTGTTATATGGTTTCTAGTGGGACCAATCAGATATGCACCAGATTCGTTAAAAATGGTTTTTATTTGTATTGGAAGTTTCTTCCTTAGTAATGGCATAGGCCTGAATCTTGAGCTGTAACTAAATAATCCACTTATACTTTCCTTGGTGTTGAGATTCACCAAGTTCTTGCCCTAGGGAACTAAATGAATGAATGAATGAATGAATGAATAAGTTAATTAAATAGGAACTGGACCAAGTGATGATATATCTCCTTCCAATATTTCCAAGATAATTCTTAAGAGACTGCTATGCAAGGAACTTTAATCCTGAGCTGACTCAGACAAGAAAATAGAGTATTCTATACTGAGGTTCTTCTTAGCTTCCATGAAACATGTGAATGAGGGAAGTGAATCCTAAAACCAGACACTGCAGAGTTGCTGACAGATGTCAGCTCATTAAGTTCTCTTCACTGGCTTCCCGCCACCTCTCAAGTACATTAC
This sequence comes from Pseudochirops cupreus, assembly GCA_028627135.1. Lineage (NCBI taxonomy): Eukaryota > Metazoa > Chordata > Mammalia > Diprotodontia > Pseudocheiridae > Pseudochirops > Pseudochirops cupreus. The sequence continues at coordinate 432,076,616 of CM053582.1, forward strand.
ATAAATTGCTATTCATCTGGCCGCATTTCCTGCCCTGGCCACTGAGCACTCTCATCGCTCCCTGTCCCCCAATAAATCTTGCTTCCTCAGCAATGTGCCAACCACTTGAATGGAATTCAGGGAGCCATAGTTCATAGTCTGGTTAGCTATCAGGGCAAACTCACAACAAAAGCTGGATATTAAGTCATAGAAAAATGAAGGTTTAATGTCTAACATTTGCAAATTAACCCAAAAAGGAGATCACTTACCATTTTGAAGGGGACTGTTCATGTTCAAAGTAAAATTCTTTATATTCAACAAAACCTCACTAAATTGGAACCTTTCAAAATTGCTCTTGGTCATAAAGATAAAAAAGAAAATTGTAGATGGAGAAGGAAGGAATAAAGTTAGGAAGGCAAAAGATAAGGGAGATAAAGTAGGAAGAAGAGAAGGAAGAATGAATTTATTGAAATGAATAATTTCCATGATATGTACTTAAATCAGAGGATTATAAATTTAGAGGAAGATAGACTTTAGAGGTCATTTACTCCAACTCTACATTTTACAAATGAAGAAACTGAGACCCAGAGAAATTAAGTTATTTTTCCAAGGTCATACAGGTTTTAAATGGAAGAGCTGGGATTTCAACCCAGGTCCACTGACTTCAAAACCAGTGCTCTTTCCCATCCAGACCAGTCTCCCATACCTTCTACATCTATAGGATTATAAAAACAAAAATGTTCAGAAAATTCATCCTTAAACAAATCAAGTTCCTCGAATATTCAATTTGATCATTTAAAATATATAAATCTATTTCAGGAAGATATGAGTTCAGGTCTAGCCTCAGACATTTCCTAGCTATGTGAACTCAGGCAAGTCATCCAATCTCCATTTGGCCTATTTTCTCAATCTTACTGTGGAGATAACAATAGCACCTACCTCTCAGGGTTGTTGCGATGACAAAATGGGATAATATTTGTAATTTTCTCTGCAAACTTAAAAAAAACACTATATAATGCTATCATCATCATAATCCATTATTATTAGGCACTGTACTGGATAATATAATAATGAAAGATATGGTCTCTGGACTTCTATCTTGTAGGAAGGATGAAATTTAGTGCTATATGTCAAAAGAAGAGTAAAATATGTGTTGATTTATAGAAGGAAGAAAGCACATTTGGTCCAGTGTTCCAAAAATGCTTAATGAAAAAGTATTTGAACGGACTTTGAAAAATGTGCAGGGTTTTCTCTGGGCATAATCATAGGATTATATGATTTAGAGCAAGAAGGAGTCATATATTTTGAAGTCTGACTCCCTCATTGTACAAACCTTAGAGCATGCCAAGACCAAGAATGTTGGTTGGGTTTCTGAAGGCTACATTGATAAGAAAGAGAAGGGCAAGCATTCAAACCCAAGATCATATATCATTCTTATTTCACTAGACCATGTTATATTTTGATAAGCAGTGATGGTAAAGAAGGGATATTCTAGGTGGAAAGACCAGTATGATCAAAAGAGCTGAAACTGGGAACTGTGGGACATTTTTAAGGAACAACAATACATTTCACTTAGTGTAAATGGAGAATGAGAGATGTTAAATACAGGATATACCAAAGTCTAAGGAGTTTATATTTTCATTCTAAATTTATCAAAAACCAATTTAAATGAACATTTCTACAAACATTTTAGAAGAGGAGAGAATTTACATAAAACTGAATATTGCATAGCACTTAATTTTCCTTTTAAGTATATAACAAATTCAATATGAAACTTTCAAAGTTCTCCTGCTTTCCTGTGATTCCTTTTTACCTTCCTTTTGTTGTTCTTTCTTCCAATCTCTCTCTCTTTTTCTCTCTCTGTCTCTCTCTCTCTCTCTCTGTCTCTCTATCTCTCTCTCTCTCTCACACACACACATATCCATAGATATAGATATATCCTATTTGAATTGGTGCCTTTTGTTTTTAGTATATGCCTTAATGTCACTCTCCTATCTAGCAAGATATCCCCTTTAAAAAAAAAAGATTTAAAAAGAAAGGAAAAAAATAGTTCAGCAAAACTAGCTAACATATCTACTATGTTTAATAGTTTAATGGTTTAATTTATTATTAATTAATTAATAGTTTAATAGTCTATAGAATATTCCATACCCATCATCTTCCACCTCTACCAAGAAAAGAGAGAGGTATATTTTTAAAAGAATTTGATCATGTAATAACAGTGTTCAATTTACTCTTTGTTGTTGTTAGTCTTTTCATTTTCTGTGTTGTAGAGATGTATACTGTTCACAGTCCCAATACACATATGTATACATGTATCTCGCAAGAGAAAAGGACTCAGATTGCTGGAAAATCATTAGTCAATTGTTCTGATGAGCACTACTTCTTAAGGAGCCTATATAGTCCCCCAGACTTAGTGTACTACTATGAGTTAGGTGCCTTCAAAAGGGGGAAACACTTGGGGTTGATAAAATATTGATCTCATCTGGAAAACAAAGAAGTTAGAATCAATGATTTTTAAGATACCTTCCAACTTGAAATATATGATTCTATTATGCTAGGATCCCTTTACCTTTATCTACACAGCCCATATGACTCATATTACCAATAAAAGGCAAGATCCAAATGTGCTCTTTCTACATAATGATTTCACCCCTTTCTGTTCCTAAGGTTCCAACTCCCACTCAGTCTAAGAACTCTGTGTCAGAACTAGCCGGTTCTTCTCCTAGCCACTCTATAGCTTCTAATTTACATCCCTACAACAATAAAACTAGTCAAGAACTTCCTTACTGATAATCTGCTGGTTTCATTTGCTGCCATTCCTGATTCCCTGTGGTTCTTTCTCTCCTTCAAAGTCACATGACTCTCTAGTGAAAAATATTCCCTAGAGAGGCATTGTGGCTAGAGATTTTTCTCCAGAGAGCTCAGTACATGTTTATCTAACTGGCTCCTCTCTGTTCTGTTGCCCAGCTCTGATTCTTTCATAGTCCAAATGGCAACATTCTTTCAAAAGGCAAGCCCTAAAAGTACAGTTAAGGTATATAGACTAGTTGTAAGTCATCAATCATGATCAATGTAGTGTCAAAAGGGCAACAAAAGTCTAAATCAAATTCACAGCTCAGAATTGACCTTGTCAACAGCAATTCACACAACATTAAGTAGATTACAACAATGCCAGAGCAGAATCTTTAACAGTGGGGCAAAAGGACAATATACTCTTTAAAGGGAATTTTACTTTGGAGGAGATATTGTCAAAGCCAAAACAAAGGTCATTTTAATGGGGCAACTAAAACCTGGGGATACTTAAATACAGCACTGCATTAGTAAATCTGTCTTCTAAGAAATTCAGTAGTGCAGTGCTTTTTACCAAGACTAAGTATGCTCTTTGCAAACTTACTGAATTCACTGGCCATTGGGCACAGAATATATTCAGCTTAGATGTAAGATAGTGGATTCTCAAGTATACAGGCACATAAATTAACTTGCAGCCAAAGAAAGAACAACAGTTCAAGAAGGAAGATTTTATTTCTAAACACCAAAGGAGTTAATGCTTTGCTTTCAGTTTCCTAGATTATTTTAGATTTCTAAGATCTGTTTTTCCATAGATAAAACAACAGCAAGCAAAAAAGTTAAGTGGTAGCATAATATAGTGAGAAGTATGCTGGCTTTGTAGTGAGGAGATTTAGATTTGAGTATTGTTTGTACCATGCATATGATGTACAACTTTGGGCAAGTCAATTATTTTCTCTTAGACTTACTTTGCTTCTCTATAAAATGGAAAGAATAATAATTGCACTCCCTACTTCATAACTGTAGGAATCAAATAATAAAATAGATATTAAAGCACTTTGTGAGCTTCACAGCACTATACAAATTAGTGTTATTGTGTTATTATATATTGTGTTATATTTAGTGTTATTACTGTTATTGGTTATAAAGGCCATAATAATCCCTCCACATCGTTCACTGTCCTATGCTAATTTCTTGATTCATGTGAATGAGAAATTATCTTCCATTCCCTATTTCTACCTTATTCCCCTCTGCATATCCACCTTGACCAAATTTCCCATCCCCTTTCACTCACTTTTTCTGCCTTGTTGCCCCAGACTCCCTTTTGCATTAGTATTCTGAAAAACTCTCTATTCTCAAAGGTACTTTTACTTTGTATCTGCGGTCACAGGGAACTCGACTCAAGTTCAAGTCTGTAACAGTGACTATCTTGTTCTGCATGAATGAACACCTTCAGTTTTGTATTCTCTAGATGCATGTGAAACATGAGCAAGTTTGCTGTTTGCCACTGGCTTCCCTGATTCCTTAATCTAGTTGGGTCACAGAGCTACCGGGCAAACTAAGAGAAATTAGGTTAAGGAACAATGAGACTAACCGTAGACACATGCTGACTACCAAGGACAGCACTTTAATAATCCCTGCACCAAACTCTGTCCAAGATTATGTTCTTAACTTGTGCTCACAGTGCCTTCTGACAAGAAGAATCTTTGAGGGAGGGGGAAATGGAGAAAAAGAGAGACAGAAAGAAATGGAGAGAGAACAAAAATGTAATTGCCTGCCTATCAGCTCTGCTATCATAATTACTTTCCAACTCTGACATGGCTTGAATCAGATGGAACAAGCACATCCATGTTTGCAGTTTGCAATCAGTGCCCTCTGAGTTCATAAATTAAAATGGCCCTGCTGGAGTACAAAGAGATGCCTCTATCTGTGTTCCCCAACGCATGGGGAAGAAGAGACTTCCCTCCCTCCCTGTCTCCTTCCTTCCCTCTTGCACCAAAGTCATGCGTTTCTAGCTTAGTGAGATGAATAAGAACTTATATTGCTGGCATAACCTTTAAGAACTCCGAGTTGCCTCTGTGCCACAATGTGGGTACTTTAGCTGCTTATGCTTTTCTGGGCCTTAATTTCCTTATGTGTAAAATAAAGATATTAGATTAGATGACTGCTAAGGTCCTTTATAGCTCTAAATCCTTCGTAGTATTGGAATGGGACTCAACTAATGATGAGAACTGACCTATAATGTTTTAAAGCTTTTTATATGATTTACATGCCTGACCTCATTTGATCATTTGATAATAAACTATGAAGTAGCTACTGCAGGTGGTATTATACCATTTTATAGATAGATACACTGAGATAAAGAGTGGTTAAGTAACGTGCCTCTCTTTCAAAGACCCATCTGCTGACTACTTCAATAAACCCCTGTGATATCTTGATACCATTTTTTGATGGGTAACTCTCCTTGGGGTTCTCTCATTGTTCTGGTAGCTGATTACCTTGCCTATTTCAGAGAATGGAATTAACACTGCAGTTGTGCTGTGTCTCCTTAACTAACCATGGGGGCAACTTGACCCCTTGTGATGTGACTAACCAAGCAAAAGTAAATGTCTTATGTATCTCGTGAAGCAGAATTGTCTTATGAATTTATGAATGCTATATTCTTTGTATGTATGAGGGGGAACTTGTTACTGAACTGAATTTTTATGATCTGAAAACATGTGATTATATTTCTATATACCATCCCCTGATAATGTGAGTGTATATACTGTTCTATGAAAGCCCAAAACACTAATAGTCAATCTTGACAAATAGGAAAAATCTTAAAAAGTATTTTAACTATACTTGAAGAGACAGAAGTTCCTTTTATCATGAGAATTTATAATTATGATTTTCTGGGTTAGCTTTCATCTCTGGGCTGGGAGATGAGTGGCAAACTTTCAGAGCAGAAGAAAGGACATTACTGAAATGGTTGACAATGGTGTCGATACTGGGTAGGGAGGGAAGTGAAGTCAGTATAGAATTGATAGATCAGGAGGAATAGAATTGATAGATCAGGAGGGATCCAAGTACCAAGAGTCATTATAATGGTAAAAAAAAAAAAGTATTGGAAGAGTATGAATGGAGTAAGACTGTAATGAGGTAATCAGAAGGACGAATTTCAGAGTTCAGGACTTTGAGGGCAGGGGATTTTAGAGTTCTAGAGTGCATAAGGTACAGAATGGAGGTTATGGTCCATGGGAATGAAATATTACAAGGCAGTATGAGAGTGAATGGGATGAAACTGAGTGGAGTATGGCAGAAATTAATGGAAATAAGTGAAGTCAAGTTTTCATTTTAGTTTCAAAAAGAGGTTGCATTTTGTAACATACACACACACACGTATGCAGTGTGTAGTATTTGTATTTGGATGGGGGCATTTCTATCTTATATTTAATATAATGACATTTTTCTTTGATTGAACAAAAAGCTTATTTTTTTTTCAAGGAAAAGGATAAGGGAAGTTGCGATGATATTTTAAGTTCAATTTGTTAATGGTGAACAAATTGAGGCACGTGAAGGGTAAAAATTCCCTTGCTCATCCTAAGACTGAAAACTGAAGTACTGGGTAGTCTGACCTTGGCCCATGAGTGAAGAATACATTTTACAATGGAGCATGGATGGATAGATGGATGTGCCTGACACATTAACTTCTAATATATGGCTGATTTTCAATATTCCTTCCAGAATTCCAATATTTCATCCATAATTTATAATATTGGAGAATGAATTAACAGAGTGTCCTGAGACTTCAACTGACTTGCCCATGGTTACACAGAGGCATTTGAATACAGGTCTTCTTGATTCTGAGGTTAGACAGAGGAATCACCACCATGATTCCTTTTTATATTTTTCTTAAACTGCTAATTGCCACCATTTTGTAATTCAGAGTATTCCCGAATGATAACCTAATGTAACTCTAAAATGAAATTCTGTATAGTTATGGAAATCTTAGGAAAAAAAAAGAGGTGAACTCTGGAAATGGTGAAGAGGAAATAATACAATTGCTTACAGAGTTGCGGAGGTGACTCTATCTGATCACTGGGGAGGTAAGTTTTCAGCGAGTGAAGAAGCTAGTTCAGTGGATAGTGTTGGACTTGGAATCAGGAAGACCTGAGTTTGAAATCAGACTCAGACACTTACTAGGTGTGTGATCCTAGGCAAGTAACTTGATTTCTTTTTGCCTATGTTTCTCTATTTATAAAGTGCAGATAACAATAGCACCTATTCCCACAGGATTGTTGTGAGGATAAAATGACATACTTGAAAAGCATTTTATAAACCTTAATGCTACTTATATAAGTAGTATATAAATGTTGACTGTTGTTGTGGTGGTTATTATTATTATCCAATGCAAAACCAATTTACGGGAACTCTGAATGGAGAAAATCCAATAAAATAAATAACTTAGAAGGTCTCACTTTCTATTGCAGTTGCTCAGTCTTTATATGCCATGTCAATATTTACAAAGTAATTAGTGCTTCTGATGATTGAACTTTTTCCCTTCTCAAATGACTTTCTTTTTGAAGTTTGCACTACTCCATAGGCAAAATCCACTGATCAACAAATTATATACACTGAACTTATAAGGGCAATAGATTTAAAAGGGGAGGATATAAATATACTCAAATATTGAAGAGGGTGGTGGTGAAAGAGCTAGCAAAAAATGATAACTGTCTCTGTTTGACAGTGAGACTTTTTTTGGGGGGGATGAGATGACATGGTATAAGGGTAAAATATTTTCCTTCAAATGATGCACTATAAAAAAAATTCCCCATTATGTTATTTTATTTCCTAGTTTCACACAGAAGCCCCAAACTAAAAATAACAACAAAAGACAAAAACAATAAAATAACCCCCAAACAATGAAAGGTACAATTTTAAAAGTGTGTCTTCAAAGTATTTTCCAGTTATAATTAGAGACGAATTGAAAGGTTATATAAAATCCTAAAGGATTTATCATCCATCCATGTATCATAACTAAATATTATATAATCTCCTTACTAAATAAAAATGTAGATGTAAAGGTTAAGTGAATTGCCTATAGCAAGTATTCATGTGGAAGGCAGTATTACAATTCACACCCTGCCTGTTAGATCTTGGCTTAGAACTACTTCCTTTGAAAATCTCGTATCATCAATGCAATGTTGGCCCTCTGCTTATGCGACTGGAGGTTCAACACTGCAGTCTGCAACAGCAAGTAGGAGTCAAAGCACAGGCCATGAGCTCTCATAGTCCCATCTCAGAATCCTGGAATGACTTCCCTTACTCTGAATCCTTTTCAAACTTCGTTAGCACCACCTTGCCAGAGAACTAAAGAAATGAGAGAGCGGCATCAGATCACTTTGTTAGGCTCTCTGCTAGGTTGCCTTCCAGGGGGTAAGTCTTTTCTGTATCACCTGTACTTTCCAGCAGTCCCCCTTCTTTCTCAAAGCTAGTCCATTTCTTTTTCTGTTGGGAAATATTGTATGTGGAATATATTTCCTCTCTCTCTGTCTCCCTGTGTCTATACTTTCTGTCTCTGTGTCTCTCTCATACATGCAGGCACACATATGCAAACACACACACGTGCATATGATGAGGTGCTTCTGAATATTTTGGGGTGATCTTATAACTAACATTGTTGTAACTTCAATCTGTAAAAATCTCATTTGTGTTCGGGCACCTAGGTATGTGATATCGGTTTGTGAAAAGTCACCCTTCCCTCCCCCTACAGCTGTAAAGCACTAACTCTGTCTCTCCCCTGCCCCCAGACACAAAGCATTAACTCTGTGCCTTCCCTGCCCCCAGCCTAGAGGTATTTCCTCTGAAATCATTTACTCTATAGCTATGATAATGAATTCTCTTAAAGGTACTACCTCCTTTTGTTCTAGTAACCAGCCAAAACAAGACTCATCCACTCGCAAACTGGATGAGGTACTTCTGAAAGGAATCTGACCTCAAGTCTGACTGCTGGTTGACTTTATGACGGTTCAGGGCAAAAACCACACCTTTTGCTCCCCCTTCCCTCGTATTTCTCCCAGGGAATTATGAGCAGGGCACATGCGCAGTTGATGTGAAGGGTGCCTGTTCCTTTAAGTATTAGTCACTCCCTGGCTCCTCCCAGGTTCCTCCCTAACTCCACCTTTGTACACCTAATTAGCCTAATGAACCTATGACTGACAGTTTTGTATCTTTAAAAACTGCTTCTCTGGCCCCTAGAACTTTGCAGGTCACCTTTCTATCTCCCCCTGCCTGCTGAAGAGCATCACACTTTGCAGGCCTTTTCTAGCAGGCTTTCTCTGACCCCCCCCCCCCAACCCCCCTGTACTTGGCAGGCCATCTGCCCACTGAAGAATGTCAGACTAACTTGGTAATTCTGCCTTTAATATCTATCAAATTGCAGGTCTCCTTAACTTTCCCCTTGCCTCAATAAACTCTTGTAACTCTGCCAAGGACAGCTGAGTCCAGTAATTCTTTTTGGACACAAATCTAGAAAGGATTTCAATAAAAATTCCCCCAACTTATATCTCTTCACATATATGTACACAAACTACTACCACCTGCCATTATCATCACTTCCATAACATTATAGAAAAAGAGAGTGTATGTTGCTACAATTCAATAAGTGATCCCTCAATAATTTGGAAGAGTTAAGACACTAATTTTCTTTCCGGGAGTAAGCTGCAAGAATCTGGCTGACATAATAGTACTAAAGGTTTATTGTTTTGGGGTTTCTTTCTCAGATATTTAGTTTTAAGAAGTTAAACTAGCCTAGTGTCTCCCGAGAACAACAGAAGTGAGAATTACAACATGTTAAATTATAGAACATGGCACAGACAGCTCTTTGGCTTCTATCTAACTTTATTTTGAATTTAAAATCAACAATTCCTAGAAGAAAAGTTAAATTATAGTTTCTATCTATGCATGAATTTAGTCTACACAGGATATATGGTGAAGTTTTGACAATGACTGAAATTACATTAGACAAATAAGGAATTAAATTTCTTCCTTATGTCAGGGTCAGTGATACTTCAACTACTGCTACTAACAACAACGGCAACAATAGGATGAATTGCATACCATCCCTGTTGTCCTATTTACTACTAGAGTTCTACTGAAAATGCTTTCAGTGTGCCAAAAGACGGTGAGAATATGTGTGTGTCTATGTGTATACACGTTATATATATACACACGTACATGTGTGTATAAACTCATTCAATTGCAAAAAAAGACTAATTTATTCATTTGTGTAACATTCTACAAAACATCAAGTGGATGGAAAGGAAGGAAAGTGAACTAGAGGGGAGGGAAAGGAAAGGCAGGGAAAATATGTAAGAATTGAGGGGAAAATGTTACTGAGTGGATAAATTAGTAAAAAGCCTCATGGAAGAGGTAGCATTTAGTTTGTATTTTAAAGGGAGGATATCCATTCAATAGGTATGAAGAGTGAGAAGCAAAGATGTGTGTGTGGGTCAGAAAACCTCACTTACCCAAATCAAAGGAATGTAGAAGAGAGCTTCGGGTAGACAGGAATATTTTTTCTTTTAAAAATACCCTGGGGTAGGGAGAGACCCCTCCCCGCCTCATGTCCGAAGAAAAAGACAGAGAAAGCCCCTCCAAGAGCCCTCTTTTAAAAACCTGAGAGTCATAAAAAAGTCATAAAAGTACATTCTTTCAATCATACTTAACTTCTATTGGGTGAGAGCGAGGGTACAGACTCCGCGCAGGGAAAGTCAAAAAGTGTCCCTGACTTCTCACTGGAGGAGGGGCGGAGTCTCATTTCAGCACGAATTTAAACAAAGAAAGATTCGTCCTGCTGTCCCACTATCCTCTGCTTCTGCTTGAGCAAAGGGTAGGGGCACACAATCTTACCTAAAGAAGCAACTCCAGTGAGATTTTGTCCTCACCCTATTCCCAAACAAAAGTTCTAGTCTGCATTCCGGTAATTAAATGAGACTGGTCTGCTTCTAGCCCACTCTAAACAAAAGTTCCGATTTGCATTCTAATACTGCGTTTTTGGAGAATCTCAACTTTAAAGGCTTTCCATTCAGATGTTACAGGCGTTGTATACAACATAAACAAAAATGCAGTGGTAGGAAAGCAGATGTTGCATTCTAGAGACTAATTTGCCTGGAGTGCATAGAAGGGAGCAATATGAAATAAGGCTGACTAGGATGCTACTATAAGGTAGATGATTTTGAACACCAGGCAGAAGAATTTGTACTTAGGATGTATTAGGGAAGTCACTGAAGATCTTTCCATACCTGAATGAAACAATCATCTGTATTAATAATCAAAATAGTAATGTATCTGTGAACTGGACAATTTGATATGAAACAGATCTTTGTCATGCCTTTATTCCAAGTACTCATATTAGGAAAAATCTTAGGAAGACTGATAGAAATGAGGTTCAAAAAATGTTTACTGCTTGGGAGTTCTCAAAGTCCAAACACCCATCCATTGTCCAACAATGTACCACAGTTATTGTTTTTAGGTTCCAAAAACTACTAAATGACTACTGAATTAGCCATGCATTTTGAGTGATTATTGCAGCAAGCATGCCCTTCAAACAAATACAAGGGAAAGAGTAAATGTACTGGATGGAGCTTGAATTCTGCTGTCTAGAGTAAGTCACAATCTCCTTTGAGTCAGCCTAGATTGGCTTATTCTCCAAGGTACAATTGTAAAGTACCCACTGAAAATTCCATCATCACCTGCATTTCCTACTGGAGCCTAGCATTAGGCCATGCTAATGGGATGAAAGACGGAGAGCCAGTGAATGCCCTTTGATCACAAATCATATTATTAGTAAACCCGAATTTGAAGGTTAGAACAGAAACATGCAAGAATCTATCAGTATCTTCCCCATTGGCCATTTCAACATTGCATGTCAACACCAGAGGGATTTACCCCAGCTCTCTTTTACCTCATGGCCAAATAAATGCATTGCTTCAAAAATGAATAAAATGAGTTGTTTTCCCAGGTGCTAGTCTATTTGCATAATAACGAAGGGGGTTCATGGAATAGAGTCAGTCAGAAAATTCTCATGTGCAAATTAAAGGCCTTTCAATTAACATGACAGAATGAGTGTGAGAGTCATGCTAATGTGGCAGGGGAGATCCCCTGTAGCAGTTGTTCAGGATTTGGTTTGCATGCCAACACATGTCACTGAGCCTCTCTAATTTTCAGCTAATTTCTTTTTTTTTTCTCTTTTTCTTTTTTTTATACAGGAGAGAGGACAAGTCAAGATCATCACGAAGGCAATACCAGTTGGTGAACTTTATTGAAATTTCTCCTTTCCATGCTTAGCATGTGACACTTGACTGATGACATTTGGTTAAAGTGATCTTTGTTCTATTTAATGTGAAAGTACCTCAGAAAATCACAGAAGTGAAGGCCACAGAAGTCAGAGGCTATCTACTTCAAAACTTATCCCTGAAAAGAGATAGCTACACCACTTACTAGCTATGTGACCTTGGGCAAGTCACTTAACCCCAATTGCCCTGCCTTCACCCCTCCAAAAAAAAAAATAAAAGAAATAGCTAGGTGACACAACAGATAAAGCACTGGACCTGGAGTCAGAACAATCTAGGTTCAAATCCATTCTCAGACATCTATTAGTTGTGTGATCCTAGGCAAATCATAATCTCTGCTTGCCTCAGTTTCCTCAGTGGTAAAATGGACACAGTAATAGCACATACCTCCCAGAGTTGATGTGAGCTTCAAATGATATAATATTTGTAAAGCACACTGCCTAATAAAGATATATTCACTCTTCTCCTTTCCTCTCAACTTCATTATCTGGGAAACTGGGATAATAATAGCACAGGATTGGGGTGAAGATCAGATGAGATAAGCTATTTAAAATGTTTTTGCAAACTTTAAAGCTTTCTATAAATATTAGGTCTTGCTATTAAGAATGCTCTTGGGGGCAGCTAGGTGGTACAGTGAATAGAGTACTAGTCCTGGAATCAGGAGGACCTGAGTTCAAAACCAGCCTCAGACACTTAACACTTATAAGCTGTGTGACCTTGCTCAAGTCACTTAACCCCAACTACCCTGCCTTCCCCCCTCCAAAAAAAAAATGTTCTGTGTCATGTTCCTGGTCAAGTCCTCCAGATCCTCCAGGCTCTACTTAAAGACATCTCAGATGCCTTCTTAGGTGGCAGAAGAACTGGTTTGAATCTTGATTCTTCACTTGCTATCTGTGTGACACTGCACCAATTATTTAGCTTCTTTTGGATTTGGTTTCCTTAGCCATAAAGTGAAGTGATTAGATTCAGTGGTCTCTAACTTCCATCTTTAAGCCTATGATCCTCTGACCTCATTATTAGAATGTGAGCAGTCTGAGAGCAGATGCCATCTTTATTGTTATTCCTAGTCATTAGCACTATCCCTTACATAGGAAATTACTTAATATATGCTTTTTAAAATTTTAAAATTTTAAAATTTTAAAATTTTCTCTCTTTCTGTCTCTCTCTCTCTGAATCAAAGGCATTACAGAAAGGTAGACTAGAGCTGGAAGGGGTCTGGGTGGATATCTAATCTAACCCCCAAATTTTATAGATGAGGAAACTGAGGTCTATAGAGACTGATGACTTGTCCCATGTCACCCAGGTTGTAAGTACCAGAGCTGGGAAGTGAATTGAGATCTTTTAACACCAAAGGTAGCGCTCTTTCCACTGTACAAAATCACCTCAAAAATACCCCACCTCTATTACCACTCAGATTAATAATGGTGGTAAGGCTAACGATATTCATGCTCTGAATATGAATGTTGGCTAAAGGTAAGGAGAAATGTTTTATTCCTTGACATAGTACTGACAGGTATATTATGAGGTTTAAAAACCTTCATCTGAAGCATCTGTCACTGGTAGGCCTTGGATGTAAGGTACCCTCTGGTCTGTTCCAGGATAACTATCACCCTGTCTCAGTTCACTTATTGATAAAGTGTTCTTTGCTGAGGAGAAATATAGTACCCACAGGATAACAGCTTGGATATATGACCACTTGACTTTTGCCCTCTTGAAAATTGGCTCTCATCCAATACTTTTCTGTATCACAAGATGACCCACCCTTTAACAGAACCAAACTATGGCATTGGGAGCTAGACAAGGAGTTCAGTTTCCCTCTGGATTGACTCCAAGAATCATCCTGCACAGATTCCAAGTTGTTTCTTAGCTACCAAAAATGCACATTTCACTTTCTTGACACTGCTTTCATAATACATTCAGAGACCAGGGATATTTTTTTTTTACAGCCAAACCCCATTTTTTCATATGACCTTATTCAACTGACATCAAGATATATTTTAATCTTACTTTTCTATGACAAACCATGAGTCCTACTGCTCATAAAAATAAAGACTCTTTGTACTTCCTTCCAATCAAGCTTCCAAGTCTTCATTCAGAAAGTAATTCTTCTTATTATAGAGATGATGACTTCATAAGCAAGCACTGGTTAAAACTTTACTTCAGGTATGTCAGAGATTTTTTTTCTTTGAAAGCACCATCCAAATCATTTATCCCATTAAGTACTTCTTTGCTAGGAATATGATGCCAAGTCATTTCTTTGAACATTGTATAATAAAGTAATTATGACATTAGAACAAAAATGTGACTTTGGGAGCAATTATTTTCCTTGGCAGCAGTGAAAGGAGTATTTTTGTTTTAAGAATTCTGATACAGTAACTTGGAAAAAAATAGCTGGAGATATGCGGTATTTTTTTATTTTTCATTTCTACCCAAGACCTCAGCAAGTTTCTGGTACTCAGAACCATTGAATCATTTAATATCATTGTTGAATAGTGGTTGGAAAGCATGAATTTGCTTTGCTAAGTACCTCCCTTACTGCCAGACAGTGAAAAACTTAGGCATATACCACTTCATTATTCTAAGAGTTATGAGGAATTTCATTTCGGAACCATTTAAAAAATCTCAGGTGTCTCAATCAGAATGATTTTTATCTATATGCTTCTCTTCTACCCAAACTACTTCCAAGAATTACTTTTGATCAGATTTCTATTGTGGCCCCTCATTCTCATGTTATCCCAGTGCTTACAGAATCATAGAATATTAAAAAAAGGAAGGATCAAAGAGAACATCTAGTTCCACCATTTCATTTTACAGATGAGGAAACAGACTTATTAATTTCCCAAGATTACACAGGCAATAGTGGAGATGAAACTATAACTTGGGTTTCCTATCGCCCAGTCTGATGGATTTTGCAGAATGAGATATATCCTTGCCTTCTCTCTATTATCTCTAACTTGTACCGCACATATCTTTTTTAGACATAGTTGTTTTTGTGTTGTCTCTGCCATTAGTCTGTGAGTTCTTCGCTTGTAGGAATTGTACCTGGTGCTTACAGCACAGTTCCTAGCACACAGTATGCTTAAGAAACGTCTATTGAAAGACAAATTCTCCTTGCATCATCTTGTTTGTATTTCTGATGTAGGGAGACTTTACCCACAAATGGCAAAGAGATGTGGTGTAGTGGCAAGAACATGGGAATTAGAATCAGAGATCTGGGTGAAAATTCTAACTCTGTTACTTCCTACCTATGTGATTTTGGGCAAATTATTTCAACTCTATAGGCCTCAGTTTCCTCATCAGTAAAAGTAGGAGGTTGGAATTGTTAATGTCTAACATTTCTTCTGGTTACATACGCAGATTCTGTCATCTAGTCACTGCCACATATGAACTTGGTTAAGTTACTTCTTTTCTCCGGGTCTCATCTTCTTTATCCATAAAATGAAGGAGGTGAAATAGTTGACTTAGCTTCAATATTAAGTCAATAATCTGTGAGGTTAGCTGCGACATTAAGTCAATGATCTGTAGGCATTCACTGATACACCAAAGATGGAAGAGCTAATATAACCACACACACACACATACATACACACACACACACACACACACACACGTGCGCGCACACACACCCTTACCTTGATCCCTTTTTATGACTTTAAGATATTTTCATTGGTTAGCTATTCCCTTTGCATGAGAGGTTAGGGGGATAAGGATTTTGAACATATAGAAACTATTTTACAATTGGATAAAAGGAATCATGACATTTCAGAGCTGGGAGAGATCAGCTTTAGAGATTAGCTTGTCTAACCCTCTCATTTTACAACTGAGTAAACTGAAGCCTAGAAAGATTAACTGACTTGCCCAAGGTCAAACAGAAAATAAGGGTCAGAACTCTAGACTGTTCATGCAGTGTTCTTTTCACTTTGCTCTTGTTGGCTAATCTCACCCTTGTTTTGTAAGCTTTTTAAATTAAGTGCCAAATTTTAAATGGGAAGATATGGCTGATCTAATTGAAGCTATGAGGAGAAGCCATCATGGGTCAATTAGATGATTTCACGATTTATACCTTCTGCCCTTTCCAAAACAGTCAGGATGTTCTAGGATCACTTAGGATGGTCAGTGCCTCAGATTTGATCAATTGCGCAAAGTTGTATCTCCAATGGAGATAAAGCTGAGGGCACCAACTCCATAGGAATTTAACAAAATGATGTTATTTTGACCACTTTTCCCCGTCACCAATACATAAGACACATTCTACTTCTTTTTCATCATCCTCTCTCCCCATCATCCTTGTTTTTACTTTAATGAATATGCTGTTAATTTGCAGGTGATAAATCGCTTTTGAAGAAAACTAATTTATACACAGCTGCAGTTAATCAGTGCACGGTGAGTTGTGAGCCAGACACAAATGCCCTACTGAAATAGATGGTTCTGCTGCTACAGAAGGGATGCTTCCCAGTCCTTTGGCATTAGAAGGTTAAGTTGGATCAAAATTCCCTAGAAGGCTTGGTTATTTTCCAACCTGTCCACAGCCTCATCAGAAGAAACATAGTTCACTGGAATTTCAAACAAGACACAGAAGATGTTTGGTGTTGGTTTAGAAAAAAAAAAGGGTGAGTCCCATCACCTTTGGTTCCTAGCAGCAAAGTCAGTATCAATGTCTGACATTTGAGGATCTCCTCTAGTGTGAGAAAACTTTGGTACTGGTTCTAGATTAAAAGGAGACAATCCTCAGAGACTTCTGAAGTTCAGACTCTAGGAATACTAAAGGCTTCAGTCCCTAAGAACTGACCCCTCAGATATCAATGCTTCCGAGAAATGGCCATGTTACTCTGGTTTTGTTGAGTTGGAAGGTGCAATGTAATTTTTGGAATTTTCTGTTGCTGTGGCAGATGTGAAATACTGTATTGTACAGGGTAGAACATCCATATACCCAGACATCTGGATGAAACAAGGGTGTGTATGCTAAAGTCAAAACAGAAAGAAAACCTAGTAGAAAAGGGGGAACTTTTTCCAAATCATGTTTAATGATAAAAAGACAAGTCAGGTTCCAGATATTTTTGCTCAACTTTTTTTTCATATTTTATACAAATGTTTCTGGCAATTCACAGAAGGAAGAACAACTTCTCTCTAAAGGCTAAATGACATATTTTTGTCCAAGCTAGAAATGTACAGTTTTCTCTGGGACTGACCATTCAATTAATGAACCCATTTCTATCTTGTTTGGTATGATAACCCCAGAGAATAAAAAAAAAAAATCAGAATTTTTGCAAGAACCAAAAGCCAACATTTGAAAATTTTCTACATCTTAAAAAAAAGATGATCTGGAGGGGAGGGCAGGTTGGGGGGGAGGGTTGTTAGAAGCACACACTTTTGTAAAGGGACAGGGACAAAGTAGAGGATAGAACAAGTGGGGGGTGGAATAGGAAGGAGGGAAATATACAGGCACTGGGGTAGGGAGATCAATCTTGCTCTACTGCAAAGTCAGAGGGGTGATGGGGGAGCATATTGGAGAGAGCTGATTGGGGTAGGGGGTATACAGTGGGATCACTCTTTTGGGGTGGTGGGTAGGGGAAAGACGGGGAGAAAATTTGTATATCAAATCTCATGGAAATGAATGATGTAAACTAAAATAAACAAAAGTTTAAAAAAAAAAGATGATCTGCTAGTGTCTGCAAGAAAACCATTAAGAATTGTATACTCTCATTGAGCATAAGATTTGTTTATAAAAATGATAGTCAACATTCATGTAGTATGTTAATATTTTCATTACATATATTATATCCCATTGCATATATTTCATATATATTACCTAAATTATGTTACATATATTGCATATGTGTGTATGTGTATATATAATGTGTGCATATATATACATATATGCATTAGTGTATGTATATACACATATACACATACATATAGAATACATATATTATATTATCTAATCCTTGCAGAAATCCTGGGATGTACATGTTACTATCATTCCCATTTTAGAGATGAGAAATTTGAAATTGAGACAGGTTAAGTAATTGTCCAAGGCTACACAGCTACCAAGTGTCTGAAGTAGGACTTGAACTCAGGTCTTTCTGCCCCCATGTCTAGCACTATGCTACCTAGATACCAGTAACTATTATATTTTTAAGGACAAATTTTTTTGCAGATGAAAGTTGTAGAGTGATTATTTTTCAAAGAATAGTGACAATCCTTGAAAAAAGAAAACCATACAGAAAGAATGTAGGCCAAAGAGATGCATAATCATGAGATCTGGAAGGCAAATAAAAATGACCTTTTCTTTTATTTTTAATGGGATAAGCATTAAGTAAAGACAATTGTAGACATATTTTATTTTAAGCAAATCTGATAGTTGGAAATCAGAACTTATAGAGAAGATACATTATGAACTCAGTATTTGTTTTACCAGAGATTCCATTAAATGTAGGCTCCCCAGGCATATTTAAACAATATCATGATTTATGGAAATTTTGATTAGGGCACAACTTTTCAAGAAGTTGTTCTCTAAAGTATAAACTGAGTAACCCTAGATTATACCTAGAAATATGGACGGTTACAGCTGAATGTGATTATAAAAATGATGCCTATTTACTTCAGAGAAATCAATAGCAAGCAATAGTCAAGACCAAGAGACTGAGAGGGAAAAAGAATTATTTGGAGGAAAAAAATAGACTCTTGTTGTTGTGTTGTGTTCACCTCTTCATGACGCCATTTGGAATTTTCTTGTCAAAAATTTTGGAATGATTTGCCATTTCCTCGTCCAGCTCATTTTATAGATAAGGAAATTGAGGCAAAGAGGGTTAAGGGCCCGGAGTCACACACCTAGTAAGTGTCTGGTTTTTTTTTTTTGTAGGGGGGAAGGCAGGGCAATTGGTGTCAAGTGACTTGCCCAATACCACACAACTAGCAAGTGTCTTGTGTCTGAGGTCAAATTTGAACGCAGATCCTCCTGACTCCAGAGCCCATGTTTTATTTACTTTGCCACCTAGCTGCCCTGAAAATATACTAATGCTGCCTTAATCACTTTCAAGGTCTGGAATGAATCTGGTAGAGTTTTCATGGAAAAAGTAGGAAGCAAAATTGTTTTTCCAACAGTACCCCCCCTTCTTTGGGGGAGGGTAAAGGAAAGGGAGAGTACTAAGGATACCATAGAGGAACTGCAGGGCTTTTGCTGTCACATGATATATTACGCAAAGAACATATATTTAAAGATTATTTTTAGTCATTGGAATGGCTAAGATACCTAGATAGGTAGCATATCTCACTCACAACTGATGCATGCCTATTCCCAGGGAAAAAACTAAAATACCTAATGAAGGAGTAACTTATGGGAAGTAAAAGCCCCATGCCCTAGGGATAACAATAGTGAGGCAGCATGTCATAGCAGAAAGGGTACTGGGCTGTGACTCAGGAAGACCTGCCTTCCAATAGGCAGTTTGATTTAGGAAAACCTCAGTTCAAAATCTACCTCTGACAATGTATAATCCTGAGTAAACAAATTAAGTTCTATGTACCTTAGGCAACTACCTAAGATGTTATTACTAAGTTATAGAAGATTTTGATCTATGTGGGTAGAGGGAGAAATCATTCATTGTCCCGAATATAATAATTTAAAACTAAAGACAGTAACCTTTACCTAGTTTACTTTTTTTGCAGGGTGAGATGATTTTGATGCCATCTGATTATTTTTGTCTTCTAATTTTATCTTCTAATCACTTAAAAGTTTGCTTCCCTTGTTTTTATT
This sequence comes from Pseudochirops cupreus, assembly GCA_028627135.1. Taxonomy (NCBI): domain Eukaryota; kingdom Metazoa; phylum Chordata; class Mammalia; order Diprotodontia; family Pseudocheiridae; genus Pseudochirops; species Pseudochirops cupreus. Next base: position 432,096,473 of record CM053582.1, read on the forward strand.
TTAAATTAGCAGTAGATGATAAAGTCGGTGGCAAAGTCCAAGACCGAGGAAGAAACCTTGAGGCACCACTGAATCACTTAAAGAGTCCTGACTTTGCAGAATGAGAGATATCTACCATAATCAATAAGGCATGATAGCATGAAACACTATCATTCTGCCCCAATGAGGGAATTTTCATTAGCAGATAGGAAAATTGGGTCTCGAGTTCTATTCCCAGTTCTACTATTGACTACTTCTTATGACCTTTGCTAAGTTTTGGAATGGCAAAACAGGAGAGCAGGAGTTTTGCCTCTACTTTCTGTACATTTTCCCAAAATCAATCAATGAGAAAGGACTGTGAAAGAAGAGTAACTATTACATGAATGATGTTGTTAATATTACAGCTGCATAAATCAAGAAAATGTATTCTGAATCTCTTCAATAGCCAGCCATAGTCACTACCATAAAAATCTATTGAAGCCAGCTCAAGGACAATAACTATTTTTCATTTTATCTTTCCAACCCCATTGTGAAGTCAAGCGTCTTGATCACAGTAGTTTTGTAACAAATGTTTATTGGATTAGATTGCATGATGTCCTAGAAGGGGGAGAGTTCAAGGGATGAGAGGTTTTAGTAAGGATTTAGTAGGAGTAAAGGAACAAACTAGGTGGAGATTATAGTCAGAGAGTAGAATAGTCAATGTCTGCCGGATCAAGTGAAGACATGCAATTAGGCACATGGATACATATTCTTGGGGCCAGAATTTGAAGAGGGATAGAGGAAGTGAAATATTTTTGTCTTCCTTATCCATTCCTTCCCCATCACCCAAATGCACTACAAACTATATGAATTAACTTATAGAAGTTTCCTGACCAAGTCAAGCTAAAACCTGATTTGACTACTACTTACCTAGAATAAAGCCCCCAGGATAAACCTTAAAATGTGGGAAGTAAGCTATCATTAAAATAGCTGGTACTGAGCCTGAGAATCCTCTTTTCCTCACCTTGGCGTTTCACCTGGGTCTGAAGGCAGGTGAGAGAGTGGAGTGGTGTTAACATTTTAAACACACATATATGCATAGGTATGTATAAATATGTATTTATATGAATTATGTATAATATAGGTATGGAGAGAGAGACAGACAGAGAGAGAGAAAGAGAGCTGTGTCTTCAAAGTGCTTTACATATATCACCTTATTTTATTTGATCCTCACCACTCTGTGAGGTAGAAGTTATTATTCATATTTCACATATATATGGAAACTGAGGTAGAAAGTGAGAGAAGTTAAGTGAATTGCTCAGGACTTGTAGTATTTGAGAGACAGTTTAGTACAGAAGGGAGGGAGGTGTAGGATTGGCTTAGATATTGACAGAGAGGACAGCGTGACCATGGTACAACTCAGCTACAAGAATGGTGATATATCCCAAGGCTGGAGAGAGAGGCACCCTTTAGGTATCTTTGGGGGAGGGTAAAGGAAAGGGAGAGTACTAAGGATGCAACATCATGACCAAGACTAAAGAAAAGGTGGTCATTTAAGAGAAAACACTTCTTCCCTCCAGGTGTCAGTACCTTGGGGCAAAGCTTCTTTCACTCTGTTCTTATGGCTCTAGTATACACACAGGGAATAAAGCCAATATTAACCTAAGCAAAACCTATTCCTTATGAACCTAAGAAAAAACAACTAGGAATGTAAATAAAGTACAAATACCCTGACAGAACACAGCAAGGCAAATACACGTTGTTTTGGAGTGATCCAACATTTTGATTGTATTTTCTATTCAATTCAACAAACTTATTTAGTTCCTGCTAGGTACAAGGACTCATGCTAGGAGCTGAGAACAAAAAGATTGACAGCATAAGTCCTGCTCTTGAGATACAAATGGATGACCTTTACCACCGTCAGCTACGTGGCATAGATAACCTAGCTCTGACTGAACTCAAAAGCTCCTTCCGAGAATGAGTCTGTACTCCATACTTACACACAGATAAACATTCATAAGCAGCTTGAAGACTTGTGCGTGTTCAGGCAAGCAGGCAAGATATTTCAGGATGATCAAAGAGGAGAGACCGTATAATCTTTACTAACAATGGCAGAGATGATTAACTTTTCAAGGTGTGTAGCACATGGGCTGCCGAATAAGAGCTTTTCAAACATGCTTCCCACAAATTCAATTAGATCATGGGAAAAACCTCCAAAAGCAGTTCAATATATTTACTATACAATATTTTCCTTCACTTCATAATTTTTAAAAAATTATTGGCTTCTATCCAACTTGGTTAAAAGGTCACCCTGACCCTTTGCTGTGCTTCCCTTTCAGTTTATTTAGCCTGATTTCCTTTTGAAAACACAAGCAATCACTGCATTTGCAAACTCTTTAGTTTATGGTATGTCTTTGGGGAAGAACAGGCTCATCTTCCCTTAGCCCTTACTGGAAACCATGGTGATTCACTAGCTACCACATCAACCAATAGCTCTGAGACAGGAAAGGCTAAAGAGCACAAACATCAGAGTGCCTTTGCAATCACAGAACAGAAAACAAGGAAATAAATGAGAAATAAATTTACCATAACCCTCTTCTTTATTGAGCCCTGGCATAATGATTTCTCATGCAAGAAGGAGATACACTGGATATTAGGGTTCTGATATGTTGTTCAGAATGCAGCAAAGCACAGGAGGCATGTAAATTTTCAAACATTTGTCAGAAGGGAAAATACATATAGTGTTTTACTAAGCAGGGAAATGATCAAAAGCATACAAAGTAAACATTTGGGTAGCTTGAAAAGGAGTTTATGGAACATCCCCAAACTTCCTATTCTGCTTCCCTCCCATTTGAAAATAAAATTCATTTTAACATGTAATCGGGGAAAAATAAAATTATTATATAAAAAAATCAGTCAAAATGCACTTGCCAGGTGTTTTCTATGGAACCAGGGACACAAAGACAGGATAAAAGCATGGCCCCTGTCCTCAAGGAGTTTATTTGTTAAGGCTAAAAGGAAATTGGTGATGAGAGGATCTTAGAGTCAAAAATACCTCATCTTACATCTAATACTTACTAATTATACACAAGAAAATCATTTCATGTCTCAGGGCCCCAGGTACTTCTCCCAACTGAAAGTTGGTGTTCTGCATAGGTTAAGAGAAATCTCTCAGTACAAATAAAATCACAAGTTCAGATTAAACATTAATTTATTTTATAATTTTGCCCAATTTCTCTTTGTAATGTATTAGCTATGTCAGGACCTTGTATCACAAATTCAGTTTAATGAATTTTAGGATTTGCTTCTAAAAACCATGATGCTATTCTTTTGGCCTCTTGACTCCCTCAAGAATCTCAAATATTGAAATTTCTTTGGTGCTTTTTCAAGGTAACCTGCAACTAGATCTCTTGATTTAAAAGACCTCTCTCCCCAGACTGGATTTAGAGTTAAATTCATCCTGGTTTATGTTTCTCTGGGCACTCTTTATTTATAGCTAACTGTCAAAAGTACACAAACAAGGATATTGTAAGAGAAGTTGTTCTTGGAGAAAGCCTACTTCCTCAACAATTAATACTGATTCATCAAGGTGGGGAACCCCTTGTATGAAAATTTCCTCTAGTTGCAGATCATAATTGTCTATGACTTACATAGAAAAATCCTAGAGACTTGGAAATTAAAGTACCCATGGTCACAAAGTATTAAGTGGTAGAGGAGGGATTTGAGTCTTTTCAAGTCCCATATTCTATCCACAATGCCTCCAAAGATGTGGTATACTCAAAATATAATTACTTGGAATTTCCCTTCTTAGAAATTTAAGATTTCATCAAAGGATCAGATGTTGGGGGCATAATAAAGTTACCTATTTCTGCTAACAAAATCTTCTGATTTTGCAGTGCTGTCCCATGACTAAACATGCATTTTATATTTTCCCCTTCACCCTGAGACCTGCAACATAACTACTGTTATGTTATATGTTATGTTATATATATATATATATATATATGTTATATGTATATACATATGTGTTATGTTATATATATAACATCATAATATAGGTTCTTTCTAGTGTGATTTGGCCTATAATGCTTAGGAATTAATTAATTTGTTCTTTTAATATATAGAATAGATTGAAAAAGCTGGAGACAAAACGTTTTCATCAATTAAGGCTGAGTCACATTACTATTTAATTGAGCCCTATACTCCATGGTTCATGATCATGAACCTTGGGCTATTTCTTTCTTTTTTTTTTTTGTAAGAAAAACATAAATGGAGTTTGTGGGTCCCTACTCAGACAAGTATTCCATAGGCAGGTATTTTATCTAATCAGAAAGGGCTTTGAAAAGAGACAAAGAATTGCTCTCAAAAATATACTCCCTCTGTGAATGACTTTGAATGACACAAATAAGTCGATGTGATAAAGGTATTAGAAAAGGCATGGAACTTGGAGTCAGAAGACCTGGTTTGAAATTGCAGCTCTTTGAGGGGTAGTGACTTCACCTTTCTGTGAATTAGTTTCTTTATCCATTAAATGGGAATATTGTCAGACTACAATCTCAAAGGATAGTTTTCTAAACTTGAAAGTGCTATTTAACCATGAATTATTGTTATATATCACAAGTACTTTTAAAGATGCAGTAGTATAACATTTTTAGTTTTCCCCTGGTCTGAACAAATACCAAATTGGAGCCCACAGTATGAAATTAAACAAAGGATTTCTTCTAAGGGGGTTTGCCTTTCTAACTGGATGGGAATATATGTGCTTGATATAAACAACCTAAGTGTATCCTCAACTCCTCTTTCTCTGTCACCCTCCCATAATTGAATCATTTCCAATGTTCTGTCTGTCTGACTTCACAACTTCTCTCTTATATACCCTTTTGTATGTTGACACTACCATTACCCCAAGTGGCAGGCTGTCATTACCTTATGTCTGGACTATTCCAAAAACCTTCTGTTTGATCTTCCTGCCTCAAGTCTCTCCCTACTCTAGTCCATCTTCCAGTCTGCTATCAAATTTATCTTCTTAAAGTACAAGTTTTATTATGTCAACTTTTTCCACTCCCATTCAATTAATTCCAATGGATATTCATTTTCATATTCATATTCATTTCCTCCAGAATTAAATATAAAATCCTCTGCTTGATTTCCAAACCCTCCTTATAACTTGGTTTCTTCCTATTTTTCCAGAATTTTTTTTTCCACCTTACTTTATGTATTCTGTGATCCAGTGACATGAGCCTACTTGTTCCTTGCACAAAAATAGACATTTCTGACTGAGCATTTTCACTGGTTGTCTTCCATGCCTAGAATATTTCTGCTCTTTTCCTCTTGGATTCTCTGATTTCCTTCAAAACTCAGTTAAAATCCCACTTTCTACAAAAAGCCTTTCTCTTATCCCCTTTAGTGCTAGTAAATTTCATCTCCAATTTATCCTGTGTAATTCTTGTTTTTGTTAATTGTTTGCATGTTGTCTCCCCCATTAGACTGTGAACTCCTTGAGGGCAGGAACTGTTCTTTCTTTATGTCCACAGAACTTGACATAGTGCCTAGAACACTTAGGAGCTTAATAAAGGCTTGTTGACTTGACATGACCTGATAATATCAAGCTTCCAAAAAATATTTTCAGCTGAACTCCATACTTATCCAACAAATGTTAGTTATTAAGATAGTGTGTTCCATGTTAGCTTTTATTCAATCCAATTGAACAGCTACTTACTGTTACTAATATCTACAAAGCACAAATCTCCATTCTTCAACACTACTTCCTGGTTTCCGCAGTAGAGAGACATTATGATTCTCAGCTGGATAATGCTAAAATATATTAACGTTTGCATTTATAGGGAAATGTAATTTTACCACTAAGGAGAAGCTAATCCCTTCCATATATTGGCAGGCATTTATTGCATAGATATGCAGAAATTTGACCACACAAACACACCTCTTTGATATGTTTTAAATATATCAAATACCTCTAAAATCAATTTAATAGATAGGAGAACCACCAATAGGAGAGAGAGCTAGAGACTACAGAAATGACTTTCTCCCACCTAATATCATACAGGGGATATAATAGTTGGGAAAATTAGCAGTGCAAAGTAAGTTATTTGTAATATATTTATAATATAAATTGGTTGTTTCTCTACTTGATGATCAGGCATTTCATTTTCCCTTTATACTCCACACTACTTCTCTTGATATGCTCCCCAGGTCTTCCGACAATCCCAGCAATGTGCCTAATACAGTTTTTGGTTGTACCTTTTTGTTATATCTTTTACTGATTTCCCTGGTCTGACTTAACGGATGTATAAATTAGAATCTTACAATTAAAAGCATCCTTAGAAATGACCTCACCTCTGATGCTATATGAGGCAGTTAGGTGGTAAAGAAGAGAGTACTGGCCCTAGAATCAGGCAAGAGCTGAATTTGAATCTGGCCTCAAGCACTTCCTAGTTTTGAGATCCATGGCTAGTCATGTAATCCATTTAGCCTCAGTTACCTCATTTGCAAAATGGACATAATCATAGCACCTGTCTTGAAGAATTGTGGTAAGAATAAAATGAGATTAATAGTTGTAAAGGGGCTTGCAAATCTTGAAGTGATATATAATTATGAACTATTATTATTGAAGAAGCATGAATCCCTCTTGAGCAACTCACTCAGGTAGTCATTCTTTTTTTTTTTTTTTGGAGGAGGGAAGGCTGGGCCATTGGGGTTAAGTGATTTGTCCAAGGTCACATGGCTAGTAAGTGTTAAATGTCTGAGGCTGGATTTGAACTCAGGTCCTCCTGACTTTAGGACCGGTAGTCTATTCACTGCACCACCTAGCCACCCCTTAAGTGGTCATTCTTTAAGCCATCTTCATACAAAAAAATACCTTGTTTCATAACTAACTTGGTATTTCTATGTCCCCAAATGAACATCTCCTAGATGGAAAGAATCATTTTGTATTTTGCCTTGATATTTCTAGTGCTTACCTCAATCCTTCGCACCATAAACACTTATTGAATTGAATTTCTCTAGGTTTTTTTCCCTTAATTGTTTCACATGAGAAACTATTGCCATACTTTGGAATTTCCAGGTTAGATTTGACAAATGATAACTAGAAGAAAAGTATGAACTTTTAACTAATTATTATTATTTGGAACATTATAGCTCATATTCACAGTCCATTACTGAAGATAGTAACTTAACACAACTTTCCTGTACATTCACATCTCACCCCACACAATGTCCTGAGTGATTGCATTCAAACACAATTTGGATGTTGCAGATCATGTAAGTGGTAGAAAACAGGTAGAAGGAGAAGAAGCTAATTCATCTTTTGGTTAATGTTTTATTCTTTAAAGCCAGCATAGAATCAACAACCCAGCAGGATGAAAGTGAGGAGTCAAATCAGAGACAAGGTTTACAACTGTTTATAATTATTGAAGATCCATTCAGTGGTAGGACTCAGATAAGAACTTCGATTTAAGTGATTATCTATTACCTAACTTGAATTCTTCCTTTTAAAATATTGCTGGTGCAGTGATTGGATTGACTGATTTGCTTAGTAACAGACTAGAAGGCCACAGTGAGAGTTCCAACTATTGCTATCTTGTTGTTCAGTCTTTTGTCAGTCACGTCCAACTCTTTGTGACCCCCGTTTGGGGTTTCCTTGGCGAAGTTCCTGGAATGGTTTGCCACTTTCTTCTCCAGCACATTTCACAGATGTAGAAACTGAGGGAAACAGGGTTAAGTGACTTGTCCAGACTCACATGACTAGTAAGTGTCTGAGGCCAGACTTGAACTTAAGGAAGATGAGTCTTCCTGACTCCAGGTCCAGTGCTCTATTCACTGTGCCACTTAGCTGCCCCATTACCGCTTAAGATCAACATCCTACGAGTAGTACTATTAAATGATGATCATCATATATTCAACATAAAAAGGAAATGTGACCCCACAAGGTGCTTCCATTCTAAACAAAATGTTATTGAGGTAGCTGTAGAATATTACATTGAGAGTTTGAATATCTGTTTTCAAATCTGTATGATCCTGGGCAAGTCATTTAACCTCTGTTAGACTCAGGTTCCTTTACTATAAAATGGAGATAATAAAAGCATCTAATCTCATGGAGTTATTGTGAGGATTAAATGAGATATTTCTAAAGCATTTAGCAAAGTGCCTGATACATAGTAGGTACTTAATAAATACTTGCTTCCTTCGCCTTTGCTACCCACCCTCATCCTAAAATATGATGCAGTACTGACTATAAATATCCAACTATCTATATGTTAACTGGCAGTTTTTAGTGACAGAAAAAAAATCATTGCAATGTAAGTGTTATTATTTGCTTTGGGTATACTTTGAGATGAATGACTCTGGAAACAGAAATATGGCATATCAATGTACCATTCCCTACAAATGATAAAACAAAAATTAGATAAGAAGAAATAAGCCAATTAACACTAGTCACTGAGGATTGTAGAGGAATTGCCTTCAATTTCCATTGCATTTAATAATATTGTGATTCCTCCCACTGTAAATTAAGGAAAGTTTATCACATAAAATACACACCTTGTCAGGTTGTGTGTGGGAACCTCTTACACATTATAGTATAAAGAGAAGGGGGGAGGAGGAAGACTAACTCATGTAAACCCTGTCCCATTAAGTACATTGAGTTAATTTTAATTATGGTAAATTATGCTGAGCATGAATTGAGGTAATCATAGGGCAATCATCTCTCAATTCAATTAACGAGAGGTACAAGATCTTGAAAAACTCTGAGCTGGCCTATTCATTCCAAAAGATATATTAAAATGGTTCTCATTATTGCTACCTAGTAGCAGAAATGTTTAGAAAAAAATTTTCTTTGGACGTTTTTGTTTAATGCAAATCCATATTCTAATAATGACACAATAATAATTCTAAGCTAGACTTTTTTTATGTATGGCAGAATCCATCTCTGATGTCGCTCAATTTGCCACAATACATTGGTCGTATGCTAATGCAATGAGAATGAACACAATTACCTTAGTAAACAGTTACAGTAAGGGCTAAGTGTTCAGATCTTCTCTGAGTAAAATACAGCTGATCGGAGTATGAGTAGATCTTAGGCAAGAAAGATGAAACAACAAAAATTTATGTTTTATGAAAACATTAATGGAATGCTTTTTCCACAAAAGCTATATAGGAATTATTACTCAGAGCAGTATAGTGTAAGTGCTGCCCAGAATATCCTCTAAAAGACTGAAAGGGAATGAGCATAGTATCAAATGTTATTAAATAATGCCTTTTCATTTCTGCATTTCAAGAAGGAGATGCACCCCTCTTGATATCTAGACCTGACAAGAAACCAAACTTCTTGAATCAAAAGAAGAGTCATGGATTCAGAAATTTTGAGCTAGAAGAGATGTAAGAGATGAGGTGTGATAAATAAAAGTAGAACAAAAATACCAGCAAGTCAAGCCCAGGCCAAGGCAAAGATTAAGTTCTGCTTGGGGTGGACCAATCTAAGGGAGATTTTTATGCATAAGGATAACTAATATAGACATGCTGGCATCCATAAGAATGGAATGGCAGAAAGAATTTGGGATCTTAGAATCTGAGACACTGGGTTCAAATTCCAACTCTTCTTCTTAGTATCTTTGTGACTTTGGGCAAATCACTTAAGCTGTCAGGGCCTTGGTTTTTTTACCTGTAAAATTAGGGGATTGATTGATATGTATAAGATCCCTTATAGCTCTAAGTCATAACGGTCCGGACCAACCTTCTAATTTTACAAATGAGGAAACTGAGGTTCAGGGAGCTCAAGTGACTACTCAATGTCATAAAGTGTCCCAGACTCACATTGATATCTGTATCAGCAAGCACCCTGGCATACCCAGGACAGCTGCTAGCACAGGTTCTTAGATCTACTTTTCTAAAGGAAAGCAACTCAAAATGGGTTAACAATCCTACTTTAATCAATCAAACATACATCATTTACCTAGTTCAGCGGGAAAAGTCAACACCCTGAACTTCAGAGAGTACAAACAGAATAGAAACAGAAATTACAAGCAGACAAACAGGCTTCCAGCCGTCTGGCATTACATCCATACCTATTTAGTTACCAGAGAGAGAAGCACCAACATCTGGCTTTTTCAAAGCTGGGGGTCTCAATGGCTGCCCAGAGTTTTGTCTGGCCAAATCACACAACTCTTCTCAAAGTGAGCCCCAAAGCAAAAACACACATCAGGGTGTACATAGCCTTCTCCTGGATCAGAGAATGTCACAACCCTCTTGACCCTCTGCCCAATCACATAGCAATAAGGTGTGGCCATTCTTGAAAAACAAGCTTCCTGCCACAGACTCCATGTGACCACATTCAGCCCATTAGGGGGTAGAGTATATTTTGAAATCAGGGAAGGTTCTCAGAGTCACTTAAGCCTATCAAAGGGCCGAGGGGCAGGGGAGATCTTCAGATTCCCATAACAATATCCCAAGAGGGTATGTTGATGAATGTCTAGAGAATTAGTTAACCAACATGGATTTATTGAGAGTCCATTTTGTGGGCAACATTATATTTAAACAGACATAAAAGAAACTTCACAAAAGGAAGGGTAGGTGCCTTTGAGATGGTTACGTTCTGACTGAGGAGACAAGACCTTTCCAAGAAATAACACGATAACTGTGGAAAAAAAAAAGGTATATTATAAAGTGCTCAATTTTAAGAACAGGAATTCATTGAAAGTGAGAAGTCACTTTGGGATGAAATAATGTGAAAGAACCCCTGAAGGGGGAAGGTTTGGGTTGGAACAGTTTGGATGGATTAGGTGATTGTAGGTCTATATAGTCCAGACTGGATAAAGTTGAGGTAGACTTAGGCTAGAGGGCTCCATATGCAAGAAAGAATAGTCAGATTCAGTGGAACCTAAATTCTAAACGTAGAGATTTCAGACCTTTACTTAGACTGTTTGTCCAAGACACTACCTCTACCATCCTTCTGGAGTTGTAAAACACCATTGTTCAAATACAAGAAACTACTCTGTACTTCTTAAAGGATACATGTATCACATATTAATTTTTTTTAAATAAAAGTGAATAAAATTACTTTGGTTTTGTGAAATGGGTTCCACCTCAAGATAACTGGAAACTCTGAGAGGGTCATAAAACCAGGTTTGAACTAAGTTGTTGGGGGAACACTATGGGACATCTATGGAGGGAGACTGAAATTTATAAAATAGTGCAGTAAAAGGATGTTAGTCTGACAGTGAGAAGAGTTTAATTTGAATTCCAGCTATAGTTTTTGATAGTTGTGATCAAAAACAAGACACTTAATGTCTCTGAGCCCCAAGTTCCTCATCACCAAAGGGGAAAATAGCACTTATGTTATTTAACTTCCAGAGTTGAAGTGAAGATCCTTATGAACTGTACAACACTATGCTAAGTGAAGATCCTTATGAACTGTACAATACTATGCTAAGTGAAGATCCTTATAAAGTGTACAACACTATGCTAAGTGAAGATCCTTATGAACTGTACAACACTATGCTAAGTGAAGATCCTTATAAACTGTACAACACTATGCTAAGTGAAGATCCTTATAAACTGTACAATACTATGCTGTCTATAAATGTGAGTTAAGCTTTTTTTCCTTCTTCAATAAGAGTTAAACCTACCCTAAAGAGGTCAAAGATGGTGGGAAAGGTTCCATATATGACAAAATATTTATAGCCATACTTTTTTGTAGTTGCAAAAAAAAAAACCCACAAAAAACCCCCCAACAATCTGTAAAGTGGGATGCCCATTAAATTGTGGAATGGCTAAACAAATTGTGGTATATGAATATATTGAGAGAATCTTTGTAAAACATTTAGCACAGTTCCTGACACATAGTAGATGCTTAATCAATACATCTTCCTTCCACTCTTTCCTTTCCTAATGGAATATTATGTTACCTTAAGATATGGTATATAAGAAACATGGGGAGACTTATATAAACTGATGATGAATGAAGAAGCAGTACCATAAGAACAATCTATGCAATGAGAATGATAATTCAAGTGAAAATAATCCTAAAAGGTAGCTGAAACATAGATTAAAGGTAGAGACCAATATTGGTTCTAGAGAATGGATAATAAAATATATTTTGCTTAAGTAGAGAAATGAGGGGTATAATTGCCAAATGCGGCTATCTGAAAATGTCAGGGATGTCAAAACCAGAAGACATTATTAAAATTTTAATGTTTAAAATAATTAGTGATAAAATAATAAAGCTAAAATTTATATAGCACAACAAAGTATTTCACATACATTATGTAATTAATTTTAAGAACAACTGTAGGAGTCATGGACTATTACTACTTTCATTTTACAGATAAGAAAGATGAGTTGGAGATAGGTGGCTGCATAACTAGCAAACACCTGAGACAGAATTGAAACTCAGGCCATCCTGGTTCTAAGTTCAATGTGACATATATTATCTCACCTAGTTACATACAAAAGGCTGTGTCTCTAAATTTGGATAATTCTAACCTTGGATTTGGGTAGATATTAAAATATATCTTAAAATATTAGATAACATGATTTTAAAAGTGACAAAAATTTAATCAAACTGATTAAGACACTGTATAATGATGTCATATATGTCAGTCAGATAATAAGCATTTTTAAGAGCCTACTATGTGCTAAGCATTGTGCTAAGCACAGAGGATACAAAGAAAGGCAAAAAACAATTCCTGATCTCAAGGAGCTCACAGTCTAATGGGGGAGATCACATGCAAACAACTATGTACACACAAGATTATACACACATACACACATGATCAATTGGAAATAATCAACAGAGGAAAGGCACTAGCATTAAGAGTGACCAGGAAAAGCTTCTCATCTAAGATAGATTATTGGACTTGAAGGAAGCTAGAGAAGACCAGAGGTGGAGATGAAGATAAAGAACATTTTAGGTATGGGGAACAACCAGTGAAGATGCCCAGAGTCTGGAATGAGTATCTTATGAAAGGAAGAATTAAAAAAAAAACACAAAAAACCCAGTGTTATTGCACTCCTAAGTAGCTGATAGAAAGTCAGATATAAGATAACTGGAAAAGTAGGAGGTGGCCAGGTTGTGAAGGGTTTTGAGTACCAAAAACTGGATTTTATATTTGATCCTAGAAGTGATAGAGAGCCACTGGAGTTTATTGGATATGGGGATCAAATGGTCAGATATGGGCTTTAGGAAGATTAATTTAACAGCTAAGTAAAGAATGAACTGGGTTGGGGAAACACTTGAGGCAGAGAGGCCAACAAGCATTTGGTTGTTGTTGGTGGTGCTGTTAAGTCTTTTTCTCCATGAGCCTATTTGAGGTTTTCTGGGCAAAGATACTGGAGTGACTTGCCATTTACTTCTCCAGCTCATTTTACAGATGAGGAAACTGAGGCAAACAGAACAAAGCGATTTGCCCGAGGTCACATAGCTAGTAAGTGTCAGAGGCCAGATTTGAACTCAGGAAGTTGAGTCTTCTTGACTCCAGGCCCAGTACTCTATCCACTCTGCCACCTAGTGGCCCCAACCAGCATAACATTGCATTAAGTCCTATTCACCTGGGCCTATTCACTTAGGAGAGTAACAATGTCAGTTTACACTGGCTAGATTAAAAATGAGCCAACATTTTAGGCCACAGATATACAAAATTTAAAAAACACACTGCTATTAGAAAATATCTGACACAAAAATCAAAGTTTTAAATATCCTGTCTTCGAAGACACTGAAAATGTGACAAATAAAAATGCTTCGGCAAGACTAACACAGCTATTGATAACATTAAAAAAAGATTCTAGTCTACTATTAATTATCTATTGTAGAAATAATGAAGTCGGAAGCTGGATTATAAAGGTTTGAGAAGAAAGTGGGAGGAGAGAAAGTGGAAGTTTCTGCAGTAGATGGCATTTTGGAGGAGCTTAACTACAAAGGGTAGAAAAGATATAGCATGATAGGACACTAAATGGCAAGGTACTCCTTTCTTGTCACTGTCTGAATGAGGAACCATTCCTTTGGAACACCTTATGCCTCCAAGTCTCAGGGAAGAGACCTTATGATGCAACTAGTCCAACCTTTAATTTTAACCTGAGAGATTTATTCCAGGGGTACTTTGAAACAGCTTCCTTCCTCCATAAAACACTTCATACACATATTTCTATAGACATACTGCAAAACCCTATAAAGATACAACACTTGGGTTGCAAAATCTGGAATTAAGCTAGGACATATCTTTTTAACTCACCTGGGTTATATAGAGTTTTAAACATTCATTTTCCTTGACACTGGAATTTTATTCATGACATCTTAAACAAGACGGCAAAATGAAACATGGTTTTTAGAAATCTTAATTTTATAATTTGTGCAAAACATGGACACCTTTCAATACAAAGTCCTCACTCCTGGTATTGCATCACTTCTGAATCTTGCTTTCTTTTGTTTTCCAGTATCCTACTATGTTTGCTTTAGCATTTCATAATAATTTGCTTTAAAAAGAGTGTAGCTGTGCCTAATCAGAACTCTTGATTTTCTGGGCTGGGGTACAACCCTAGGGTTGGATTTAGGCTCTGGTTCCTTACTGAGAAGGTACCAGAAATTCCTAACTGGTTTCCAATCAGGTAATTTTGAAGAAAAGACATCAATCATGTATGAGCAAGGCCTCAGTCATTGGACCAATTGGAAGTTTCCTTTTTCATCCCAGCAAGACACACATCCTTTGGCATGGAGCAAGAGCCCATGTCCAGCTCTATGGAAGGTGTCTCAGGCCAGCAAAAAGAGGATTCCCTAGATCAAGTCAAGTCAAATCAAATCAATAGGATTTATTAAAAGATTAGAATGTGTCAGATACTGTGCTAAGTGGAAATATAAGTGCAAGCAGAAAGAAACAATCTCTCCCCTAAGGGAGCTTACATTCTAACTGGGGGAGACAATACATAATGGGAAACTGAATAGCTAGTGTTGGGGTAGGAGAGAAGGTGCTTTTATTGGTGGGCATGATAAAGAAATTCCAAAGATTCATGAGTGGAAACCAGAGAGGAATGAAGGTATGGTTGGCCTGGGCACTTTCATTAAAATGAAAATACTGGAAGGAACGAGCCAAACAGGGGAAGGGAGCACAGAAGTATGAACTTCCAGAGTGAGAAGTTTCCTGTGGTGGAGACAGGAGTAGAGCCCAGAGAGAAATGACCTGGGTGTTTTCCTGAAAATGCTTTTTTCTATCAAAATCTGTAATCGTTCCTATAGTAAGACAAAAGTATTGAGTTAAGAAGAGGAAAGCTTGATACATGCATGTCAGAACCACAGTGGAAGGAAGATGAGTCAACCCAAGGAAACCAGCACCAAAAGTTCAGACAGGGCTATAGATTTGAGAGGAAGCTGGGTGAGAGAACATGAGAGTATAGTTAGAGACTGATCATTTGAAAAGCAGGAATATAGGTATATATAGTCTCCAAGAGGATCTGAAGGATATGTCTAATAGGGTAAAGGACAAAAAAGATGCAAGCTAAAGGTTCAGAGGTCAGGAGTGTAGCTAAATAAGACCAGAACAGGCAATAAACAGAAGCCTGAAGTGGCAAGTGATCATTGGAGGTCCAGGTAGGCTCAAAGGATCGGAGAGGGTCAGTAGCAGATAGAAGATTATAGGAAGGTCATACAATGTCCTAATTTTATAGATAAGAAAAAAGAGATCCAGGGAAATGAAGTGACTTATCCAATGTCACACAGGTAGTGTTGAGGTTTGGGGTTTAGGGGTGCTCAAGACCCTAAAATACCGACACGCCAGAGTCTGCTGAATGAATTTGACTCAAGCCTTCTCTCAGACAAAGTAAAACACAGTTTTATTATAGATTCACCATGTTAGGTAGCCTCTTAAGGAGCTGGAGCATTTGTGACTCTTGTATTGACAAGTGGCCAGATTGAATCTCAGCTAGATTGATTCTGAGCACCTTCACGGAGGCAAGATGGATCTGATATACAGAAAGACTGTGGGAGGAATCTAGGGGTGGTCCAGTAGTCTGGGGTGATGGGAAGAGGGGTCCAGGGAAGATTTTGAGGAGGGGTCTAGGGAAGATCTTGATGGGACTAAGGTCAGAATCCAAGAACCAAGAGAATGAGATTTTCATGGGATCAATGGTGGGAAGCAGCCCGAGGTAACAGACCATGGAGGGCTAGGGTAGTTTAAGGGTAACAGGTTTGGTCATAGATATTTTGACAGGATCAAGGGTGGGAAATAGCTGGAGGCCACTTGGAGATAACAGACAATGAAGGGCTAGGGTAGGTTAAGGGTAACAGAGATTCAGTCATATTGATAAAGGAAGGTTTTTGGTCTCTGGGTAATGCCAGATCAAAAGTGGGAAGATTCAAGGGGGTTCCCAGAATCTATACCCCATCAGTTATATTACAAAAAGTTTGAGGAGGGAAGAAAAGAGAGTGAGAAACAGAGAGAGAGAGAGAGAGACAGAGAGAGAGAGAAAAGAAGAAGAAGAAGAAGAAGAAGAAGAAGAAGAAGAAGAAGAAGAAGAAGAAGAAGAAGAAGAAAGAAAGAAAGAAAAAAAGAAAGAAAAAAGAGAAAAAAGAAAGGAAGGAAGGAAGAAAGGAAGAAAGAAAGAAACCTTGCCTAGCAAACCCCAAGTTAAGTGGGCAGCTTCTGGCCATCAAAATTTACCTTCCTTTGGAGAGGAGAGAAAGAAGAAGAGAGAGAGAGGGAGGAAGAGGAAGAAGGAGAAGTGAGCTGTTACTCAACTAGCTGGGTCCCCATTCAGGCAGCTCAGTCTACTCACAGGTTGTGTTTGTCCTTCGTTTTCAAAGAGGACCATGGCATCAGGGAAACTATGACATGACTTGCAGTTGACTAACTTGAGTGAGAGAGGGCTGTGATTAGAGTCTTAATGAGTTGCATCAAGTACTAAGAAGCTAAATGATCTGCCCATAGTTATACAGCCAGTATGGGCCAGAGGGAGGTATTGAACATGTTCTCTTGGTTATGATGATATACACAGTGGATAGAGTACATGACCTGGAGTCAGGCAGACTCAGGTTCAATTCCTAACTCAGATTACTAGCTGTGTGACCCTTGGCAAGTCACTTAACCTCTGTCTGCCTCGGTTTCCACATTCATAAAATGGGGATAACAATATCACCTACCCTCTAGGATTGCTGTCAAGTTAAAATGAGGTAATATTCTTTGCAAATCTTAAAGAACAATGATGGAATGCCATGTGGGAGAAGCAGGAAGAAAACTAGACTGGCGTTATCATAAAGTGAAGAGGAGTAATCCATAATAAGGCTAGAATGGCAGCTTGGAGCCAAGTTGTGATGGAAGTAATGTGGTCAGATTTGTGCCTTAGGAAAATTACTTTGGCAGTGTGGTGGGTGGGTTGGAGAGGTAAAGGGAGAGAGATTAATTAGGAGGCAACTGGAATAGTACAGGTGAGAGAAACTGAGGTCCTGAACTAGAGAGGTGGCCAGCTGAGTTGAGACAAGAGGGTAGATGTGGGAGAAGTTATATATATCAACTAATAATAATAATTAGCATGTATATGCTTTAACATTTGCAAAGGAGTTTACATATGTTTAAAATGGCAACTGATTAGCTATATAAGGAGAGGGAGAATTGTATGGTGAAAGAGAAGGGGCCAGAAAAATAAGTCAGTAAAACGAGTAACAAAGCTGGCAATATGGAGTGAAGGAATTACTAGGCTAAAATTCCTAGTTAGGGGCAGGACAGGTTCCAAAGTTTGGAATAGGTGTGGGTTAAGTGGTTCCAATGGTCAGAGGGAGATAGAAACAAAAATTCAAGCAGAAATTTACAAGAGGAATCTAGAAATATCCTAGCTGCAACAGCATAAGCTCCCCCCAAATGGTACTCATAGATCACTAAAAGTAATGCAATTTGAACACCATGGAAACTGTTCAGTACCCACACGTGAGAAAATATGTTTAGATCACTTTATAACCTTGTTTATTTAAAGCCATTTTTCTTCTGACTTACACAGCTACAATTCCTCAGGGGGCAATAGCCACACGTGAAGTTTGAAGTTTTAAAGTTTAGTTGCTTTTGAATTATATGGGTAGAAAACACCTCTGGGCAATATGGAAAACATATTTTTTCCTGGTTCTATAACTTAAGTGATAGCTGAACAGATTCCACTAAAAGTTTCTTTTCTATGTAGAGCTATCTTTTAGCAGAGAAGCCATATGGCATACTACAAATACAGCTACATTGAAAAAAGGGTACCTGGGTTCAAATCTCTCTTCTGCTATTCATTCTTGAAGTCGCCTTGGGCAAGGTCACTTTACTCTTAGACTTATTTTCTTCATCTATAAAATGAGAAGGTTGGGCTGGGCTAGAGGAGCTCTGAGATCTTTTCCAGATCTAAATCTATGAGGGTATAGGCCTATGAACTAGTTGAGCCCTAAAACCCATATCCAATTCTTAAAACTATGATTAAAATGTAAACATTGGAAATTTAGCTTTAAAAGTATGCTCCCATTCTGCTTCTTTTCTCCCCCAATAGGAAGGCTTTCCTTCACATCCTCATGACAGCTGGTTCAATCTATTGCTAATGGGGAGACTCAGTCTCAATATGAGATTTTACAACTGACTTTTTATCACCATAACATAATACAAATAGGAGAGAATTTTCCTTCTATAATCCTGTTCAGCATAAAAATCCTTTATTCAGCCAAAATCGTTTACATCTGCCTTTCTTTGAGACATGGATCATTTTAAGTGGCTAGCTAGGAAGCCTGAAGCTTCAATGACCTTGTCAGGTGTGACAAGCCCCAGCCCCTACTTCTGACAAAGGGCTAAATGAGTGGATCATATAAGAAAGGCTCAAGTAAGAGAACATTTACACTATCCCTAATCAATTAAGGCAACTGAGGGAAAGAAATCAGTCAAATTAGCTACATTTTTTGCTACTTTCAATCTGTTTCTTTCATACTTTGTAGACAAAACCATTTAGTCTCAACACCAGTATTCTTAACAGCTTGCTGCTGGCCATCAAAACCTCCACTGGGGACTCAGGATGAGTGCCCAACTCCTGATCCTTAGGGAGCCAAATGGTGCAAAGGAAGGAGCTCTGGACTGAGAGCCAAATAAACTGTATTCAGAGGCAGCTAGGCTGGTGCAAGGGGTGGAATGTTGAACTTGGAATGAGGATGACCTGAGTTCAAATGTGACCTTAGACACTTACAAGCTGTGTGACCCTGAGTAAGTCTTTTAACCTCTGTCAGCCTCAGTTTCCTCATATGTAAAATATTTATAATAATAATAATAATATCACCTACCTTATAGGGAGGATCAAATGAGATAATATATAAAGGGCTTTGTAAACCTTAAATCACTATATAAATGCAAGTTGTTATCATGGTTGTTGCTATTATAAACGTGGCTGTCATTATAATCAAAACTCATATTAGCATTGCCCAAGCGGGGGTAGGAGGAGGAGTTTTTACCTTACTAGAGGTATGGGGAGGAGTCTTTAATTGTAAGGTCCCTCAGAGAGCTATGCCATCTGAGAGACAAAATTGACATTTCAATAGCTCTGTAACCAGTAAATTTTGCTTCTTGGTAAAGTACCACAAAGAATTCCAAAGTAGGTCCTTGATCAGGGTGGGACAGGCCTCAGCCCCAGAATGGAGATAGGAAGACCCAGCAGCCATGATATAGGCAACTACTGGGAAGGGAGGAGCTCACTTTAGACCACTGTCTGCACCTTCCCACTTCAACTTCTTTTTTCATTCTTATTTGTTTCTAAGTCCTGATGTTTCTTTACTATTGAAGGACTGCAAGTACTTTTAGAACTTAAATTCAGCACCCTCAAAAATTGACATCCTGGCACAAAACCCCAGCTGTTCCACCCTACTTACTGCATTTCAGCCATTCAGAACATCTATATTGCCATGCCAACCTGCCACCATTACTTTCAAAACAAAACTCATCACTTAAAAGCAGGCTCCTGCCCAAGCAGAATATGAGGTCCCTTTCCCTTGCATCAGAAAAGATTTTTTACAGAGTGATACAGTTGCTTGAGGCAAAGTGGGGGTGACAGAGGGGGTTAGAGGAAGAGAGGAAGGGAGGAAAAAGAATTTAGCACAGAAATGCACATGGGGATTACGTAGAGGCTGAAACAGATTTAAAGCATCCCTAGTGGAAGATGTGTGATAGTAGAAGACTCACTACTGTCAGTGACTACTGCAAGTCAATGCATATTAAATAAATGGCCCAGAAAATGTCTACAGTAGAAAGACTGTAATGAAACTAGCAAGAGCCTTGTTTATAGTTTTAATTAATTGTATCAGTATAAGGACCTGCTGTTGGAGGATGCTCTGAGCAGGCAAGCAAAAGAAAAAATTTCCTGCTTCATTTCAATCAAGGATGCCTCTGTGTGGGAAAATACACACAGAAACATATACCAAGGGTTTATATAAGTGAGGACAAGTTTAAATTCTGTCTTTTGCTCCTCTCACTTACAATTATAGCCAGAAGCTTTCCATGTTGAGCAATTACATTTCCTCTTGTGTATTTTTCTATTCTTCTTCACAATTATTCAGTTAATCAATAAAATGAAAAAAAAAGCAAGGGAGAGAGAGAACAATTTGAATCTTCCTATGGTAAATAGTGATTTCCCTCAGTCAAGATCAAAATCTGTGAGTTCAGCAACTTCACATGGATGGAAGAATTGCTCTCACCCCCACTGCTCATGTTGAGTGATAAAGGATGGCTGAGATCCCACACAGAAATGGACTGACTTCATTATCACATGCAATAAAGGTTTTAGCTTCACATTTTCCCTTCTCTGCCTGAAGGAAAAACGATACCCCTGATAACCAAAGAACATTATTAAAACCAGTTTCCCAAGGAGTTTAATGATAACTAAATTATTTCTCCTTAAGAAAACCAAATTGTGAAGCCAGTTATGTGCATTACGCTTGACATGGTCAGGTTTCATATTGCTGGTTATTAAATGCCAGGTGAATTTTGTTTCTATGGAGGCATATTTAGGCTTAACTGAAGGCCAGCATTTGAAACACCTTTGGATCTTAAAATTAATCTAGCTTGAATTTAAAAGAAAACAAAAAAAAATGGAACTGTATTATTCTTAACCCTCCCTCTCCCACCCACTTCAAACCTCTAGTTTTTCCTAATGCTGATGGGCACAAATTCAGCACCTGATCTTACTACTTGCTCTAGACTCTGGTGGGTCCTTGATTCCATTAATGTAAGTATTTTTTTCTTCATTGCTTCTAGACCTTCATGCCTTTTCATCCTGCTTGATCTATATCCATATGCATGATAAATATTCTGAAGAGGACCGATCCAATGTGCCAGAGACCTTCCTTTGGTTCTCTTTGACAGTCTAGAGGTATTTTAGTGTTTTGGAAAATGTGTCATATTTGGAAAACTAATTTTGGAATTCCATAGGGTGGTGCAATAATCATAGCTGCATGAGATGGCCCTTTATGGGTCTCAGTTTACTCATTAATAAAATGTGAAGGTTACACAAGGCAGAGTTTGTGCTGGTAAACATTTAATAATTAGCTCTATGGAAAAAAATGCATTTACATGACACACTTTTCAGTTTTTTTCTGCACTAATAACATTTTCTCTATCACTGTTTTAAGTCTAGACAATTAACAAAACAATGGTTCAAGTTCAGATTTGTAGCCTACCCTATTTCCAAGGTTTAAATGTTCACACTGAAAATTTAACAATCAGCTCTCTTGGGCATCTTTGAATTGGCTCCTCCAGTAAACTACTATCACTAGGTTATATCCACGGATGCTTCCAGCTCTAAATTTATGAGCCCATGTTCTAATGGGGAAAAATTGTGAGATAAACAGGGCTTTTGACTGTCTTTAATGTTAAATTAATCTCTGGGGCCAGTAGTGTGCTGGAGCCAGCTTGTTAAAATTTTAACATGAGCATTTACTTCTAAGAAATAGGAAAAAAAATGACAAATAAGGGCTTGGTTTATTATTTTGATGATTGTTTAGACTCTATGAAAGTGATAGAGAAAATGGCTAATAGGGCAAATTAAACTTAAAAAATTATTCCTGAGCATATTTTCTATTCCCCCCCCCATTGTTAAACATTTATCTGTCAACCCTTCTCTTGAGGCTATAAAATCACTAATCATGATTTTGTCTCTTTGTGTTGGTAATCTTGTTACAGACCTAATCTTAAGCCTGGTAATTGCCACCACTTTTAAAGATAAAGTTAAACTGGGATTTATAAAGATAACATGCAATTGCAGAGAGATGACTGGAAAGCTCAGAACGATGCCTGGAATGACACACCCAAAATGTACCTTTCATTACTTAACAAGACCTGAAATCACTCCACAGGGAGCAGTAGCACCTTATGTGAACTCACTCTTATTGCCTGCTTATACAGGCTGGGAGCACCATAGTTCATAGCTCTAATCTTTACTATATGTATGCTTCCTAAAGTAATGTTCATATAGGAGCAAATCTAATTCTCAAGGATTCCATACTGCCTCATCCATAAATTACCTAGGATCCATACCTAAATAAACCCTCAAAATACTCACAAGAATTGGAATACAAGAGGAAAACAATCCTTACTTTCAAGGTGCTTACATCCTACTCTTTTATTACAGACTCCTACTATAATTCAGTTTCTCTACCTAGTATCCTACTCTTGTATGTATGCATTCAACAACTGCTCCACTCTCACTCAAACTTCCAAAACTCATACATGGGCTCCTTTCTCATCTACACTACAAATTACTAACTTCTAGAGAAAGTCCAGACTGTTTTTAATTTTTTTTTTGTATGTGTGTATGTAAGGTGATAAGTAATTTTACAGACCATGTCAAGAGCTGTTCTTCCTTCAGATTCTACCACTTACAATATTTTGGGGTTATCAGTGCACTTAGGCTGACTATCTGTTGTCTCTCACTACCATGAAGGGCCTACTGAATTTTCTAATTATACATGTCTCCAATAGTACCTTCTATATCACTTTGTGTGTTCAAGCAAATGCTTAATTAGCAGTTTGCCTAGAGTAGGCAAAAGGCATTCCCAAATAAACCTTTTAAGACTAATTTGATTTGGGGAGAGAAAGAAACTTTAGATGTCAAAAACATAAGACCAGGTGGGAAGGGAAATCCTGGGGCAATATCCTATGGATAATAGAGACCTTAGGACCTCTTGATACCATCTCTGGGAAGGCTAACACTATATGAAAGAGTAGAATGGAGGTCATTTGGGATGTGGCCACTGAAAGAGGAGAGGAGGCAGTAGAGCAAAGTACACCTTCACATAGCTTCCTAATAAATTATTCAGGTTACAATTGTTACTATTTCTGAAAGCGGGAAGTAGACAAAAGCTGTCAATACCTTCTTAATTTCAGTGCCCTGGGGGAAAGCCCTGATTGTCATATTCTAGTTACAGCTCTGAGTGCATGTCATAGTTGGTAACATTCTATATCAGCAGTTCTGAACTTATGGGTTGCTATCCCTTTGGAGGTCGAATGACCCTTTCACAGGGGTTGCCTAAGACCATCGGAAAACACATATTTCCAATGGTCTTAGGAATGGAAACACCACTCCTCTATCGTCTCCAGGCAGGTCTGCCCACATGCAGATATGCCCACATTTGAGTATTAAAGGGTCATGGCATTAGGAAGGTTGAGAATCACTGTTCTATATCCTAACATATTCAGTATGAATCTTTTCATGGCCTCCTTTGGTCCATGATAGTTTGAAGCTATGTGGCATCAAAAGGAGAATATTGGTGTTGGTGTTAATACTAAACATACTGTTGAACCTGTCGCCTTCTCAAATTATCGTTCCGTTTTTTTCCTTTTCATAGTTTAACTAGAAAAAGTCACTTATATTCTTCTTCCTCGCCTACTATTTACTCCTTAGACACCTGTAAAATGGGTTTCAGTCTGAATATTTGACTGAAATTATTGATAACCTTTAAAATTTTTCTTAATTTTTCTTTATTCATTTTATAATATCTTAATTACTAATACCAAAGACCTTTCCTCAGGCTTCAAACTTCTTGATTTCTAGGCAGCTTTTAAAACAGTAATATCCCCTCCACTTGGACACTCTCTTCTCCCTTGTTTTCCACAATATTGCTTTCTCCAGTTTCTTCTTGTCTTTCTCACTATTCTGTGTAGGAAGATCACATATGCCTCACCTCCTAATCACAGGCACTCTTCAACGCCTTACCCTCAGCTTTCTTTTCTTATCTTTCTACATCCTTTCACTTAGTTCTCATGAGGTCAATTGCCATGTCTATGCAGATCATTCCAGAATCCATCAGTAATGATACTGGTATTTGAAGATCTTCCA
>CM053582.1:432121257-432165681 GCA_028627135.1 Pseudochirops cupreus
AATGTTTGCTGAATAAATGGGGTTTACTATGCTGGTAATCCGAACCTTAGAAGTTGCCTTTGCTTGGCATTACAAAGAATCATCTCCTTGAGTTCAAATCTGGCTTCAGGCATATACTAGCTGTATGTCCCTGGACAAGTCACTTAACCACATTTGCCTCAGTTTCCTCATCTGTAAAATGAGCAGCTGAAGCAAATGCCAAACTACTTTCTTTGCGAAGAAAACCACAAATGGGGTTATACTCAGACACAACTGAAATGACTGAATAACAAAAATTAGTTTCTTTCTCTCTATTTCTACACACACACACACACACACACACACACACACACTCTCTCTCTCTCTCTTTCTCTCTCTCTCTCTCTCGTACATATATTTGTGCATCTAAAATCTTATTTCTATGAATATACAAATGAGATATGTCTTCTAATCCTCCTTTTATTATTTTGTTTTCACATAGAAACTGCCAGAAAAGTATCAATTTAAAAACCCTCCTGGGTTCCTATATGTATTCATCCCGAGTTGTGTCAGATGCCATGTTCACTCATTTCCCAAGTACAATCTCAGCTCGAAGGAGCAGAGATGAAAATACTTCTTAAGACCTGAGAGCAGGATCACTATATTTTTCAAATCTTTTATCCCACCACCATTGCTATAGCTTCTGCTATGGGAGCTTACCTAGCAACTCTTCAAGGTTTAGTGATGAGAATGTTAGGACTAGCTCCCTCTGAGCTATATTGCTACTAAAAAGCCTATAGAACTAAATGTTTGCCTGTCCTTCTCTAAAACCTGTACACAGAAACCTTAACACATAAAGGAAGAAACAAAAGCAAGGTAATGTCTCACAAATAGCCTACTCTGACTATAGCCACATTCATTTATTCTTGGGTGCATGCAAACTCCTTCTACTCCTTTCTCTCTTTTCTCTCCTCAACCTTTATGCTTTAGGATTTCTAGTGTTTCTTATTGACACTGTTGAGGATGACTCAAGAGGTTTCCTATCTCCTTACCATGGCAAACCCTTCAGTTAGTGCCCTTAATCACATGTCCTCCTGACTTTTCCAGAAAATTGCTTACATGTGGTTTAGTGTAAAGAGAATTGGATCTGGTGTCAGAGGAAATAGGTTCAAATTTTACTTCTGATACTACTGGTCAACCTTAGAGAAGTCACTTGATCTTCCCAGGGCTCATTTTTCTCATCTATAAAGTGAACCAATTATATTAGGTAGACTCTGGGGTCCTTTCCAATTCTAGATCTATAATTAATTCCCAATTGGCTTGTGCACCAGGAGGGTATATTTTAAAATGTGAGATGCCATTCTCATCTAGGGGTCAAAAGGGAAGGGCAAGCCTGGAGGTGGGAAGTAGGTGGAGGATCCCGAAGACTGAGCCAAGTCTGAGGATCTTTAAATATTAACTTCGTTTATGTTCTACTTAGTCTGGGCTGATTTATCTTTATATGTACTTTTGATCACCTTATCTTGGTGCATTATTTCTGAATTTGTATTTTTCTCTTGTCAATCTATCAGTCAGTAAGCATTTGTTAAACTCCTTTATATGTGCCAGGCACTGTATTAAGTGCTAGCTGTCAAAGAACAAAGAATGAATCAATCCTTCTATGGAAAGAACTCATTGTTCTCTTGTTCCTATAATATACTCTCTCCTTCCCTCTTCTTCATGGTTTTGTACCCGCTTCTTACTGAAAGCTTCCCCCAGTTATCAATGTACTCTCCTTCTTGAAATAATTTTTTATTTAGTTATTTACTTTATCAACTGTGAATAAAGCTCCCAGGGGAAGGGTTTTTACTAAAAATCTCATGGGAAAAGTGTTGTGAATGATGATTAATATTTTTTTTTGTCTTTGAAGCCCCAGTGCCTAGCATAGTGTTTGTAAAGAGTAGAGATTTAATAAATGTTTGCTTAATTGATTGTATAACAGCCGGGAAATAGCAGAGAATGAAATCCCTTTATGATGATAGTGTCTGAACAACTGATTTGGAATTGGGGTGGGGGGGGAAGGCATTTGTATTAATGCCTGTTATATGCTAGACACTTTGCTAAACATGTTACAAATATCTCATATGATCTCGCAACAACCCCAAGAGGTAGGTGCTGCTATTATCTCATTTTACAGTTGAGGAAACTGAGGCAAAGAGGTTAAGTGACTTGCCCAAGGTCACACAGCTAGTATCTTGAGACCACATCTGAACTCAAATTTGTCCTGATTCCAGACCCAGTGCTCTATTCATTGCACCACTTTGCTTTCTCAGGTCAAGTGTCGAAGATTTATAACAAAAAGAGCCCAGTGGCTTAAGCACATGGTAAAATCTAGGAAATATGACACTTACATTGGGTTTCAGTCATCATCAAAGGCTCAAAATTCCTAGAGGGACCACAAAGGTTACAGAACAGCTCAAAGTGTAGGAACTGGTGACCTAAGAAGCTAATTGCTATTCAGCAAGACCTAGTCCTATAACTTTCAAAATCTGCTCCTATTCCCCAAAATTGATTGATAATAATGATTTGAGTAATTAGCAATCAAAGAGTAAGGCAATCAGGTACATCTACTCTAAGGGGAGCCAATAGCTTCTCTTCTTCCCTCAGTCATTCTCTACATCATAGCAGGGATTGCACAATGAGTCCTTCTGCTTGGAGACTACTGTGGCAATCCTCCTACTGACCTCTTGTCAGATTTACGGATGGCATCTGTTTTTTCCCCATGGTGACTTGAGACTGAAACCTCCCGGGTGGGAAGGGAACATGTGAACGACTGGAAAAATCAAGCGGATGTCATTGAGGATATGAAAGCGAGCAAACATTTCTGGAAAAACTAACAATTAGTTCTAAAGAAGCCAATTTATCACATAGCTATGAAGGGACATTAAAAGCCCCGGGGCATGCTTCTACAGGATTCATTGCTATGGTTGAAATCCTATTTATTTCCTCCAAAAGGGTGGAAAAAAATAGAACAAGAATGGAGGCCGAGTGGAGAAGGAAGAAAGGAAGAATGAAAACCTTGTTTAGGTTATTAATGGACTAGAAAAGAATTGCATGAATCTTAATACCCTCCTCTAGACATCAGCAATGGATCAGTTGTGACTGTGTTAACTCCCAGCAATTGGAGGAATAGTCTGGAGCAGGGGGCTACTATTGTAACTTTGACTTTATGACAACCCACAGTAAGCCCCAGCCTTAAGAGAATGGAATTGGTCTTGTGTGCTTCAGTCCAGAGCTTACGTTGCACAATAATTGTGTAGCAGGAAAAGCTTGTTTTTAGTGTGACTGACCTCTTCTTTCTGTCCTCTCTTTTTTCCTTCTTTTCTCCTGGGTGCTAAAGAAAAATCATTTCATAGGTCACTAACATTCTAGTGTGAATCAGTCTGTTACTTCTTTTGTTGTTTTTGTTGTTCAATCCTTTCAATTGTGTCCAACTCTTCATGACTCCATTTGGAGTTTTCTTGGCAAAGATGCTGGAGTGATTTGCCATTTCCTTCTCCAGCTCATTTTACAGATGAGGAAACTGAGACAAATAGGAGTTAAGTGACTTGCTCAAGATCACACAGCTAGTAAGAATCTGAGGCCAGATTTGAACTCAGGAAGATTGCCAGGCCCAGCACCCTATCCACTACCACTATGCCACCTAGCTGTCTTGGTACTCTTTTTGAGAATATTTATATTGCAAAAGCAGATCTGGAGAGAGAAACCTAAAGGAATGATTCTCAAATAGTAGAATTTCATACCCTATGATACCTCAGACAGTGTTACTAGGTCAATTACTGGGGGATATACATATATGTGTGTGTGTATGTATATGTATATGTGTATGTGTCTGTATGTGTATACATATATGTATATGTGTGTGTATGGTATGTGTATGTATATGTATATGTGCATGTATATGTATATGTAAATAAAATCTCAACCTTGCCTAAGATTTATTCTGGATGTAAGCCTCACTGAAACTGAAGTGATTTTCATTTTTTAAAATGCGATGTAATGAGAGAAAACGACAAAGATGTTTACTTTTTACAGTTAGGACTGCTTTTGAGGATTTGAAAGATATCTAATATGAGTCAAACTCTATCTACTACAGGAGGTTGAAACATTTCATCCAAATTAGCAATAATCTTATTTTCAGTTTCTATTCATCTGGCACTTTTAGGATGATAAAACCCTTTCAAATACATTACTTCATTTCACTCTCATAACAACCTAAGGGAGGGAGGTCACAGGATCATGACATTTAGACCTAGAATGGATTTTAGAGGTCTTGACCCATCCCTTTATTTTATAGATGAGAGACTGAGGCCCAGAGAGTTTTAAAAAGTTCTCCAAGGTAATAAGGTCATAAGTAACAGAATCAGGATTTGAACCTCAATCATTTTATTCTAAATCTAGTCCTTTTCCCCACTGTACTACACTTTCCCTCTAATTTTCTTTTGTAAGTGAGGGAAGTGAGACTTTGAGAGACTAGGTGATTTACCTAAAGTGTCTTGGTTGGGACATGGCAAAGTCAGGAAGTATACTGAAAAAATATTAATATTTAAAATATTACGTCAAAGCAGCTAGGTGACAGTAGATAGAGTGCTGGGTCTGGCATCAGAAGTTCAAATCTGGCCTCAAATATTTATTAGCTCTGTGATCCTTGATAATTCACTTAACCTGTTTGCTTTAGTCCACCAGAGAAGGAAATAGCAAACCATACTAGTATCCTTGCCGTACTGTCCACGGGGTCATGATGAGTCAGACACAGCTGAACACCAACAAATAACAGTATCACCTTACATCCGCATGGTTCTTCTAAGATGAAATAAAGTACTTTTAGATCTATGATTTTATTTGGTCCTATTTGGTCCTTAGCCAAGTTATACATATTTAGCCCCTTTAATCTTTTCTCATAAGTCATTCCTTCAATTCCCCTAATCATTTCTCTTACTCTCCTTTGGCCTCTCTCCAATTTGTCTACATCTTGAAAGATCCTATGGAAGCAGGGGATAGAGTGTTCTTATTAATAATTCTGCTTATATATCATGTATTTTCATTTATTGAAGCAGCTAGGTAGAGTGTAGGGTTTGGGATCAGGAAGATCAGAGTTCAAATCTGCCTTTGTGACTGGACATATACAGGTAAATCACAAGGTCATTGAACTGGAAAGGACCTTGGAGGTCATTTGGTCTAACTCTCTAGTTTTACAGCTGAGGCAACCCAGAGGGTGATTTGTCTCAGGTCACACAAGTAGTGATTCGAACCAAGAATTTCCAACTCTAAATGTGGTACTTTTTTAATGCTTGATAAAATATAAATAGATGTAAATAATTCTAAACTCCTTTAAGACCATGAGACTATTCTATCTCTACCTCCTAGCTTCCTCAACTTTTTCCAACTCTCTGCCAGAAACCTTCTGCCAGAAAGGTTAGTGCCTTTCCTTTATAGATTATCTTTGCTTTGTCTTGTTTATATCTTCTTTGTACATAGTTGTACAAAGTTGTCCCTTGCTAGCCTGTGACCTCATTGAAAGCAGGGACTAGTTTTTGCTTTTCTTTCTATCCCCAGTGCTTAGAACAGTGCCTGGTACATAGTACATTCTGTATATAGTGCATTCTTAATAAGATCTAGATGGTTGACTGATGAAAATGGATTCTTTCCTTGCCAACTAAATACCTCTTCTTATTCTAATCCAGGATAGTCATATATTTTGAAGCACCCATACTTCCTTAAGCTATAACCATAACCTAATGGCTTTCACAGTCCTGGAAAAATCCTAGAGAGTCAATTGACAATTTTCTATTCTTCATTTCCATTCCCTTACTCCTCTCCTTATACCTTTTGCATTAGGCTAAGTCACCCCTCCCCCTGCTTGGGGGCCACCACTTTCAAATATTTGTAGGCTGTTGACGTTTCCTTTCTCTTGTCACTTAGCCAAGTTATACATATTTAGCTCCTTTAATCTTTTCTCATAAGTCATTCCTTCAACTCCCCTAATCATTTCTCTTGCTCTCCTTTGGCTTCTCTCCAATTTGTCTACATCTTGAAAAATCCTATAGAAGCAGAGGATAGAGTGTTCTTATTAATAATTCTGCTTATACATCATGTATTTTCATAGTTCTCATGCCCCTCCCTCCTCCTCCCTTTTTTTCTTACTAGAGAATTTTCCACGGAAATAACATCTTTCCTGTCTCCTCCAACTGCTCATTCCTCATGTGAGACTTATCCCCCCCTCCACACCTGTCTTTTGTATCTTCACACAGAATAATGATGTTGAAGGGAGGCGGATTACAAATGTGATTAACGTACAACTCAGTGGTAGTGACCTGACTGGGGAAGTAGCTTAGACTCCCAATTTTTATTTTTATTTTCAGGGTTTTTTTTTTAAGTTGTATGGCCAAGAAAAGCATAGCAGAAGGGAAGAGAATAAAAATGTAATTTATAGGCAAGATGTTTCTAAATAGAATGTGTTTATGCCATTCTTACAGGGATTATTTGCAGCTCTTTAAAAATAATTGACTATCTAATTAGAGAGATAGATAATATCTTTATAGAATATGTATAAAGATAAATATCATCTTTTATAGCCACCATTTGCATAGATAGTGAGTGAATTTTACTCTACAACTATATATTTTAACTTCTAGGCTTTCTTTCTCCATCTAGATAGAATTTTCTAAGGATGGATGGAATACAAATATTTAATATGTATTACCTGCCTCCTTTGGTTGTTGGAGGCAAAACTTTCTGTAGATTTCAAAGTGCTAATAAATGTGAATTATCAGTATCATTATCAGATTATTATTATTGTTTTCAACACTTAACGGTTTTAATATTATTCCCCAAATCCTTTGGGAATAGGAGTTTTCATGTACCATGAGCAATGTAAAATGATATTATCACATTATGAGATCATAGCACAGTGGTCTCTAGAGTAGAGGCTGTGGTCTCCTTGGGAGCAGAAAGCTGATCCCAAGGGAGTCGTGACCTGCCAAAAGAGATATGTGATTAACTAATGTAGTGTGGAAATATGAATAACATGTACTCACCCAGCTAATTATGAAGCCTTTCTCCAATGTAAATGCTTACCTTTATTCCCATCTCTCCCTCTATTCTGCTTCCCCCTTTAGTGTGAAAATTTTGGTACTCCACCTCCTCTGAGTCTTCAGATAAACCTCTATCATCAGAACAATTAGAACTTAACACAAACTGAGTATAGCAATTGCCAAGGTCCCATTGAGCAAATATCCCCTTTCCTTACCATGCTCAATTCTAGTCTACCAGGTGACCTTACGATTTCTAATGGCTTCTTCAGGACTTCCTTAGAGTACCCTTTTGGAATATTAATCGGTATATAAGACATCTACCCTCCCCTTTTCATTTTAGGAGGGAAAAAGTCTCACAAGATCATGAAGTATAAATAAGTGATCTGCATTGCTAATCTCTAAATCATAAAAATATATTATATTATTATATATTATATAATGTAATATATCATAACAAAATAATAAATGATTATCAATAACTAGCATTAGCCAAATGTTTTAGAATTTGCAAAGCTCTTTACTAATATATGTGTGTATACACACACACACACACACACACATTTTCTATCATCTTTCTCCCTAAAGCCCACTTCTCTTCCAAATTTCTCTATTTCTATGGAAGGGAACACAATCTTTTTGGTCACTCAGGTCTGTCTTCTCAGTGCCATCTTTAGCTCTTTCTTTTCCCTCATATCCAATCAGTTTCCACACTCTGTCCTTTCATTCTCCATAACCACAAGTCTTACATACTTTCCCTCTCTCTACTCATACAGCCAACACCCCAGTTTAGGTTCTCATCACTTCTTGCCTTCACTATTTAAATAGCTTTTAAGGTGGTCCCCCACCATCTCCATTGTTTTCCTATTCCAATTAGTCCTATAACGGCCAAATCGATTTTAAGAAAACACAGATCTGACGATGTCTCCTACCTACTGAACAAATTCCAGTGGCTTTCTATTGATGAAAGAAAGAAATAATATTTCATATTGCTCTCAACATTGTGGAAAATGTATATTTGTAACATTTATAGCTATTAGTATAAGAGTACATATACATAATTTATAAACTAGTAAATATGCATATTACGGATGTGTTTTATTTTTTTTTAAGATTGGATATGGGATACAAAAGCAAAAGAAAACAAAAGAAAAACTGAAATGGAAAGGAGTATTCCAGTAGCTTGCGGAGATTGTGCTATCCTAAGTACTTATTATCATGACTGCTTCAGAAAATTCTGGGAAAGATATTTGTAGAAACTGTATTAAGAGACATTTATAATTTAAAATGCAAATATTTTAAAACCTTAAAATTGAATGTGTTCAGCATTCTTCTGATTTGTTGCTAGAATACACATACCCACACACACCCCCCCCCCACATACACTCCCATATACATGCACCTATGCATATTTTTAAAAAGGTGTATAAGATATATTCCCACGGAGTTCTACTCATCTCTCTCTCTCTCTCTCTCTCTCTCTCTCTCTCTCTTTCTGTCTCTTTCTCTCTGCCTCTCTTTCTCTCTCTTCCAACATACAATGGGGAAAGAAACTGGAAAGGAGACTTGAAACCACTAGTGTGCTAACATGTTGCTGTAGGGCCAAAGGGAAAATTAGGGATATTGAAAAGAGGTAAATTTTCTTTGTCTATGGAGTTGGGCAATAAAAAATAAATGTTCCCTGTTGGATCCCGACATCTGTGGGTCAAAGCAATGAATGCCTTTGGGGATCAGAACCTGGGGACTTTTTAATGAAAAGATTTGATGGCTAATAGAAATTCTTTACCAATTCAAATATAACTTCAGAGTAGCAGAGCTGTCACCAAGAGAAGAGTGAAGTTGAAATTGACTATTAGTTAAGTACTACCTAAGGGAAACAACCAGGCTTGCAATATCAGGAAGTGTCTGCTAATGAAAACCTTGTTTCCCAGGCATTCCAAAGTTGACATTAACATATGATTGAAAAAGCTGTCTGGTGATGGTAATGGTGGTGATGATAATGATGACAGATAGATAGATAGATAGATAGATAGATAGATAGATAGATGGCACTTATATAATTATTTTTAAAATTTACGTATAACTTTTATATGTTACCTCATTTCATCCTGTGAACAGGATGTGAGATGAATGCTATTTTTATTACCATTTTACAGATGCAGAAACTGAGGCTGAGAGACATTCAATGACTTTTCCAAGGTTACACAGCTTTTCAGTCTTTGAGACAAGATTCACACTTTGGTATTTTTGACTCCAACTACAACACTCTATTTTGCTAAGTAGATAACTCAATAATGCCATTACTGAAGCAAAATAACCACCCCATTTGGGAAAGCAAATAACTAAGAAGCAATGTTTAGCTGGAAAGTAAATTATAACCATCTAAATCTGGGCAACTAAGTTGCACATTGGATAAAGTACCAGTCCTGGAGTCAGGAAGATCTGAATTCAAATCTGTCCTCAGACACTTACTAGTTGTATGACCGTGGACAAATCACTTAATACTCTTTTCCTCACTTTTGTCATCTATAAAGTAAGCTGGAGGTGGAAAAGGCAAACCACTCTGATATCTTTGCCAAGAAAACCTCAAAGGGGGTCACAAAAAGTCAGACATGACTTACATGACTGGACAATAACAACAGCAAAAAGTCTGGGGGGACAAAGGCTATCATCATCATTGATAAGAAGAATGACAGCAAATTATGTTAATGTTAATGAAGGTATGATAGGTAGTCTTGATACTGAAAAAATTTCACTATCCATGGATGGGTTACTGCGTGGGGAAAGAGAGTGTATTGTGGAGTGAAATATTATTTTTTTTTTAATTTAAAAGCAATTTGTGGGGGGAGGGTTGTTAAAAGCAAATACGTCTGTAAAGGGATAGGGACAAAGTAGAGAATAGAATAAGTGGAGGGCAGGATAGGAAGTATAGTCAGTCTTTCACAATATGTCCATTTTCACAATATGTCCATCTGCGTAACTACACATGTACAGCCTGTATTGAATTGCTTGTCTTTCCAGTGGGGGTGGATGACGAGGGAGGAAGGGAAAGAATGTAGAAGTTAAAAGTTCTAAAATTAAATGTTAAAATATGTATTTTTATTATTATTTACATGCAAGTGGGAAATAAGACATACAGGCACTGGAGTAAGGAGATTGATCTTGCTCTACCGGAAAGTCAGAGGGGTGATGGTGGAGGATATAGGAGACAGCAGATTGGGGGAGGCAGTATACAGTGGGATAACTGTTTTGGGGTGGTGGGTAGGGGAAAGATGGGGAGAAAATTTGCGACTCAAAATTGCGTGGAAATGAATGATGTAAACTAAAAAGAAACAAAAGTTAACTAAAAAAATTAAAAAATTAAAATGTTGAAAAATTAAATTAAATTAAAAGCAATATTTTTTCCTTATTTTACATAAAATAATTAAATAAATCACATTATCTTCAGCTTCTGGTTTCAGAAAACTGCTATTAGACTGAACAATTTCTACTAAGCAAAAAGAAAGCCTATGAAGAGTGAGGTAGGATAAAGAAGGAAGAATAATTATCAATGGAAACAACAGTTTTTACAAAATGGCTGTTTCACATAGGTTTAAAATTTCTGTCATTCTACAAAGCAATAAAATTTGCATCATAATAATTATTAGTTATTGTGGGAACACTGTGGGATATCAATGGAGACTGAGATTCATAACATAGTGCAGTAAAAGGATGCTAGTCTGACAGTGAGAAGATTTTGATTTGAATTCCAGCTATAGTCTTTGATAGTTGTGATCAAAAACAAGTCACTTAATGTCTCTGAGCCCCAAGTTCCTCATCAACAAAAGGGGAAAATAACACTTATGTTATTTAACTTCCAGAGTTGAAGTGAAGATCCTTATAAACTGTACAATACTATGCTGTCTATAAATGTGAGTTAAGCTTTTTTTCCTTCTTCAATAAGAGTTAAGCCTACCCTAAAGAGGTCAAAGATGGTGGGAAAGGTTCCGTATATGACAAAATATTTATAGCCATACTTTTTTGTAGTTGCAACTCTCCTCCCTATTAAAACCCCCCCAACAACAACCCGTTAAATGGGATGCTCATTAAATTGTGGAATGGCTAAACCAATTGTGGTATATGAGTGTATTGAGAGAATCTTTGTAAAACACTTAGCACAGTTCCTGACACATAATAGGTGCTTAATAAATACATCTTCCTTCCACTCTTTCCTTTCCTAATGGGATATTATGTTACTTTAAGATATGGTATATAAGAAACATGGGAAGACTTATGTAAACTGATGAAGAAGCAGTACCATAAGAACAATCTATGCTATGAGAACGATAATTCAAGTGAAAATAATACTAAAAGGTAGCTGAAACACAGATTAAAGGTAGTGACCATATTGGTTGTAGAGAATGGATACTATTTATTAGTAATAATAAAAATATGATTTATATAACGCTTTAAGGTTTGCAAAACACTTTACAAATATTATCTTATTTTCACCTCACAACAACCCTGATATGGAGGTGCTATAACTGTCTCAATTTTAAAGATGAGAAAACCAAGAAGAACGAAGGTTAAGTGACTTGACTAGGGTCACACAGCTACTAGTGTTGGAGGCCAGACTGACTTGAGAGCCAGTGCTCTATTTGAAGGGTGACAAACAAGACTACATGTCAATTTTTTTTTGCATTTTCTGATATCACATTCACTTTCCATTAGATATTGAAAAAAATGGTGATAAACACCCTCTTTCCAAACACAGATATTTATGAGTTACAGATAAAATACAAGGTGTTAAGGACATTCTTTATCATACACATTCCCCTTTTAAGAGTTTTCCTCCAAGTTTCCTTTGAAAGTTGGGGTAAGATCCAGATGTAGCCTTGCACAATTATCAAATCTTTTCCATTGTCTCATATACAGATATCTTTTTGCATGACATAAAATATACCAGTACTAGATATAACAAAGACATAAAATATAGTTTGCTTAAGTAGAAAAATGAGGGGCATAAGTGCCAAATGTGGCTATTTGAAAATGTTAGTGATGTCGAAACCAAAAGACATGATACCTTGGTAGTGGCTCCAGGGTTCCCCTTCTCAAAAAAAGAAGTACACAGTGCTAATTAATACAATTTATACAGTATTTTTTCAAAGGAATTCAGGGCATTTATATACAATATTTTAATTAATGGGATGGCTGCATGGCACATGCAACTATTCAATTCTTCTTGAGCTCATATCCAATCTCACACACTTACTAGCTCTGTGACCCTGGACAAGTCACTTTACTGTGTTTGACTGCTTCCTCATCTGTAAAATAAGCTGGAGAAAGAAATGGCAAATCACTCTTGCATCTTTGTCAAGAAATGGGGCCACAAAGAATCTGAAATGACTCAATAACAACAAATTTTAGTTAAACTTTCTCTTTTAACAGGATAGGGAATGGGAATTTATGATAAAGCGAAAGAATTGCGAATCCTAAAAAAATTAGGAAAGGAGATGAAGAAGGGACACTTGGCCATTCCTGTTCTGACGGTCTTGTTCAGGGTAGAACTATAAGTCACAGGCAAAGGTGTACAGCTAACTTAATAAGTGTTTCTCTGGGCGAAAATATACACAGAACACACTTTTAAGTTTAATCCACATTGCTAACATTTCCTCCAACACTTTCTTAAGACTAGACAGTCAACTGAACAATAAGTAAAGCCCTGATCTAAAGCACCTGCCAATTTCTGAGGTGTAAAAACTCACACTGAAAATTGAACAATCGTTTCTGCTGACCTGGTATGAGCTGGCTCATTGACTTAGGTATTGTGCAGGTCACTAGGGAAGGGTGACACATGAGGGGAAGGGGAGGGTGTGAGGTGGGGGATGGGGTTTTCTTTTTGTTCTAAGGATGAGAGTTCTGTCTTTCTCTTCTACTGTATAAATGAGACTATTGAATGTTTTAGGGGAATAAAGGAAGAAAAATAAGGATAGCTTTAAAGGATTTGTTCCAGTTTACATTAGGACCTAGTGAAATGACCACAGCATGTTAGTCATATGAACACCCTCACTAGAAGTTGCTGGCAGGAGCAAGAAAGTGGGTTTGGTACATTCTTCTATAAATTACCTAAGGCCCTCCTGATGTCCTGTGATCACACGATTTTCAAGCCAACTTGATTTTTTCCTTCTGTGGGCACCAGAGATTAGTGAGATAGCTCTCTGACTTGTTCTTTCAACTGAGTTCTCCTCCCAGGACATAGAAGCCTAGATTGCCATTTTCCAATTTCATTGCTATCCCTTCCAGCTCCTACACAAGCAAATAAATCCTTTTTAAGGTTTTTGAAGGGTTTTTACTGCTACTAACCACCCAAAGGCCAACATTAAACATAATAAACTTGGGGAAGATAAAAAGCTCTTAAATCTTTAGTCAGGTCTTCATTAACACATACCAAGAGCTAGGCAGTATCTTATCTTGTGCTCTTTCTGGATTCATCTCTTTATATTCTTTTGCTAGTCAACTATATTCAGTGTCTTTCCCAAACTTCTGTTTTCAGGGCTAGATTTCTACCAGCCCTTTCTCTCTCCCAATCATCATAAGCCCCAAATTAGAAAAAAAAAACTTACTAATTTATTTTGAGCACATATGTTCACTTTTCAGTCTTTAGTTTCTTCACTGATTGAATGAGGGGTAAGGGCGGGGAGAGATGAACCTGATGTCTCTTCCAATGAACAGTAGTTCCCAAAAGGTAAGTGAGAATTTTAAAACATACCAGAGGAAATTCCAGATTGAGAGTTATAGTTCACACATTGGAAAATCATCCTTGACCATTCCCTGATGTTATATATACTATTAGGTTGGCATTCAAACTCCATTACATGTTTGTCCTGTAAATGATATTCCATTTTCTACTTCCAAGCCTTTACATAGACAGTCTCTCATGCCTTTCATGGTGTCTATCTTTCTCTCTACCTCTTGGAATCTGTATCTCCCTTCAGAAATAAGGTCAAGCACCCCATGCTACAAGACGCCTTTCCTGATTGTCCTAGTGGCTAGGGCAATCTCAGTTGCACCCCTGTGAACCATTAAATTACTCTGCGTGTGTGTGTGTGTGTGTGTGTGTGTGTGTGTGTGTGTATGTTTACACATTTTGTATTTAATCATCAATGTACATGTTGTATACTCCCCCAAAGAATGAAAGATTCACGAGGGAATGAACTGCCTCACTTTTGTCTTTGCATCCCCAGTGCCTAGCAGTGGTATATAGTAGTAATTAATAACTGCTAGTTGCATTGAGTGACATATTTCCTAGTTGAACTCTGTGACCTTCAGGGTCCCACTGCTATAGCACCTGGGTCATAAGCCATACTCTCTAAGGGAGGAGCTGCCTCCTTTCCTAGAAGAACTGAATCCAAAGGCAAACTAGTCTCTAGTACAGCCAACCTACACTCTCCCTTCACATGAATTTGACCCAAGTATGGTTCCTAGTTATGGCTCTGACCCTACATCTTCTGACTCTAAAGTCCTGCAGTCATTTATTAAATGTAAAGTAGCAGTAAAAGTAAAATAGCAGCTTTCTCTCTCTGTCTCTCTGTCTCTGTCTGTCTGTCTCTCTCTGTCTCTGTCTCTCTTTCTCTCTCTCTCTCTCTCTCTCTCTCTATATATATATTCACACACATATGTATATAATATCGGGATATGACTAATGAAAAAGTACAAAGTGCTATGAGAGGTTGGGTAGGGAAAGATCAATTCTAGACTTATCATAGATATATACTAAAACTTATACCTAACCTTGCCATTAACCGCTCACATTTTAAACTTCTACAAGTTATAGACTCCTTTGGGGTCACTGAAATGCAAGGCACCTCAAAATCAGAGACAGAAATAATTTAAGCAATTATTCCACATGGGACGCAAAGTGGTATTGTCTCCCTCCTTAGAATGTGAGCTCCATGATAGCAGAGACTGTCTTACCTTTCTTATATCCCTTAGCATGATGCTTTGCACAGAGTAAGTACTTAATAAATCATTCATTCATTCATCCATATTTAATATAAAAAAAATACAATGTAAGAAGTGGCTCTTTCAAACAGTTAATTATAGCCAGGAATAAGTACATTATGGGGAAATAGATCTGTAAAGTTATGTACTTGGTTCTGATTTTTATTTTTGCATAAGTGATCAGGGACAACAATGACATGATTAATCTATAGTTAGAAAAGTTGAACATAGTTTCTTAGAAAGAAGAACACAAATTACCAAACATTCACCCCCCCCCCCCCACACACACATACACCCACACCCCAAAGCAGGCTGCCACTGCATCTTGGTTTAAAATGAAAAACACCCCTATCCAATTCAGGTCTCTCTGAGTAAAAACTGCCTATTTCTGTCTTTGTCCTTGTCAATTTCTCCCCATCAAATATACCTTCAAATGCCACACACCCCTCCTTTTCCTGATAGATTATGCTTCCC
Organism: Pseudochirops cupreus; assembly: GCA_028627135.1. NCBI lineage: Eukaryota > Metazoa > Chordata > Mammalia > Diprotodontia > Pseudocheiridae > Pseudochirops > Pseudochirops cupreus. Next base: position 432,136,740 of record CM053582.1, read on the forward strand.
TAAGAGGGTAGATATGACAGTAAGTAACTAATAATGATAATAATAATAATGAGAAACAGTCCCAGAAATATATTTCATGTTCCTTCCCCCATCCTTGTCTTCTCTCAGTGGAACAGCTTCCCAGTGAGTATGGCATTAATCATCAGGGCAGCAGCATCGAGATAAAGGCCAAGTGAAATTTCATTGTGCATTATGGGGTGAGTTGTGTGGGTTCAGGAGTATGGGCTTCTGTATATGTCTGGGTTGGGAGGGGGGATGGGAAATTGGAAAGGCAGAGCTGAAAAATCTGTCATATATTTATACTGCTCCAGTTGGTCAGGATTTGTTCCCCATTGTTACGACAGATTAAAATCATTCATGTCCTACTTTCATTGGAGGTCACCTTTCATAAAGGTGGATAAATATTGACAAGGTAAATTCTACCCTTCCTCTCCCCAAAAAATCTACCCTGGAGGTATGCAGCGGAGGAAGAAACATAAAAGCTCAGTGGAGAAGGGAAGAATTGCCTGCTAGGAATGGTACCTTAACAGGGCCCCTTCTTCCAGAATTTCGTAATACAATTGGGATAATAAGAATGGTTTCCTCTCCTTGGTAGCCCGGAAGCAACACTGGGATTCCCATAGCTGAGGGAGAGACAGACATATAAATGATGCTACCAAAAACACGGATAATAAATATAGAGGAAATTTTTGTGCTCTGGACTGATAGAGGAAAAAGATATCAAATAATTTAGTTAAAGGAGATTGTCTATATATACCATAAGGAAGTGACCGTTTACAAAGAATTAAGAGGATTCTATTTTGCTCAGTATAGTTCTAGTGTTAATTACAATTCATTGCATTCTTTAATGACTAAGAAGGCACGTGAGGATTTTGTCATGTCAAGATCACCAGCATGGATATCACCATGCTGGCATAATGTAAGCAGGATCTGGTTTAAAGAATATTCTGGTTTATAGTATTACTGATAAATGTACTATTTATACCTATATATGTGTAGATACAGTAACATACAAAAAATAAAGATGTTTTCTAAGCCAAAATCTAAGTAAATTCATCTGGAACCATTACACGCTACAAACCAAAGATAATTTTTGTTGGCCAAAATAATTGTTGAAGCCTGTTTGGAAAATTGAGGCCCCAGTTTTCTGTCGTTCTCACCATTGTCAGAAGAGTACATGTCCCAGTCATGTCCTCTTCAGACAACCAAAAAAATTAAAATGTGTGGTGACATGTGATCCCACAAAGTTCTCTCTTCCCCCTCCCCACCATTTCATTTTAAAATGAAAGTATATTAGAAATCATTTCTGACATCCCCAGAACATTGTTCTCACTGTGGCCAAGGGAGGGAAACCCATGGTAAGTAGGAGGTAGCAAGACATGTTTCATTGATTTCTCCTCAGAATTACTTGGTTTACAGAAATAAAGAAATTGTTCAGAGAAGGGAAGAGATGAGGCATTTCTCAACTTACGAAAAACTGTGTTCCAAAGGTATTTTTGTATTCCTAGCCTTAGTCACAATGCTTCAAACATCATAGACAATTAATAAATGCTTGTTAAATTGAATTTCAGTTATTTGGACTCAGAAGAAAGCATTCCCCTATTGTAACAATGTTATCAAAGGAGATTATATTTTTTTAGGCCAGTCTATGAAAACTCACTTGATCCACTTTATAGATGGAATATACCATTAGATGCAATAATCCAACCAACACTCATAATGCTGTTTCTAAGACCAACAAAAGTGTGTTCCAAGTAATAAATATGGCATCACATTTGTGTTTGCAGTATTGAGTGTGAGGGAAGTGTGATTATTATTTTTGGTTTGTTTATTAAAAGCCATAAATTTTTATGGGCACTTACCCCCTCTTCCCTAGTGCTTCCAATTGAAGGATGAGGGAAGGTTGAAGGTTGGAAAGCAAGGATAAAGTAAAGTAAGAAAAGAGAAAAAACAGCTGGATATGGAGAAAAAGGGGAAGGGCAGAAGAAACTTATGGGAAGGACATGTTCACTGTAGAACATATACCCAGTAGGATATTTTTTTTAAAAAGGAGGAACATTTATGTTATATTAGAGAAGCTACCAAAAAGAAATCACGAACATTCCCTATGACACAATAGAAATAGAGGATGTGAAGAACAGGGCTAAATATGACCTGGAACTATGGGAAATATGGAAAGAATCCCAGAGAAGGGAAAGTAAGCTGATGGGTATAGTAGGTCCTTAATACATTCTACCCAGAGGGCACTAGGCTTCTAGTCAGGAGAAATCTTGGTACAAATCTTATTTTGTTTTTGCTTTTCCTGTGGTTTTCCAAGTGACTGTAGTTTTTAAAAGATATATTTTAAAAATTATTGTCTATTATTTTTTTTTCTCTCCTTCCCACATCCCTTAACTAAGAGAAAGAGACAGAGATACAGAGAGAGGAGGGAGAAAGAAAGACAACGGAGGCAATGAAAAAGGGAAAGAGAGAAGGAAGGAAGGAAGGGGAGAAGAAAAGAAGGAAAATAAAAGGATGGAGGAAAGGAAGGTAGTGGTAGTACACCAGTGCCATCTAGAGGGTAGATGCTCCAGTAAGAGAAAAGTGTGTGTGTGTGGGGGGGAAGCTATGGTAACCACCCCTCAGCAAATGCCCTCTTTGGGTTTGATGGCAGCAAAATGAGGGATTGTGAAGGGCATTGGGAGGAATTGGCAGAGGCATTTTTTAGTCAAATATTTGTAACTAGAAGACTTCCTGTATTTATACATATAGTATAGTATGTTTAATTAGAACTCAGTGGTACTCCAAAGACCCATCTCATGAGTAAAAAGAATGATGTGCCCTCATGGCTGAAAAGTGACTTGGCATAGTGGATACTTATGTGATCCTGAAGAAATCATTAACTTCTCTGTGTCTTCATTTTCTCATTTGTAAAATGTGGAAGTTTTACTTGATGTCCTTCTAAGATCCTTTGAGCTCTAAATTTTTAATCCTAAGAGTCCATGAGTATTTCTACATCTTTTATTGGACTACTATGTGTTAAAATTCAGTCTGGAATGTTCTTTTTTGCTGACTCATAGGAATAAAACTCTTCAGAATAGTTATGTTACAGGATTTATAGAACTGCAACTGGAAGATTAGGCAACATGTAGCTTATGTTTTTTTTTTTTTTTAAGTTAATAAACAACCATTTTCCTCCATGAAACCCAAGTGACCCAAGAGGTTTAAAGGAAGCCAGCTTCTAATAACTCTACTTGGATGCCGCTAAATTGCACACCTGGAGAGAAAAGGAAAGGCTGGACCTGTCCAAATTTCCAGCTTTTCGTTTGTTACTGGAACACGTAAAACAGTTGGGAAATAGAAAGGCTTATATTAAGTATACAAGTCAATCAAATTTGTATCAGCTAACTTTCTCTAATCATCAGTAATGACTGCTAAATACCACAGACATGGCTCACATTTCCCTAACATTCCTTTCCAGAGATGAGAAAGAAACTGAGAGGAACCTTCCCTTCTCTATCAGCTAGCAGTACCAGCTCTCTAAAGAAAACCCAAGACATTAATTAGCAGGTTTCGAAAAGCACTGCTGTCATAACAGTCTCAGTATGTTTCTAATTTTTACACAGTCACCCAAACATACAGCAGAAAGGTAGGATAGTACATCACACTCTTCACACAACCTTGTCAAAAGACAGAATGGAAATATCTGTCTGATAAGCTTGCCGGTGGTGACTGCTACTTCCAGCTGTTTCCCTGTGGTGTGTACGTAGCAAACAGAAGAGACAAATTTTCACAAAAATGTGAGCCAATGCTCAAACTACAGTTTTATCTGCAACCATTGATTCTACTATATTTCTCAACTGGAATTTAGCATCTCTCTTTCATCTAGGGATGGTCACCATATAGCAACTGGTAATATCATTCCCTAAGGAATGGGGTAAGAATGAGAAGAAGAAAAAAAAAAGATATTTTTCCCCTTATTTTGATCTAAGCTTCTGTATTTATATTTCACATCACTCTAATCTCCTGTATCTTCAACAGCAGGTAGCAAAAATGTTTCAAAGATTCACAGGAGCCATTACTGAAAATATACAAGTAGTTCCTAAAAATTTACAGGATTTTACTTGCCATATTGATTGATTGGTCCATTCATCCTTATAACAAATATTTAGGGGACACCTATTAAGTGCTATTTAATATAAAGATATCCAAAATAAGACCCACGTTTTTAAAGAATTTACTGGAGATAGTCAGATCTGTTAGTAACACATACAGCAAAAATATGCTTCGACTTATATAATGGTGAAAATAATTCAAATCAACAGGCATTTACAAAGACAAACATACATCAGTCTCCTCCCTCAAAGAGTTTTATTCTGTTTCATAGACTCCTAGATTTGTAAAGTTCTTTAGAGATTGTATAGTTCAATTCCCTCATTTTATAAAATAAAGTGAGACCCAGATAGGTTAATTGACTTGTCCAATGTCACACAGCAGTAGACCTAAAGACTGCAGTGTTACACTGAATTGCATTCTAGACTAAGCTCTTGTTACTAATGAAATCTTGAGTAATTTGCTTAATCTTATTGGTAAAATGTGGGGGCTTCACACTATTTATATATTTGTCAAACTAGTTTCCTAACTATTCCCCAAACTTGACATACTATCTCCTACCTCTGTGCATTCAGTTAAGTTTGTCCTTCATGCCATGAATGGACTCTCCCTCTGGTCATCCCTGAATTCCAGATTCCTTGTCTCTCTACATGGCTCAGCTCAAATGGTCTCTTTTACACAAAGCTTTCCTTGACTCCATCTGGCAGCTGTTAGCCCTCTCTCCTTTCTCAAATATTCCTAGACTATTTTATCTGCTCTATCCTTTGTCACCTTTATGCCCTCACTTCATCTATTTTACCTATATTTCCATATTGCATATTCCTACAGCCTTATGAACATTCCTTGAGGACTGGGTGATTTCATTTTTGTCTTTTGTATACTCTTTGAGAAGTAGTATGGTATAATGAATTGAGGACTAGATTTGGAGCCAGAAAGATCTAGGTTTCTCTCCAGCTTGAGACACTTACTAGATGTGTTTGTGACCTTAGACAAGTCACTTTACTTTTCTGTGACTCAGATTCCTCATCAATAAAATAAGGGGATTGGACTTGAGGGCCTCTAAGTTGTCATCCAGTTTTATATCTAAAATACTATGATACTCAGAACCAAGCACTGGGCCTTAGCCATAGTAGCTACGTAATAAATGTTTGTTGGATTTTATTGAATTTTCTGAGGAAAGGTAGTAGCAATGTGAGTCAGAAATAATCCCAGGGAGAGGGTTGAAGGGTAGTCTGAAAATAAAAATACCTTTTGTTATGTTCCACACAAAGTTAACAAAAGGCTAAACAGATTCCCTTTATGGTAGTTCTCGTTTCTAAATATGCTAATCAACCCTTTAGTAACAGTCTTGAGTGAAAATGTATTTCATAAATCCTATAATCCAAATAAAAAAAAGTATGTACCCCATCTCCTGGTTACCTAGCCAGACTGCCTGATGTTGGGGCAGAAAGAAAAGTAGCACACAGTATTGGGAAGTGTCAATCCTTCTCCCCTTCTATTAAAATTAAAGTGTGATAAAAAGGGAAGAAAAGGAACAAAACTCTGTTCTCTTCACCAGCCATATGTACAGCCAAAATAGCTGTCTTTTAAGGGGCAGCTAAACCCATCAAGCTCCTTTTTTCATTAAAGCTATGCAATCTGGGAAAGAAAATGTCACTGGAGAATCATATCAGGCAACGAGTAAATTAGAGACCAATTTCCTTCCCCAAAAAATTATTATCTGAGAGGGGAAAAGAAAGTATCTGTGTGAGGGTGAGGAGGAGACAAGATATTTCTCCACTGGCAGCTAAAGTCTAATTAGACTGACAAATCTTCAGTGCCTTCCCCAGTTATGAAGCTTGGCAGGAAAGAAACTAGCCCTGGAGCCACACATTATATAAGGCTGTTAATCAATATTAGTTGAGCCCTGATCCTAAGAATAAACTTTCCCAAGAGGCTCTGTTGTCTAGCAGTGAAATCAAGCAATTGGGAACCCTATGGAATACTATGGAATTGGTGGCAGTGGGTTTGAGGCAAGGGGGCACAGAGGAGCTAATTAATTTGGGATAAGTATTGCTGTAGAACTAGTTTGTCTCTACAGTTTAAACTACTATAGTGCTGAATTTGAATTAAGAAAACTAATCTTTGTGATATCATAAAGAAGAAATTCAAAATGTGAGAAGAGGTGATTGTTTAGATATCTTTAACTCTGAGATTCTGTGATTCTCCATCTCTTCTAAGGAAGTTTATTTGCAAAAGAAATGTTAAAATATAAACTCATATCTTATTCCCAAAGCATATAGTTTGATGCTATTATCTGAGGTCTGTTCTATCAGGAAATGTATCACATCTATAAAACTCATAACACCTTACTATAATTACAGCTTTATATATGTACTAATTATGAAATAGCTAGCATTTGCACAGTGCTTTATAATTTACAAATTCTTTACATATGTTATCTCATTTAGTCCTCACTACAACTCTATAAGGTAGGTACTAATATTATTGCCATTTTACAGATGAGGAAACTGAGATTAAAAGGATTAAAAAGCCAGCGAGGGTTTGAGGAAAGATACAAAATCAGAACTTCCTGACTCCAGTTCCAGCAAGCTATACATTGAGACATCTAGGTGTCTAGGTGATAACATATGAAATTTTTCTTCAGTAAGCCAGATTCTCCTTTATGGGATAAACTGATATGTGAACAGATGGGTGAGGTAAATGTGTGGGAGAGGGGGAAAGAAGAGTCAGTCTACATAGTCCCTTATATTAGATGGATTCAAAAGTCAAATTTAAAATGACCATAAATGAATAGAATACTATTATATGATATACTTTTGATCTGATACAAAGTGGAATGAATAGAACCAGGAGAACAATTTATATGATAGCAATAACATTGTAAAGACAAACAACTTTGAAAGTCCTAAGAACACCGACCAGTGCAAAGCCCAACCAAGATTCCAGAGAACCACTACTGAAACACACTATCTACAATTAACAGAGAGATGATGCACTCAAAGTGCAAAATGAGACCAATATTTTTGGAAATGAACAGTACAAAATTTTGTTTTGATTTACTGTATGTATGCATACATAAATACACACATAAACAATATATAGGTCTTATTAAAGTATTAAATAGATTTTCTCTTTATAAATAATAAAAATAATTTTTAAAAGTCAGGTTCATGCTAAGATTCTTTAATTCTATTCTGGGAAATGTTGGTTCCTTTTCTCTCTACTATCATTAACCTATTAATAAGGGAACCCATTCAATATGAAAGTTTGTTGTGTCCAAGCATAGGATGGGGTAGGTGTGTCCCAAAATATAAGTGATAACAGGGAAGAGGGCATCAGGTGTACTAAAGGATAGGTGATGTAATATAATTAGGTTTGATTCCTTGCTCAAGAAGGAGTAGGAGAGCGTGCACATAGAAATAGCTAGATTGACTGGTAAATCCAAGAGTATTTACATATGCCAAAGAAATTCTATTAACCCTTACGTTTATCCTAATCATATCAACTTATGACTAGTATTTTTGAAGATACCTAGATTGTCGTTAAAATCAATAAATTTATGTATAAAAGCTTCCTTTGTGTACTTGAGTGTAAAACCCCATGAACCCTAATAACTTTGGACTATCTCCAAATCTGTCCATGTCTATATAGAATCAATTGCACAGGTTGTGGTTATATATGTAGCTTTCTTTCCCCCAAAAGAGGCTGAGTACAGGAATCAAGGTTGTCAGTGATGTGGGAACATATTTACTTGTATCCATCTTGTATGAGTTTTCCATCATTTGTATATTTGTAGATTTGTATATTACATTATATTATAACATATATAATATAATTTATATATAACCAATAAAACATGAAGTTTTATTAGAGGTTGGTATTACTGTGTTTCTATTCCTCAAAATTCAGAACTGGATTAATTCACCATATAAACTTGAAATTACCTAAAGGAACCTCTTTTTTCTATACCTTCTGACTCCTTACTCAGAATTTTTTTTTTATACAAGAACATCTAAAATGTCTCATCATTCAGATTCAATGAAACTATTTTTTTCAATTAACATCAACTAAGAGAAAAAGTTCTTCCAATGGCTATATCTAGAAATGGCCAATTATGATTGGATGGTGTGCATAGTACACACAAGCTTTCAGTGAAAAACAAGCACCTTTACCCTGGTCCTTTCACTATACTCAGGGAACTGTTATTCTCCTGATAATTTTTCTAGGTAGCAGAATTATAAAGCCAGCAAAACACACACACACACACACACACACACACACACACACTTCCCCTTAAAACTTTTAGCAGCCAAGTTCAGTAAGTTCAAGATGAAAACAAGATCTCAAAATCCTCTAAAATCTTTCTTTTGTGATGATAATTAGAATAATTCTAACTCAAGCAGAATAGAGTGATTTTCTTGCAATTTTCTGTTACTGGACAATATGGCTGAATGTCAGTGTGACTCTGCTGTACATTTGCACAGAACACACAATCAATAAACTAAAAGCTTAGAAATGGTTACAAATGATGACATAGACAGAGCATACGAATACATTATGCAATTGTTAACAAGTCAATCTAGCAGCCCAAGGTAACAATATAAATTAAAATGGAAACTAGTTCTCTCTCAGTCCTTTTCTTTCATCTGGTAGTATTTTTTTAAACTTACTGTAGGAACTACTTTATAGTACTGATAAGGTCCTGCCTTTCATTCTTGCCATCTCCTAACTATATAAAACGCCAAGATTATGAATAAGTATGGTAGAATTTGACTCATTTCAATCCAAAGGATGACTCAATGACTATTAGGGTGGTACTGGGATGCCTAGGGGATGCCTGAGATGGTAATTTCTGTCAGATATTATCATCAAGGGAGTGAAAGTTTCAACCACCAATTCTGAGTGTAATCTCCTTCTGAGGACCCCAGTGTTAGTACAATCAGGGAGGCTGAGCAATTAAGCTATAGTAGTAAGAAGACCTCAATAGCTGACAAAAGTGCTAATAAGGAATTATCTTTTCTCCCACTCTGAAGCTGCTAAGAACTAGCAGATACCAGCAAAGAAAGAGTACAGTTTTCTCAGCTGGTGTTTCTAAACAAGCCCTGCAATCTGCAGCCTCATTTCTTTATTTCCTGAGTTCAAATCTAGTCTCAAACACTTACTAGCTATATGACCCTGGGCAAGTCACTTAACCCTGTTTGCCTCAGTTTCTTCATCTGTAAAAGGAGAAGGAGAAGGAGAAGGAAATGTCAAACCATTCCAGTATCTTTATCAAGAAAATCCCAAAAGGGGTCACAGAGAGTTGGACGTGAGTTAAAAATGACTGAACATTTCTTTACTAGATGCTTTTTTCTTTAAAGGAAAAGGAATATGGCTTAGTGGATAGAAGTCCAAGATAGAGCTCTCTTACTCCTTCTAGAGCAGTGGTTCTCAACCTTCCTAACGCTGTGACCCTTTAATACTTGTATATGGGTGTATCTGGATGTGGGTGGACCAGCCTGGAGATGGAGAGAGGAGCAGTGTCTAGGTTCCTAAGACAATCGGAAATATGTGTTTTCCGATGGTCTTAGGCGACCCCTGTGAAAGGGTCATTCAACCCCCAAAGGGGTCGTGACCCACAGGTTGAGAACCACTGTTCTAGAGAAAGAGATTCAGCCTAATCAGTCTATGTCACCTATTCTTTAGTATACTATGGTTCAAGAACTATGTCTGACACATGCTCTTTATTTGACTATGGACAAAAAACTTGAGTCTAAATGAGTCAGACAGTTAACTCTACAATAAGATTGTAAGTACATTTGAGTTTCCAATGGATTTTGGGAGTTTCCTTCACAGACAAAATCATAGATAAGACACACACACACAAAAAATACCATGGCTGTTAATTGTATTGGAAGAAGGAAAAACAAGAATGACAGGTGAGACTTCTTTCTAGGAGAACAACGAGTTTATTTGCTTCAGTGGATTTCCCTACACCTTGAAAGAACAGAAATCATATGAGCAAGATTTCCCTCTATGGGATGCTTCTTTGTGAAATTCTTGAATTTCTCCAAAAACAGGAAGTGTTCACCTGGTTTTTAATTAAAGATTGATAGTGATGAAGAATTCATTATCTACCAAAGGTAGCCCATTCCATTTTTGGGCAGCTCTAATAACAATTAGAAAGTTTTTTAACAAGAAAGTTTCTTCTGCAAATCAAAACAAAATTTTTCTCTCTGCAAGTTTGACCCACTGTTCATACTTTTATCCTCTAAGGTCAATCAGAAGAAACCTAATGTCTCTTTGTATTACATTAAAGGTTGCTTATTACCATTTCCTCATTTACCTCTCATCTCCAGTTCTTTCAATAAGTCCTCCTGTGTTAAGTCATGGGTTCCATGTCCTTATCCTGGTTATTGTCCAAGGATATACTCAATTTGCCAATGACCTTCTTAAAATAATGGTTCCTGGAATTGGTCATATCTTCTAGCCACAGTATAGTAAGTACAATGAGGTGATCATCTCTTTCAAAGTGGACACTAATTCTTTTAAGCCATCCTACATTCAAAGTAAATATTTCAGTGACCATAGTCCCTCTATTGCCTAACTTCTTTGGAGTAGGTGATAGAGCAATGGAATTGGAGTTAGGAAGAACTGAGTTCAAATCCAGCCTCAGACACTTACTAGCTATGTGACTATGGACAAATTATTTAACTTCTATCTGCCTCAATTTGCTCATTTATAAAATGGACTACCTTGATTACAAATCATTATAATTTTGACAAGATTTTGAAACTAACCCTTTAGCTATAGCATCTAGCATAGTGATTGGCACATAAAACTTAATTATTGATTGCCTGGTTTTTACGTAGATAATTATTTTGTTCCTTAATACTTCTATGCATTCCACTGTCACTATGAACATGTAGTACCCTTAAAAGCAGAAAGTTTTAGTGCTTTCATTCACTTTGAATTCATGATAAAAGCGAAGGAAAATGTATATAAATATGAATCATTTATTATCATGATAAGGGGAAAAGCAATATATGCTAGAAAAAAAGGCTCTTATAAAAGGTTTCTTCCCATTGTCCATTTAGAAAGACAGCATAGTCTAGTGGAAAAAATTTTAGATTGGAAGTCAGAGGAACTCAGTCCAAATTCCAATTCTTCTACTTATTACCTTGAGTTAAGCATATGACTTCTATGTGACTCAGTATTCTTATTCATAAAATGAGTGGAGTGGACAAGATCCCTTTTAGGGGCCTTTCTAGCTTCATATGACATGCTTCTGTTAAAATGGTTGATTTCTGTTATACTAGAATCACTTTGGCATTGAATCCCTTCTCCTACAATTTCTCATCATGGCATAGAGGTATTCCTGAATTTATGACCATAACAATGGGGATACCATCTCTGGAAAGTCCTATCAACCTGGAAAAGTTATGAGTAGTCTGGCATAATGGACCATGGCTAATTCAACTGGTGACCATTTTAGATAAGTGAATTTTAGATAAATCTTCATTATCGGAAGGTAGAACATCAGATGATGAGTATTTTTGCCTACAGTTGTAGATTAATATCATCAACTAACTTACAGAAGGATTGCATTGAATCTGTGGAGGTAGACCTCACATCAATGAAATCACACATCCCTGAAGTCCTGAAATATTTAGAGTAGGAGTTCCTAAGTTTTTTTTTGGTTGGGAGTAGGGGAGTTCATGGATTCCTTTGTCAGTCTGGTGAAGTCTGAATTCTTGAGAATAATGTTCTTAAATTCATAAAACAAACACATTGGATTGCTAGAAAAACTAATTATATCCAAATATAGTTATCAAAATATTTGGTTAAAGAGAAATTCACAGATGCCAGGTTAAGAACCCCTGATATGGAGTCATTGGCAAGGTTTTGGTGTAGTGTTCTTCAGTATTTCCTTCTCCAGAGGCCCCCATCTTTTACATGTTTGGGGGAACCACTTGGTAGGTACCCAGATTTGTTCTTGTTAATGCATTTGACCTCTGAAGGGCATACCTAGGGACCCTGTATGTTTCTGTTTAATCTCTGAGTACAATAGCAAGTCTTACTGAGAGGTCAGTGGGTATTTGGCCTTTGAAGGGACTGTGAGATTAGCCATCTCTTAGAAATCTCATTTGTTCCTTTGCTTCACACAGAGCTAAGACAATGTATTCTGACAGAAACAAAACAACTCTGCCAAGACTTGTACCAAAAGAACAATCCTTCTACCGACAATAAACAGGACTTTTCTCAAGCTACAGGGAGTCATAATAGAAATACGTATTGCCTTTTATATTCCTTTCAGTAGTAAGGCCGAAGTGTCAGGAATTATTGCTTTAATATCAGTAGAAAAGAAACTATTTGTGGGAGTATACATGAAAGTATGTACACACATGTTAGCACATGTGACCAGGAGAGACCTGATCTTAGTAGCATTTCCTAAGTGTTCAAATCAGATCTGCTAATACTTGTTGCCCACATTGAAGCCCATTAGCCTTATAGACCTTAGCCTTTTAGAACTTTCAGGAAGCTGTCTTTCAAACAGCAGAGAAGGGAGTGAAATCATTTCTACCTGGGTCACATAGGTTTTATTGTACAAGAAACAAAACCACCAGTTGTTTAATTGGTGACTCATTCTGGGTTCACTGTGTCCAACAAAGTTAATGAAAAGGTGATGTCAAAGATCAGACTCAGCTGGGTCTCCAGAGAAGCACTGAGGTACTGAATTTTCCACAAACACTAACTAGACTGGGGGCAATTTTCCCACAAGTGCTGAGACTTTTTATTTTATGCCAACGCACTTGAGGCTAATAAATCAATTAACCTCCTACCCCCAACTGATGAGATTTATGAAATGCTAAGGGAACCAGCTGAGCTTTAAGCTTTACCTTGAGCATAATTACTTTCAAATAAATAAAAGAAAATGCAATGACCATGCCAAGAACACTTAGCATAGTTAAACCCAGATTTTCAAATTTTCTGTTCATATGTAACCTGGATTATTGTCAAAGCAATGGAAACCTAGTGTGCAGCAGAGGGAGAAGTGATTAATCCCAAGTGAATAGTAACAGAAAAAGCTGCATTCCTCAAGGATTAGTTTTGCCTGTAGCACAAATTGCCCTTAATTTAACAGTGCCCATTCCCCCAATGATAAGAAATTCATATTTCTTAAAAAGTCATGTTAAGTTTGTGAACTGAACTGTATCAAGGTCTACATTCCAGATGATAATAGATTTCCCGTGTCTTCTTTTCCCTTTTTGTGATTTGTAAAAATCAGGCAATAAAGTTAGATGAGGAAGAATTTCATGCTGAAAGCATTGTCCATTGATCATTTTGAATAACAGTACTACTGTTACAATGAAAAATATGATAGTAATTCTAACCCATGTGTACCATAAGATTTTTATAACTTTTTTCATGATGGCTGTCTCTTTTTCTACTGGCAAGGCTTATTAATATGAGAATCTTTGAGGCAAAATTGCCACAAACACTATAATTTAGAGCCATCAGTTTTCAGAGCTCCATTGACCAGAATACCCACATGCTCCAAGATACAACAGACAAAAGCAGACACGATATGGAGAAAGAAGTATGACTTACCTGAATGCTGGCTGTGGAGCGATTCTTTCGAGTAGTGGTAGTTGCCATTGTAGTGGTGGTTTCCATGACTGTTGTAGACATTTCCGGTGGCATGGAAGTTGTAGGTGTTGTCCCCAAGAGAGATGGTACTTCTCCTACGAGCCTGACGCTACCATTGATTTTAATATTAGGGTTGTTCTCAGCTGCCATGTTCAGAACTTTCAAGCCATCGTAATAGAGCCCAGAGAGCTGACCTTGGAAGAGACGTCCTTTGTCTTTTCCTCCAATGGCTATTTGCGCCTGAGTGTTGAAGATGGTTAACTGCCGGCCTAGTGGGGTTGGGTGGAGGAAACAGGATTACTTCCATACATTTCTTTCCTCTTTACCTTACCTGATTGAAATGGACTGAAGGTCAAAAAAGGCTACCTGGAGAAACTGGGAGGGGGAAAAAGGGGAAAATTGGATCACAGAAATCTAACACTCTAAGCTACTGTCCTGAAGTCACTGCCAAGGTCCATTGTGCTGTGATTATCTCTTCTGCTGACTAGCTAAGAATCTGAATCTACTGAGACAATAACTATTTCCTACCACTTCCCTTTAAGGAAGCAGAAATCTTGGTTTCTCACCTGTGGGTGGGCATGCATTGTTCCTGAGCAAATAATCGTGATTGTCATAAGAAATTCTAAAATTAGGTAAAAATGGAGAATAATCAGAAATTCCTAATGCATAAAGTATTTTATAGAACTATAGCTATATATGACTAATGAACACTCAAAGAGGTCAGAGGGCTTGTAGAAAAGACAGTAGAAATTAAAGCTCAAATTGAAAAAATGCAGAGCCTGATAACTTTAGAATCCAAGTATATTTTAATGAAGAGATTCAAATTTATATAAACTCACTATGGAGCTATCTGATCAGTAAATGTTATTTCTTTGTATTCCCTTGGTTCACAATTTACCATATACACTAACCAATAATCCTCACATCTTACCACTTTTCCTATTAGAAAATTATGGAAATTCTGCTTCATTGTGGCCTAAAAGATAGAAATAAGAAGACATGAGCTGTGTTCACAAGAAAATAAGGGTGGTAAATTGGCTTGGAGCTCAGCTCTGGCTATGACCTTAAAAACAGAGGATGGCAATTAAAACAATGAATGAAAATGTCAGGAAAATGAAGCAGGTAGACTGGAGAGAGGTAAAGGGTACTGGGAAACTTTCACATGATTATTTTTAGTGTTTATTTCTCATTGGAAATATGATTCCCAGGATGACGGCCCAATAGTCTTGGGTTGAGAATAGTCACCTCAAAATCATCTTGGTCATCTAATCCCTTCCAACCCCACATAAAAATACCAATTAGTATCCTCTGTCATGTGCCGCATCTTCTCTTTTAATAATAAGGTTTCAAACAGTTCTCAAAGAATTTTTTTTTTCTAAACCAGACTTGTGATTTCATGAGAACAGGCAGTTCCTCAGTCAGAAACCTCTACCAATGCAAAATGACAACTTCTCTACAATTTATATTCTTAGAACAGTGGAATGCAAATTTTCATTGGCTTTCCCAGAGTCACCTAGACAGTATGTGACAGTGGCAAGTCTTGAAACCAGGTCTTTCTTTCTCTGAGGCCATTTCTGTGCATGACGCCATCCTTCCTCTTCTCTCAAAGCTTAATGCAGTATAGTAGAATGACAGCATGCTAAGGTTATTATTTTGTTGTTACTGCACCAGATTGCTTCCTTCTGCATTTCCAAATGTGAAAGGAAAGCAAACTTAAAAATGGAGTCAAGCATCCTCAATCCCAGTGTAAGTTATCAGACAACAGTTCATTTATCCATTTCATGCACTAATCCAACTGACTGGTTTTCAGCTCCAGTACCCAGAATCAATTTTCTATTACTCTTTACTCTACAATAGAAGGCTTATTATGTTACTAGCAGCAGACAGGTCTACCCTGACATTGGTATACTTAGCCTTGAGTACTGTTTAATGGTGGAAAAAAGTTAGCTTGAAGTTTGAACTCTTTCATACAAGTTTTGGGGGGTATTGCTGCACCCCAGTCAAGTCAATACACCTGGAAAAAATGAAAAGGCAGAGAATGGGAATATCTTTTCAGACAGGATTCAGGAGACATCTGCTCGATTTCCTTATCTATGAGATCATTGACACAATGCCAGCCAAAGCTGATTTATAAAGACCATTTCTCTTGAAATCTAAAACATTGTAGTAGGGACAGCTGGTTGAAACATTTAGGTACACGGAAAATTATTACCTTCTCTATAGAAACATAGGCATATGTAGGCCTTAGCAATAGTAGAGCTGACCAGAGCTCAAGGGTGTTATCAAGATCTGTACAGGATTATCCAATGGGCTGTGCACATGAATCTATTTCTTTCTTCTGGGACTTTCTCCTTTTCCTTCTCAAAATATTAACTCCTTTCAAATGTATCAAAATTTGATGCAGAATATTCCTGGCTACCAGACTGGATCTCCTACTGCTCATTTTGATTCAGTGAGGAATTAATTATGAAAACCTATCAGGGATGGAGAACCTATGGCCTTGAGGTCACATGTGACCCTCTAAGGTCCTCAAGTATGGCCCTCATAGAACAAATCTCCTCAATAAAAGGATTTGCTCTGTAAAACTTGGACTCAATTGAAAGGCCACACCCAAGGACCTAGAAGGTCACAGGTTCCCCTTCCTTGAAAGTTTATTAATCTAATAAAGACTTTTGCTTACCCCCATATACCAAATTCTAATCAGCTGGCCCCATTCTAGCTAAACCCAAATTTGAGATAGTCTTCTTGACTAAAAGTTTAAAGTCTGAAGTCTAAAAGCAGGGTGTTTGGGCACAATCTACTCGCATTGAGGAATGATGTGACCAAAGGCATGTTTTTAATAAAGGGAAGGCCTTATAGGGTAGAAGAGAAAGTAGGTGGAGGGAAAGAATAAATGAATCATCATTCCTTCAAATGAGCTCCTATGCAAAAGTAAGGTTCTGACACTGGAAGATCACCTAAGAGTTTTAAGGTACCAAGAATTTTACCTTATAAGTCTATAAATTACTTGAAATGAATTACCTATTTCTCTATTGTCTACAAATTTAACATATTGATGAAATGTATAATTAAAGTTTATCGCTGGTGATGCTTGTAAATATTACTTGGGTGCCACATTCTGGCTATCATTGAACAATTCTTATTTCTCATTGTGTCATTATGTGTCTCATCTATTTTTCTATTTCTCATTTCTAAACCTCCTTGGTCTTGAAAGTAAAAAAAAAAATCCATGAGAACTGTATTACCAGCACCTAGTACAGTGTCTGGCACATAGTAGGCACTTGCTACATATTTATTATATTGCTTTGTAATTGAGTCTGAACTATACAAGCTGGCAGTAGTGGTTTTCTCTTCAATGCTCTGGTTTCCAGAGATTACCTAGAGGTAAACTTATCTTAACTAGTATGCTAGCAGAGTTCTGTGAACTTTGAATTTGGATACAGCCCCAATATGGAGGGAGAGAAAACAAATTTGGAGGGCTGTCTGATTTTTCCCACTATTTTATTACCAATGTTCCTACATACTACTTTCTTCCTCTGATCTTAAACCATTCCTTTGTGGCCAAGGGATATATCTAAAGGTAAACTTCTTCACATCTTCCATTTGCCAGAGTCTAAACAGAGCTAAATAAAAAGCTAAATATGTTTAATGTTATTCCTTAGACTCAACTGTAGTTCTTTGTCACCCACATCTATGTGAGAATGTTTGTTCAAAAAAGTAACCCATTAATAGACATCTAAGAGGACCATACTAAGCCCCTGGCCTATTTCTTTTATATCTTCATTGAATCATATTTTTTTTTATTCAGTCAGGCTCTTCTAGCTCTTATAATTTAAAACAATAAAGAAAAAAAATTGAATTTCATTTCATCAATCTAGTCAGTATCTCCTTAGTATGTATATTATACCACCAATACAAGATTTACAGACATTTATTTTTTGGGGGGGTTTATTTCAGATGCAAATCCTCCTACCCCTCCCCCCAAATATTTTCACTTTAGAAATTATTCTTACCTCATTTGACCATCAAGTTCACATGTTAAATTAAGTCCTTGCACAGCTACAGTAAGTGTTGAACAAAGACTAATTAATTAAACCTCAGAACACCCTTGGGAAATAAGTAATATTATTTCTCTTCCTCTCAGATGGGAAATCTGAGATATAAAGAGGTTAAATGCAGTGTCTAAGGTTAGAAAGTCAGTCAGTAGTAGACCCCAGTCAGAAAATGAACTGTGGAATCCTTTGACCCCACTCACCTCCCCATGACAGTACTTACTCCTTTGCCCCATGCTAAGTAGTTTCTATGGGTTTTATCTAATCACCAATCTATCTTTGCCCTCTCCTTCTTAATTGTCTTTTCAGGCTTGTTTGACATATTTCTAAAATGGTTCCTGAAGAGAAAAGGGTGTGTGTGGGGGGGTGCAGGTAAAGAATGAGGAGAATGGGTAAATATTAACCACTTACTTTTTTCAGAAAGTCAGAAATGCACTATATAAGACATAACATCATTATATAAGAGAACTACAGCTTGCATACATTTCTTAAGTTACCTATGCATTTTTCAATGCATACAAACTCATTAACCAGGTCATGGAACCACCCCTCTTTTTACATTTGCATTTTAACCCTCCAACAGCTTTCTTTGTAGGTCTACTGACAAAAAGCTAGCATCAAAAGAACTACAGGCCAAGTCATGACTTCATAATGGTTTACAGAAATGAAAATGCCTGACATGCTGGTAAACTCAGATTTCAAGAGGCAATGGAGTGAAACAAAAGATTACCAAAATAAAATAGCAAAGAATAAAAAGTTTTCTCAGGCACATGAGACTCAGACATGCATCTATTTTTTTTTCTTTTAAAAAAGGTGAGGCAATCACTGTCTTTAATGTTAAAGGGACTTTATAAACTCGTATTTACCGAACAAAATTATTTGCTTTTTAAAGTTATCCTTACTGCTTTTTAATTAGACCACATGTGTTAAAAGCAGGTTAACTTTCACCCATCTTAGAGCTCTCAAATGCTAATCTGGTTATGTTTGTGTGTGCCTGTGTCCATGCACACACATACACGCACAGATGAATAATTGGTAATATACTTGTCATCTGTTACATGGATTTCTTAAAATTTTAAGAGATGTCTTGTGGTCTGAAAGTATGATTTATGTATGTTTATCCTGGACATTATAAAAGAAAATTTTCTTCTTTGAAAGGTTACCTTCTAGCAGGTCTTTCATGAAATATAGTAATCACTAACATCAGGTTCAATTGCTACCCTTTTTTGTTAGAATATAACTGTTACACATTTCCCCCACCAAAAAAAAAATCAGAGGATGTTATTTTTCTTTCTTAACCCTTGGTCCTTTTCTACTGTGTTTTAACAACTTGTACTTTGGTTGTAAGGGATCAGAGTGCATCCTACACACCACACGTCCAAAAGGGTCATCTCTTCTTTTTCAAGGTTAGCAACTAAGACCCAAATAACCAATAGACATAATTGAACTTTTTCTACTCAAAGTTTACATTCAAAGGCAGACTCCAGCTCTCTCACTCTCATTATTGTTTAAAAACAAATGTATTTAAAAAGAGTTGTCCTTATAACATTTGTTTTAATCAGTTTAATTACGTTACAACCAGTTTATTAACAAATTCAAGTCATAACATTTTTAACAGCACTTAAAAAGAGAGGAAAGCCAAAACAACCCCTATGAGAGACAAGTTTAACAGGTAGTTTTGAAACTTTTAGAACACTGTGGTAAGAGATAATTTAAAACAAATTAAAAAGAACATCATGCAGTGGTTAAATTGCCATAATACATTTCTTTTTTTAAAAAGTTCCTGGAATTTCCTGTTTGTTGTTGTTACACTGAGAGTGATCTTAGACGTTAGTCCCTTTAACTGTATTTTAATGGCAATGTATTATAGCATGATTTATCAACATATGGCAGGTGGAAGCTGACACAAATTATAATGAAAATTAAAACAGTCATTTATGCAGCAGGCGATTATAATTTAAGGAACATTTATTTGCAGGCTTTAAAAATGAGGGTTTAGAATCAAATGATTTTAAAATGAAAGTTTTAATGATGGTTACCTTTTTCCTGCAGCCACTCTTCTACAGGCCGGTTATATTTGAAGGGGATTTTCTGTTTTACCATTTGGAAGCGTTCATTATCAGTGTTGCCTTTAAAGTTTAAAAAACAGCTTAAAGAACAATCTGAAACGTCAATAAGTCATTCAAAAACATTCTAGGGTTTTGGGTTTTTTATGAAGTTTTAAACAATAGATATCAATTTATCTTTAATAAGAGGTGGGGTTGAAGCCACTCTGTTCTATGCCTGATATTCTGAAAGGTCCTGGATGAGAAACCTGAAAGTGGGTTGTTCTTCACTAGGCAGTCCTCAGTCCCTTTGGCGAATAAAAACTCACAAAGAAAATGCACAGCGAGTCCATTCATTTACAAATATGCCCGTTCCACCAGGACTTTTCCCCTCCTAGCCTGTGAATGAGTTTAAGTCTCGACATTTTCCCTCGCAGATGAACCAATCAAATTCAGCTGGGGGCATACTGCTAAGTCAGTTGATAAATCAAAAGTTAGTCAGAGATCTAAGTCACTTCTGCCTAGATAGACTAGGGCCTAGGAAATATGAGGTCATTGTTCTCAATTCATTATTTGACATTTGTCTTGCAAGTTGATGGTTACGTGAAGACAATTCTGAATTTGATGGTTATGCACTTTTTAATAAGAGAAATAGTTTTATAAATTTTGAATCAGGGGCCCAAAGGAGATTTCCATCCCTTACACTAAATGTCGTTGATATTTCTATATTTGTTCTATATGTAAAAGAGGATTGGGAATCTAAAGTAACTAGCCACGATGAAAAATACTAAACAGACAGTGATCAAACAAATTTCGGCCTCATTAATAAGAGTTAGTTCCATATGGTCACCCTGAAAAGAAAGGTTATCCTTTCTCCCTATAAGAAGTCCTTCAGGAACAATCATTCATTCACAGAGTCTATTAGAAATACTTTTTCCAAGCATGAAATATCTAATTAAGTATGATGCTGGAATATAATTCCTTTTGGAGCATCTTTTCCCTCTGTACCTGGATCTGTTTTTAACACCTCTGGATGGTTTCTATAATTAAAATAGACCAAGAGTATAGAATTAGAGAGGTACATCCCTACCGAATGAGCTTCAAATCACTTTAAAAAAAAAGAAGCATCATTCTTGAAATTATACTATATAGTCAATCAGCCTTGTATAGATCATTTGGTTATATACCTATTCTAATTCATTATTTGCCCTCCTATACTCCAACAGCTCATCTGCACTAAAAAGTGAGAGCCCCATCTAAATAGGTGGCTCAAAATGTCAATGAGAAATATGGAAGCATATTGGCTAAGTCTCTAGTATCTCTAGTATCAAAACTATTGTGTTCCTTCTTTAAGCACATCAATATTTGTAGATTCTTCTATGGAGATACAATAGCATTAAAATGAGGCTATTTTACTAATGATTTTTCTTTTTTCTTTTTCTTTTTGAGGGAAGGTTGCCACTTTCCTATTCACTCCTCCTTTGAACCACTTTTTGTTATTAGGTAATTCAATTATCTTCTTGAAGCTAAAATAAAGAACATGATGTACTTGGGAATACATTAGTAGTACTCCTTAATGGTCAAGGAAAGGTGGTATCTTGGATTGGTCAAGCCCATAAAACATTGTAATTCTAAGTACTATCATAGTGTCCAGGGGAAAGAGACCCAGAAGGCACATAATACCAAAAATTATGTTTAAATTTTCCTTAAGGCATAATTTCTCCCAGAAAATATGAAAGGCAACTGGTACCTCACTGAGATTTGAATCAAGGAAACCTGCATTTTTTAAAAGAATTGCTGTTGGATGTTGGATCCTACAATAATGATCCTTCCTATAATTATGGGCCTATTCTACAGATTATATATGTATTTGCAGGTCACCTAACCCAAAAGAATGCCAGACAAAATATTCAGAAGTCTGAAAGATAAATAGCCTAAAGCATTCTACAAGGAGCTAACTCCAAATCTTCCCTTCTACTGACAGGGTAAGGGATATCACAGACTCACACACACACACACGCACACACAATATAGCCAAAAAATATAGACTCATGAGACTATTTCAGGATTCCAAGTGGTACTGGGCTTACTGAAGGACACTCTGAATGGTAAAGGAGGCAACTCAATTCCTATATTTAAAACTCTTTGCCATGACATTTACATATCAAAGTCAGCCTCATTCTTCTCATTAGGAAATTAATCTGGGAATTGATCAGAAAATATAAACCTGAATATCCCTAGTAATTTGTTGGATAGGGTAGATGACTCTAATAAAATTAATGGCAAGCAAATTTGAAAATAATCCAATCTCTATGTGGAATAAGAATCAGTCAGCAATAGCAATAATTTATTCCCTCCAAACTCCTTTAATGTCTACTTCCTTTCTACACCACACCCCATTTTTGAGATAATTAAAGTGACATAGTAAGACAATTCTAGAATTGGAATAAGTGAAAAAGAAGGTCAACTACCTTGATTATAAGGGATGTATCTAAGGACAGCATAGCTAAGATTCAACCTTGGACCTTTCCAAGAATCAGAAAAAGAGTCATTCTTCCCCACCTCAACTTTAAAAAAAATTAGAATAAAAGTTTAAGGGTTATTCCCGCCACCAAGAATATCATTCTCTGATATTAATGATTTTGATCTTTCATACTGTTAAGAAATTAGGAAAGATGGAAGGCCATTTAAAAATCCAAATTGGTTTACATTGCAACATTAACATCATTCTTAGCATCTTTTCATGTTCTTGTTGGTTTTTATTTTAATTTATCTTAGTCATTAGGAAGAACTGGGTTAGAAACATGTGCATGAGAATGAGTTCATTTGCCCTGAGCTCCATTTGCTGGACTGATTGAAAAGCAAATATTCCTTTTAATATACATATATACATATACACACATGAAATAATTGCAAAGCTGAGCATACCTTATTAAATACAAATATACCTTTGTTAAATTCATAATGACACTTAGCTACATATTTTTTTAAAGCAATCAGCATGAAATTTAAACCAAAAATGACATTGATTCTTAACACAGAAAGTGACACTATTCTCAACAAGGAATAGCCTCATGAATACCATGGATTATAATTGAATACCATGAATGATATCATGAATACCATGTCACTGTAAAGAACAATATATGTATTATTGATCAGACACAAGAAGGTAACAACTTTTGCTGCCAACACACTGAAAGGTCTGGGAAGTAAAGTCTTCCAGTACCAAACAGGTCTCCATATACTTTGACAGCAAAGTAGGAAAACAATCACAGTTACCTAAGCCTTGGAAAAGGTTAAGATGAGTGGCCACATTTTATGTTACCTTAAAAAAATAATACAGGCATCTTTAGCCAGGATTAAACAAAAAATACTTTTGAAATACTGGCTTCTGTTACATAATAATTTAGCTCCTGGAGACTTATATACCATAAAATTTTATATTCTTATAATTAAAATTTGTATTCTGGGGAACCAATAAATTGAGGTGAGACCATCATGTCATAACTGGCTCATACACATGATTTCACTCATTACACAAAGCATCCTTATGTTTTTCTACAGTCAACTTTTGACTAAAATTATGAAGGATGGGAAAATAGGAAAAGGAGAAGGAATTGAGAGTGAAGAGTAGGTAGCCCTTGAATATTTTCTCAATATCTCAGTTTCATTTACCCTAAAGATTTGGGTCATGTTGAATGTCTCAAGAGAGTGACTATCAAGTGATAGAGAATGAATTCCTTCAAGATGGTCAAAGGATATCTTGTGCTCATTAGAAATTTTGTTTCTTTTCCCTGGCATCCAACATTGCCCTAATGGTCAAGAAGATTCTTATTGGATTCTACAATGTCAAGCCAATCTTACAAATAAAAAATCACGATCATCTGCCACCTAGAAGCATAGTGAAAATTCACATCCAAATCCCATACCTATTTACTATTTTGTCCACATATTTTCTTAGAAAAAGATCCTTGAGTCAATTGCACTCTAATCTTAGAATGTTTGACACCTCCATTTCCCTAAAACTTTTGCCTATTTTTTGTTCTCTATTTCTAAAACTCTACTGAAGTAAACCCATTTCCAAAGCAAAGTAGATTCTCAAACCCCAGAAGGTAAAAGAGCAATTCAGTCACTGACAAATGTTATTTCTTGGCCCAGACACTAGTAATGATGATATACTACTTCTGGGGTGAGGAAGAGTGGCTGAAACGTTCTGGTAATTTGCACCAGGCTGGAAAAAAGCATTTTCCTGAAGGTAGGATATTAATACAATCTGGTATGTTGTCAAGTCTATGAAAATTCTAATAGGAATGCCATAACACATTCATCTACTTGGAATTAATGCCAAAGGTATTTTTACATATTCTGATTGAAAGAATAAAGAAAAAGCATGTTTTCATTGTTTCACTGACACTTTAAAATGAGACACCATATGTGAGGAACAGTTAGTACATGAACACCATACTCTAGAACTACAGGCAAGGGAAAAACAATTTTTAGGTTTGAGTGGGGATGTTTCTATTAGTCCATACAACTTTTTGATTTATGTAGAATAACTCATAAGTATAAAATACTATAACTGTTACTTAGGAAAATTCCAAAGATACTTCTTGTGCTGATTCCCTACATTCATACCTTTCAGAACCAACACATCATTTAGAAAGGGATGATATACTATACCTTCTTGTGATATAGCCAGCGTGCTTTGAAACTTAGTAATGAAGGCTGAATCTCAGAAAAGAAATGTTTTGTATGACAATAGTTCTGAATTGCCTGTTCCACGGGGATAGTGACTGAACATACAATTTCATTGGCTTAGAGAGTTCCTGGAAAAGAAATTACTCTGCCAATGCAGACTGGAACCTTCTTTGCAATTTATAATCTTAATTAGTTGCCTGGGGCATTGAGAGGGTAGGTGGCTTTTCTAGGTTCACAGAACGTGTGTCAGAGATGGGACTTAACCCAGGTCCTCAGAACTCCAGGGTCAGCTCTCTGTTGACCTTATCACATTGTAATGGCAAGCAGAGAAGAAATGAATACTTTGTTTCAGCTGTTTAATTATTAAGCACCTTGTTTCAAGTTGAGTCTTTCCCTTGATTATATCAAATCTTTTGTTAAGAAACAGAACTTGTGAACCCCTGTTACTGATGCAACAGGAAGGAGTGGAATAGGGAGGAGCTTAATGACCATATATAAGGAGAATCCCAGGGTGGGAGAGAGAAGAATTTAGAGTGGGAACTTTGTGGTGGCCTGGCACTCTGTTTATCTTTTCTGTTTGTGTTGATTTTTGTTTGAAGCCCTGGGACCTTACTGGAAGCCCTGAAAGAGGATTTTCTTGTTGTCTGTTTACAGAAGTCCTAAAGGAGGGTTTTGGAGGTCCTGGGACTATGCTGAGATTTGTGTTGAGTTCTCAGACCTTGTTGGTTGGGTTTGTGTTGATTTCACAGGCAGATAGTGAATTGATGATGGTGCCAGCAATGTGCATAAATGTTATTGTGGCTTTGTTAAGCTTTGTCTTCCCAGGAACAGAAACTGTGAAGGACTTGAGGTGGACTGAACACTGTGAGCTTCAATATGGAAGGGGAACTAGACAAGGAACTGGATGAAGAATTGGATAAGGAGCTGGACAAGAAACTGAGAGCTGCCTGCCCTTTAATCCAGGTGACAGTTGAATAGATTCAGGCAGGAGCTGAGACCATGGAAGAGGAACCATGGAATCTGAGAGGCAGCCTTGAATCAAGATAAAAAGATCACTCCTTGGGTATTTAATGTAGACTGAGAAGATCATGATTTGCTGTGGCGTAGGGGTGGGAGGACTTTGTACAATCATCCTGTACCTCTTCAGGATGATTGAATTAAGAATGATTGGAAACTAATCTTCAATTAAGAAGAAAGAAGACTTTTTGACTGAGAGATTAAGACAATGTGGCCCAGGGGTGGGAGACCTTTGACCTTTGTACTTTGTGTTCCTTAAGGAAGTTTGCTTCTTCTTCTTTTTCTTCTTCTTCTTCTTTTTGCTTTTTGGAGGGGGTAAGGTAGAGTAAATTAGGGTTAAGCGACTTGCCCAAAGTCATATGGCTAGTTTTGTGCTGTGTCTAAGGCTGGACTTGAACTCAGGTCCTCCTGACTCCAGGGCTGGTGCTCTATTCACTGCACCTCCTAGCTGCCCAGGGAGGCTTGCTTCTTAAGGATGAATATGTTAAGGACTTACTAAATGATTGTACTTTGTTTAAAACTATGTGGCCACTTTAGCAGTAAGCTGTTAAGTTATAACATTGTGAATGCTGTATTTTGGTTTCTGTCAATGTTTTGTCTTAGTTTGTTACTGAATAAATAGAGAGTTCACTATACTATGTAATCAGGACCTTGAAGCTGCTCACAGCAGCATCCTCTGGAAAGCTGCTCATGCTTGGCTTTACATGCATTGTCTCACAAATGAAATAATATCTTGTATTTTGAAAACACCTTAGAAATCAGATGCTTGGTGAACTGTGTGTTAACTGATCCAACCATTCTGGAGAATAATTTGTAACTATGCCCAAATCAGCCATTGCCAAACTGATGAGCATCCCGTTAATTTCCAGTTCTTTACCACCATATAAAATGCTGCTGTAACTATATATACATATAGTTACTTTTCTTTTTTAAAACTCTCTTTAGGATACAGATCCAGCAGTAATATTGCTGGGCCAAAGGGTATACACAATTTTATAACAAATCTATGGCCATGGGAGAAAAGGAAGCTGTTTGGATCACATCAAAATAAAAATAAAACATAACCTTGACACCATTAGCGTAGTCCTTTATACATAGCTGAAAATGTTCTGCTTTTTAATATCCACATTTTTCTAGAGATAACTAAAACATAAAAAATTTAAATGATTACTGTAAGGCAGGGGTGGGGAACCTGTGGCCTCAAGAAAACATGTCCTCTATGTCCTCAAGTTTGGTCCTTTGACTGAATCCAAACTTCACAGAACAAATTGCTTTAATAAAATAATTTGTTCTATGAAGCTTGTCAAAAGGCCACATATGAACTCAAGGTCACAGGTTCCCCACCCCTGCTCTAAAGTCATACAGTGAATTGGTGGTTTATCTTAGGAAGGAATGCAAGAGACCTGACTCCCAGCTCAGAGCTCAAAATGAGACCACAAGTATTATACAGCACCTGACTTGATGCTCAAAAGCTCAAAGATTTGTCTGAAAATTCAGATTCAATGAATGACATATAGCTGACAAGTTATTTGACAAGTTTAAGACAAGCCTGAATTGCAGTACTATCAGTCCAGAGAGTTATTGTATTAAATGATCATGGTCCAATTTTTTTTTTAATTACAACATCATAGCAGCTAACTTGTTTGTCCTCTCCTTGTGGCCAACACAATCCTTCTCCTCCTTCCCTCAAACCCTAAACCTGAAACTTATTTCTCCTAGAACTTCTGTTCCATGATACCCTGCTGACTCTGGTAACTCCTAGTCATGAGCCAGGTCTACATGACTACTTCCCTCTCAACTTCTCTCTACTGCTAAAATTTCTGGAATATATTAAACCAAACACTAAAGGAATCTTTTCCAAGGTGACAAGCCTAACAGTGACTCTTGATTATGCAATTCAGTTTTGAAAATACTACATATGATAAACAGATATATAGTACATTATAACATTCATTTTTTTCTTGTACAATTTTTTCCACCCTTATCAAATTATACTGAAATAAGAACTGAAACTACACAAGACAATTTTACTTTCTGACTCTGGTCTACTTTCTTTTCAATATGGCTAATTATTTCGCTTGTGTTTAAATACCTAAAAACTGTTTGAGAAGATTAAACTATTTTTTTTTTAGAAATACTATAATAAAATAAAAGCACAAATTTTCCCCCCTATATAATAGTTCACTAGTGTTTGATTTAAGAACAAACAAACAAAAAAATACCTTTCAACTTGAGGAAAACCTCAAGTTTGGTCCTCAGCCACCTAAGACTTGATTCCTTCAAGATTCTTCCCAGGAAGTTTTTTTTCACTTATTTCCTAAATTACAAAGCCATATTGCTATTCATTCTCTCTCTCTCTCTCTCTCTCTCTCTCTCTCTCTCTCTCTCTCTCTCTTTCTTTTTCTTACATTCTTTAATTTCTCTCTGCTTTTTCATTTTCATTTTATTCCTTCAGTGTTTGCCTTTGATTTACAAGTAGATTAACACCAAACTGGGACCAATTCAGCTTAGAAAATGAGATTAAGTAAAGATGGACCTGCTTGAGGAAAAAAAAAATCCCCATTTGTGTGTGTGTGTGTGTGTGTGTGTGTGTGTGTGTGTGTGTGTGTACACGTGCGCCCCTGTGCACACACTGACACAAGAAAGAAACCTAGAATCTTGTAGAAAATATTTCTTTGGAAAAGGAAGATGTATATAGTCATGCTCAGTATTCCCTATTCCATCCAAAAGTCCTATTGCCATAACAATACACATATTTAAATGTAAGAAAATCATACAATATTATATTTGGGGACAGAAGATCAGTCATCTCATCCAACCTCACTCCAATAATTGAACACAAAATTCTTGATATAGTCTAACTGGTGTTAAGACTAGAAAAAGGGAGGCAATTGCCTCCCTTTTTCTAGACAGTATAATTTAGTTAATGTAACATAAAATTGAATGCACATTTAGTCAGCTAAATATCTCAAGAAATGTAAAAGCAATGTATTTGTATAGTGTATTATCATCCTAAAAGTGCTTTCACTTATAGTGTCTAGCTGATGTACTCTGGCCTCTGTGGCTGTACAATCTACTCTATCCAGTACTTAGCTGGAAGACCAGTTTTTCTGAAGACAGATGGCTTTAAATGCTTTATGGTTCTCTCTTGCTTTTCTTGAACAAGGGAAATTTCAGTATTAGGACTTCTTCTGCCCCTATGTGGCACAGTATGTGTACAGAGATCTAAAAACAGATGGAGGTAGAGTTGCAGAGTATATGTATATAATGAACAGAAACCTGTATATCATTTTATGTATCAAGATAGACATAACTCGAAGGATTATTCTAAAATGACTTTTTGAACTAGAGTTACACTTTGCATGTATCCCTATTAAATTTCAATATTTTATATTCAGTCCA
>CM053582.1:432171670-432185868 GCA_028627135.1 Pseudochirops cupreus
ACGCCATGGTTTTCTAAATCAAAGGGTCATGGGTCAAAGGGCCTAGAGGTCACGTACTCTATCACTTCATTTTACAAAGAGGATAATGGAGATCCAGAGAAATCAGGTGACTTCCTTGAGTTCACAAAGCCAGTTGGAGAAAATAGTTAGGAAGATAAAACTAGTTTTCTGATTCAATTTCCAACACTCTTTCTTCTATATCATGTTAGATTTTTAAAAATGCAGATTCAAGACTGAATAGAAGACTAATATAGTCTCAACATCTCCTATATTTTATTTTATTTTATCTTTTGCTTTTTGGAGGGCAATTGGGGTTAAGTGACTTGCCCAAAGTCACACAGCTAGTAAGTGTGTCAAGTGTCTGAGACTGGATTTGAACTCAGGTCCTCCTGACTTCAGGGCCAGTGATCTATTCACTGTGCCACCTAGCTATCCCCTATCATCCCCTATATTTTAAAAAAGAACAGCTATATGGCATGACATAGATTGGACAGAAGTATAACTTAAAAGCTCTAGTCAGTAGGTTAAGGATGATCTAGACTGGGAGAAATTAAAAGTGACCAAATTTGGATAGGAAGGATACAAAGAAGAATAAATACTTGTGGCAAAACAGGGAAATACTAAAGAAGAAATTTGATGCTCCTGAGAATCTGAGAATGGCAATGGAGCAGTAAGGCCAGAGACTGCGAAGAAAGTTAGGGAAGCTGTAAATGACAGAGATGAAAGGAGGAAAGCATTTCTCCCGATAAACAGGAGCCCAGTTTGTATGAACAGAGCTTATCTTAGCTGAGTAGAAGCAAGAGTACTTGACTTGTACTACAAAGTTTATTTTGCATTCTACCCTTGCATTATGCAGTAGTACTATTCTAATGTTAACAGAAATTTATCAGGACATTTGCCACTGAGTGTGTGAAAAGCTGTATTTGCATTTTAAAAAACACAGGTGAATGGATTATGCATACTTGTTTCACTCAATTTTCCATGCTCAAATAAGCCTTAGCACAAGGCTACAATGCTCAAAATATCCAAAACATGGTACTGGGGGGTGGGTTGTCTCAGTTAATTCACATATTTAACACTAGCTTCTCATTCCTTATCCCATCTCTAAGGGAAGTACTACAGAAAGTCAAGAAAATGAAATTTCCTTCTGCTTTTAAATCCTATTTGGCAATGGGGTGACACAGTTGGTAGAGTATTGGAGCTGGAGTCTGGAAGATTTAAGATCAAATGTTGCCTAACAGACTCACTAAGTGATCTTGGGCAAGACATGACATCTTTCTCAGACTGCTTCTTCATCTGTAAAACAGCAATAATAATAGTCTCCCAAAGTTAAGATGATCAAATTAGATGAATCACTAAGCAAACTTGAAAAAGATATATAAATTCTAGTTACTGTGATAGTTTATGCTATCATATATAAACTTATAAAATTTAAGGTTGAAAAAAAGAACATTAAAGATCATCTGAGCCAACCCCTAGCATTACCAACAAAGAAGTGACATTTCTTCCTAAAGATCACGGAGGCAGCAATTTGAGCAGAGCAGAGTTTTGGACCCGTTTCCTTTTGCCTCCAAATCCAGGATACTTTCCTCTATAGCACATAACCTTTAAACATGTAAAAATCTTCAATTTTTCATAAAAATTACTCCTCATTTTTCTGGACATGTTCACAGGCTGTCTCCTATGCCTGGAATGCTCTCCTTCCTCTTCTCTCCCTTCTGGCTCCCTTCAAGTCCTTGCTAAAATCTCATCTTCTGCAGGAAAACTTTCCCAATCCCACTTCATTCTAGTGTACTCTTCCTACTGACTATTCCCAGTTTCTCCTATATATGGCTTGTTAGAACATATTTGTTTGCATGTTGTTTCCTCCATTACATTGCAAACTCCTTAAGAACAAAGATTGTCCTTTGCCTTTATTTGTGTACCTAGAACTTAACCCAGCACCTGACATGTAGATGTCTAATAAAGCTTTATTGACTGTCTGTTCATTGACAGACACCACAGTACTTTCCTCATGACAAGTCACTAGAAAAGGCAGTGAGTGTATTATTATATAGATAAGAAAGCTAAAATGTAGAGAATTTAAGTCATTTACCCAGAATTACATAGCTGGTAAGTAGCAGAATTAGTATTCAAACTCAGGACCTAGATCCAATGTTCTCCTCATTAAGCTATTTGGCATTTAACTGATCGATAGCTAGGTGGCACAGTGGATGGAATACTGGGTTTGGAATCTTCCTGAGTTCAAAGTCAACCTGAGACACTTAGTGGCCTTATGTCCCTGGGCAAACACTTAACCCTGTTTGCCTCAGTTCTTCATCTGTAAAATGAGTTAGAGAAGGAAATGGCAAACTACGTCAGTGTGTTTGTCAAGTAAACCACAAAAGGGGTCACAAAGAGCCAGCCACAATTGAAATGATTCAGCAACAATGAAAGTAGGATTTCTGGATATCATTTCCCTAAATGTCCTATATTCAGCAATATCTAGCCAGAATTATTGTCCCCATCTTTGTGATGTAAGGCTATTGGATTCTTATAAATAAATAGAATAAAGATTCAGCATTGAATAGGTAAAATTCATTATATTATATTCCATTATATGAGCAAACTCAGTTTAATTAAACATTGAAACTGGAAATTACAAGTTAGTCAGTAATACTCAGTAAATGTTTAATAGTGCTATTACAATGCAGTCTGTGTGCCCTGAAAAGGGCCACTCGAGGCAGGGTTTTTGTGAATACTATGGTTTCATCTTTAAAGGAGTTAATGGGGTTTGCCTTTTTAATTCAAATATGTTGCTGCTTTTATGTGTATGGGCCTGAATGTTGTCATCTGAAAGGTACATATAAGTATATCTTCATTTACTTAATTATGTATTTCAGTTAATTAACCTTCTTTGACGTGATGGCAGCCTACACACCCAAGGACCAAGGTTGATTTCCTATACAAACTACTTAGCTTTGTACAAAGAAAAGATATTTCATAGTCATAAGATTGCAACTCAAAGCCTAACAGATTTTTCTACATTTAAAAAAATATGAATATAGTCAAGGATGATGAATAAGAGACAACAGCTTAACTCAAACTCAAAGCATACTGCTGACGGGGGTCAGTAGGATCATTATAACACAGTATGTCTTAGTGGGGTTCTGGGGAGGGTTATAGCTTTTAAAAAATTAATATCTCAACTTTGTCGTGATTTGCATTGATTAACGTCTTCATCAAATTGTCACCCTGTGTTGTGTGTCTTGGCAATGTGTTCTCTATGGGTTCAATACCACCATCACCTTCAAACCATGTATCACAACCATTGCTTCATTAGTTGTCTCTTTTACATATGTAAAGTTTTTTATGAGATGCTTAAAAAATCCATCAATGACATTTTACATATTCCTTCAACTCATGCCAACCAGAAGGATTGGAATACTTGCTAGAGAACCATGTAAAGACTTATCATGTGAAAAATCAAATATCATGAGGAAAAACCATAGGTAAATATCATTGGGGGTCTAATTAAATATAACAATTTCTATGAAATTCAGAGTTAAGAACGACTCCTTGCCTTTAATTCACTTTTCTCTCCACTCCACCCAACATTTTCTGCAATTTTGTGTACTGGGAATATTGACAGGAATTTCAGAGGAGAGGAATGACTTATCTTTATCTCTTTGTGATGAGCCAAAATATGATTACTATTGATTGAGTGATTTATAGCATATGGTGCCTCTCATTGCCCTCAGTGCTTTATAGAATTATAAATTGCATGTAATGTGTGTGTGGGATACACTCCCCCCCGTATCTGTCAATATATATTAGTGTTGTTTTTATTATTGGATATTTACATAGTATCTTTCTTGAAAAAGCCTAAAGAAATAGACCAAAATTCCTAATATCTTTCCTTTGCGGGGATTAAATTGAGGAGGATTTCAAGATATAGAATGTTTTTTCTTATTGATAAGTCACATTATTAGATGGGAGCTAGGTAATGATTTCACTTAAAAAAATATTTTTTCTCCTAAATGTCTTATCCTAATAATTTTTATGCTATCAATGTACCCATTCTACCGGGAAACTCAGAAAGTAAGGTCATATAACTTTTCCATGATAATAAGACAAGCATTGTGCTCAATTGATAGGATAGGACTTCGAATTCTAAAGGTTTGTGAATTTAATTAAATGTCTTCCAATCAGCAATAGAATAAGCTTTTTAAATGCAATGACTTGAGAGTTCCTGTGTTAAGTCCTCAATGTAATCATCTAACAGGTGTATCATGTAGGCAAGTCTATTCACATGCACGTTTGAGTTGCCTCAGTTTATTTATAACAGTTTCTGAAGAAGCTAAGGTTATCAGTTTGATCTCCGAACTGGTTTTGCATATGGGGGAAAAAAGGGCCATTAACTGTGCACAAATCCTAGCTAATAGTTTTTGTTTTTTCACACTGAATATAATTGGATCTAAGGGGATGGATAAAAGACTATATAGTTCCATGACAAACCCATTCCCTTTAGGAATAGAACTTGAAGTCCAGATTATTTGCCCGTAAATCAGTCTTATATGATTGAAGATATATGCATAAAATTCAGTATCATGAGTTATTCAATTTTTAGAAGGATATACTAGGGTCAGAAAACTGAAATGAGCACTGAATCTAGTACCAGAGAAGCTAATCGAGGGGAAAAAAAATTAATTCCCTCAATCACCCTCCTGCCCATAAGCCCTACCCAGTCCCAGAGGTATCCCTGATAAGTCTCATCTTTAGTAACTATAACAACCATCACTTTATCTGATGTAATTCCTCATCATTATAACAAGCTCAATTGTGTTTCCTGTAATTCCTTTACAAATAACCTTGAGTCGTGTGTATGTCCGCTTAATATCTCAAGAGAGGATCTGGGTGTTCTCCCTATATTCCTACCCCCACCTCTTCCCTCCTGGGGAGAGAGAAAAAAAAAATTATCGCTGGCTGTCTTCTGGGTGGCTGCGTTTAATCTCAGGATTAGGCAGAAGCCCACAGTTCCCCTTGAAAAGCTTATCAGCTTCCAAGAGACATTTACAGGGAGAGAAAGGCTCTAGGTTTGATAGTGGTAATTGTATTTAGCTTGTAAGATACAAGGCTATTTATCTTGTGACTGGAAAAATCACAGAGGAGAAAAGAAGTTTGGCCGACATAACCAAAATTAAACCCCTCTCCATTCTTCCCTCCTTCCCTGCACCTTTGTCCCCATGCTCTCCCCATTCACCCTTCTACCCCATGATTACTAGGCCAAAACCCCAGACCTTCATTTAATAAAGGTCAACCTATTTGGCATATCTGCTTAGAGATGATATGGAAAGGGATGACAGGATCAAAAATGATATAGGATGTCAGTGCAAAGAAGTGGTCTGGTATTGACAATGAGGTTCATCTACTGGCAGAGAAGAGGGAGATGGCATAGGTGCCCTGAACTATAGTGGCATTAGAAACAAGCATGAGACACAACTTTTTAGGGGGCTCAAAGATCCAATACTGGTGCATCCCAGTGAATTACCTGGATACATTTGGCAATGTTGAGTGTGATAAGAAGTGTCACATTCTGCAGTCTCCAGGAAGAACTATTATTCTAATCAAATAAAACTATCCAATGTAATTTCCAAACTGCCTCTTTCTTATTTTGGAATATGGGGGACAGAGGTTTGGAGAGGGGGATTCTCATGATCATCATCCATTTCTAGTCATAGAAATTCAGCTCCTCAGCTGTGGCCATTCTAAATTTCTGTTAAATCTATGGAGTGGTACTCACAAAGGACCATAACAAGTGAGCAATTTCTCACTATGTCCCTTGAAAACCACTGTGGTTTTGGAGACAATGAGGATAGGCTAAAGATCTGGCTCTGATAATTATTAGCTAAGTGACCAGTGACTTCAATTCTCTGAACTTCCATTTTATTATTTGTAGTATACAAATAATAATACCTTCCCTTCCCTTTTTCATTCCAATACTCCAATGGAGCTATAAACTTATTGATTTAGGCATTCCTTCTGATGATACAGATTGAAATTCACCCATACCTGCTTCATACCTCTTATCTGTGCCTCACCTTAAGTTCACCACAGTGGGTCCACTCAACATTCGAAGGGCCCTCCGTTGACATTGTCAGGATACAAATGAAACATATACTCAATTCACTGGTAATCTGTTGCTGTATCATCTTTAGTTTTCCATCATATATTTTGTTTGATGGTCCTTTAGATAATTTCTCCTGCAGAATTCCTTTTTTTTTGTAATGTTTTGTAATCTGCTCACATGTATCACACAATTGATACGTGGACCATTTTTGCGACCTGCTCCTCCCATACACACACACACACACACACACACACACACACACACACACACACACACTCTCCAATTCTACTGTGGTTTTACTATTTCATAGCTTGCTGCCACATAAAACCACTAGAAGAATATTGTTGTTAAAGATAGACTAGACACTTAGGGATGAATTCCCTGGCCCAAGGCAACCCAAGGAGTAAAATGTTATGAGGGGTAAATGAAAAAATGTTTATGAATGCACTCTGCAAAACACAAAGCACCATACTACTTTAAAGTGGTGGTATTATTATTATATTGATGCCAAATGATAACTCTGTAAGAAAGAATGAGCTCAATTCTGTCAGCTGGCAGATTAGTCTGGTTTCTTTGAATCAAATTTGTCAAGCATTTATTTGTGTGTTTGTATATACACATATATGAGTATACACATGTATATGTATACACATATGTATATATACATGCAGGTATATACACAAATATTTGAAAGTGTGTGTAGACCAACACACACACTCATGCACACATACACAGATACAGAGGCAAGGCATGAAGCTGGAAAGGAGAGGCATTTTACATCAAGATGATTTGCATAAAAGGACCTGCATTCATCCCTCAACTTCCTTGCTCTTGTCTATATTAAATCTGTACATGATAATAAATCATATTTTCCTAATTGAAATCAGGTACAAAGTGCTCCCTTGTAGCTCCCTCTCATACTTAATTCTGCATTAAAGGATAAAGGTACCTTATAGATTTCATCAAGTCAAAATGAAGATACTGCATGAAGAGAAGGCTAGAATCAAAAGGTACTCTAGTGATCATCTGGATCAAGTGGGTTTATTTAATAGATGAAAATCATAAGATTCTTAGAGATGAAGGAAATCATACAGCTAGTTAGTGACAGAATCTAATTCTAATCTAAGAATCTAATCTAATAATCTCATTCCCGATCCTCTCCCTTTTTCAGTATGTCCCTCCCCATATCAAATTGTGTTGAGCCATAAGAAAAAACATCCGCTTCTTTCAATAGAAGCCCATTGAACTTGGAAGAAAGAATTGGGGCCATTGAGTCAAAAGAAGGGAAAAAAATATGAAGACAAATGCTCTACACCCTAAGTGTCAAATTTAGGACGTCAGGCCATGCTGCCTATAAAAATCCTGAATGCTGCCTGAACCAGATTAAAATGAAAGTGGGAAATGTTTAACAAAATAAATAAAATAAAATAAAAATATAGATATATTAATTTGTTTTTCCTAAGTCAATATGAAGCCTGCAGGGATCTATTTCTAATTGAGTTTGCCTTTACAAATTTTTGAAATTTGATATGTACAAATATGATTGAAATTATATTCCCTTCCAATCGTCTTTATACATTTGTTTCCTTTGGTTTTCTTCGCCATCTCCTTTCCCTTCCCAGCTGAAGCTGAAGGTAGATTTTGTCTTGCACGGATGAATGAGCAGGTAGATGTAGTTTATTTTAATGCATACTCCAAATCTGGCAAAGACTCAAATCTTCACAAGCAAAGGTAGAAAGACAGGCAAAGACAACCTCCTGGCTAGGAATTAATGAAAGACCAGGGCCTCAGGAATTTCGGTTTCATGTCAAGCTCCCAGATTTGTTTTTAACTCTTAGAAATCTCAGTGACCTCAGCCTGTACATGGAGATCTACATTTAAAGTCTCTCTCATCCCAATATAAAGGGCGCAGAATATGAGAAAAGCTATTACAGTTTAAAATAAAACATGTCAGAGGCTTTCATTACCTGAACTAGCTTCTGGCAGGGACTACGGTTTATAGCCGATAAGGTTTCTTGTGGCCAAAAAGAAAAAAATATATATATTTTGCTTTAATTTGGGAATGGCTCTTGGAAACAAGGAAATTGTTATCCATAGAAAGAAGTCTTCACTTAAAATGCTCCCTGGGAGCTGGCACCACAGGAAGACCATATTCAATTTAATGGGCTCACTATTGCCTTCTTGTAACCCACAATTAATTCAGCTCAGTAGTCACTCAGCATTTGAATATAGTTCACCATTGGTATTTTTGAAGAGAAAAAAAAAGAGAGCAAATTAGTCTGTTAGAAAGTATGTACAGAAAACCATCTTGAAGTCACTTAGTCTTCTGAACAGTAAACCATATTTAGTGTGGTGGTTCCCATGGAACACTACTGTAAAAGACCACTTTTTATAGATGGTCATATTCCTATTTCCCAGAGCCAGGATCAAATTGAAATAATACACAGGTTATCAAAGAATGGTAGTTCTGTTTGTCAACCTTGTTAGGGGTTATCTCTTGAAATGTCATAGGATTACAGAGTTTAGAGCTAGAAAGGATTTGGGGGGCTGAATTCAACTTTCTCATTTCAGAATCAGGGTGTCCCCTTAGTTTGATGTACCTTGCCAACCTGAATGTGAGACAGTGGCACTTGATTTCCGAAGATAAATCTTGTGCTCCATTAGTGTCTTTGTGATGTGAGGAAGAAGGTCTTAAGGATGTTTGATGGAACCCTTGTTGCAAATTTATATTAGAGCATGGATAACAGTAGCATAGAATAGGCACATAAAAACAGGGGGCAGTCTGCATAAACAAACAGAATACCCCTTGGAGTAGAAAATAGATCCTTTAGAATATATCGGAGGAAACCTAGTCCCAATATGAACTGGGTCTTACTTTTCTGTGAATAAAATCATGCATATTTATTAATTGGTCAATAAATATTTATTAAGCACCTTCTTTGTGCCAGAGACAGTGCTAAGTGCTGGGTATATTTAAAAAAAAATTCAAAAGACAGTCCCTGCCTTCAAGGAGCTTACAATCTAATAAATCAAAATCACAGGAAGTTGGGAAAAAATCTTAGAGTTGATCATAAAACTCTTATTTTACTAGGGAGGAATAGGAGGCCCAAAGGTAGGAAATTATGTAAGAAAGGTCATATAGCTAAATGGTAGAACTGGCATGTGAAATCATGTCTTTGAAATACAAGTTCTGTGGCCTTGTCTAGTCAGCCATAGGTATATTTAAGAAATGATTCTTAAGAATCTAATCTATACCAGTTTCCAATGAGGACTCTAGCTTCAGGCTGAAATGAATTCCTTTTTCCCCTTAAACTTACTTTTCACCTTCCCACCTCACTTCCCTTACCACTGCCTCCAGAAGGTTTTAAGACAAGAATGGAGGCATCATATGGAAAATTTGTCAGTGCTTGAAAGGTCATTCTGGGCTGTTTGTTCTTTTATCTCACTTTCTGAGTCCCTGATCGTTCTATTTACAATTTCAAAATATAACAAAATATGACTCCCAAAAGGATGCTTTTTAAAAAGTATTATTTATTCCTGAATGGATTGTTAGATGATTCCTTTTACATTAGTTCTATTCTCATTTTGTGCTCTTCTTGACTGACATCTGGGATTCAAAAAGAATCAACCCTATATGCCCTGTGTCTGACTGGTCTCTAAAGAGTTCCTGGTTGGATGTTCCAGTAAGCTGTATAAAGCTCTATCAATGCCCTTGAGAAGACTGCACAGCAGACTAGCTCATTTCTGAGTGGGGGACCTCAGTGAAGCATAAACTCTCTGATATCACGTTCTTTGAATTGTAGCTGCTCTGTGTTTCTTTGCCTTACGAGCATTAATATTAGACAAATGATGGTATTTCTTCATCAAATGTTTCAGTGATTAGTATTATCTCCAAAACAGAATAAATACATGGATGGAGTAGGAAAGGTGTGAGAGAAATCGGTGTTTCTGCAACCATCTGGGCAGAATGGACTGATTTGTTCAATGAGACTCGGGCTCAGGAAGATATTTTTAATGACATCTTTAGAAGGAAGCCACTCGTTTTATGTAGCTGTTATTGCCAAATTGTGCTTAAAATACAGTATAACACTTTACTCCAAGGAATTCTTCCAATACGCCAAGGAGGTAGG
Organism: Pseudochirops cupreus; assembly: GCA_028627135.1. NCBI lineage: Eukaryota > Metazoa > Chordata > Mammalia > Diprotodontia > Pseudocheiridae > Pseudochirops > Pseudochirops cupreus. Next base: position 432,181,910 of record CM053582.1, read on the forward strand.
TTGGGAAGAATAAAATTTAGTAAGCTAAATTCTTCCTATTTTTCAGGTGAGAGAATGTTGAAAGCATAAGAAAGTGAGTCACCTTTAGTCGGTGCAAGCAATTTCCAGAGCTTAATACAGAAGTCAAATCCTAACTTGGAGGATCATAAGGTTTTCTAATTTAGGTAGCCAAGGGTAAATGGTAATGGTTCATTCGAATATTTAATGCTATTTCAACTGAATATTATACAGAGACAGAGGAGGGCAAATAATGAATTCTGTGGTGTCATGTATTTTATTCTAATTATGCAAAAGAGGGCAATTAGATCTAGCATAGTAGAAATATACAAAGTAAATTCGAATAATGTGACCACTTCATAGGATTCATTATTCTTGCTAATCGGGACCTTACTGTAAGCCCATTATCAATATTTTAAGAATGACTCTGCATAGGCACATCGCTGCCTAGAATGAACTTTTACTTCAACATTTTTTAGTAACCTAACCACTGACATATTGATTATAAAATCAATTTAGAATCACAATGGGACTTAGGGATCATTTCATCCAGGGCTTCTTGAAATTGGATTTGTATATACATATATGTGTGCATGCATGTATGCGTGTTTAGGTATATATGCACATATATATATATATATAAATATGTATGTGTGTATATGAGGAGTATAACAATGCCTTTCACTACTTTATAGGGTAGTTAGGGGTAGAAGGAGAATTGAATGGAATAATGATCGTAAAATTTGAATAACTTCCCAAATCCTTTATATGGAGGTTTCTATGTTAGAGGTAGCTAAGTGGTACAGTGAATGGAGGACTGGATATGAAGTTAGGAACCCCTGAGTTCAAATCCAGCCTCTGACACTAGCTATGTGACCCTGGGCAAGTCATTAAGTCTCTCTTTTCCTCAGTTTCTTTAATGATAAAATGGGAATAATACCCCTCTCCTAGGATGGAGAAAAAATTAGAAAATATTTGTCAAGGGCTTTGTAAACCTTAAATAATGTTATTTTATCATTATTTTGTTTTTAATGGAGTCTACAAAGCAATAATTAAAGAGACCAGGTTTTCCCCTTTTCTGGGGAAGAAATGCTGCAAAAGAAAGCTACAGTTATATATTAGGAGCAAGTTGCAAAGCCGCACATTATTAGAAACAGAGCACACAAAGAATTTCTGAGATAGACAAACACTGAAGGGTCAGCAGGTTGCTTACACATCTATAGCTTTACAATGGCCAAAGATATTCAAGTTCTATTGCTGGCAGTTTAGCTTTGTATTTTCTGTGTGAGCTTAGGGCATGTGGTTAATACCAATTTAGAAAGCCTTGAAATTCCTAATAGAAACATAGACAGACCCTCCAGCAGCACTAGCAGGGCCAATGATGATATTCACAGAGCAGGATTGATTTTTTTTTTTCTCTATGAGCAAATGAACAGCTTCTAAGATCTCTATCCATTTTGGTTTTCTCCCCCTCGAGGGTTTAAATAACATGCATTTTTGAAAAGAAAAGCATTTCTATTAGTATCTTGCATTTGGATGCCAGGGAAACATCCTTTAAAGCCTTTGGCTATTTGCAAAGGCTCATCCTCTACAGGAATACCTTCATCAAGGACCATCTCTGACAACCCAAAAGTACTAAAAGAAGGTCATTTGATTACTATATGGAAAGTGAGATAGTGAGACCAAAGAAATAGAATTAATTTCTCAAACACCTTTGGGAACCCAGAATGCAGATTTGTTTTGTTTTGTTTTTGTTTAAACTTTGCATTAAGGAGGAAAGACTGCATATACTGAAGCTATCAAGAGGCTATAAATTGAAACAAGGTTGACTTAGATGTGGCAATCTGATCTTCAGTGGTTCTCAACCTTCCTAATGCTGTGACCCTTTAATACTAGTATGTGGGCATGTCTGCATGTGGGCGGACCCGCCTGGAGACGTATAGAGGAGTGGTGTCTCCATTCCTAAGACCATTGGAAATACGTGTTTTCCGATGGTCTTAGGCGACCCCTGTGATCCCTGTGAAAGGGTCATTCAACCCCCAAAGGTGTCACGACCCACAGGTTGAGAACTGCTGTTTTAAGTAATAGGTTAAGAAAGGGTCCTGAGACACAGTTAGGTGTAGTGTGCCTTGGGTATTTCTCTCAAGTGGCATAATTAAAAAGTAAACTGTTTATTGGTGGCATGTAAGTGCTTGGTAAAATGCTCAGGGATTTACCAGTAATCACCTGTACTTACATCATTGGGAGGTAGAGTGTGACAAAACTTAGGGTCTAGGGCAGGGGTGGACAACCTGGGGCCTCAAACTTCACAGAACAAATACCCTTACTAAAAGGATTTGTTCTGTGAAACTTGGAATCAGTCCAAAGGCTGTACACGAGGACCTAGAAGGCCACAGGTTCCCCACCTCTGGTCTAGGGAATGGTGACAGCACTCACATTTAGTAAGAAATTTCACATTAGAGAAATATGTGACAGACAAATCGACAACAGTAGTTGACCTCTGAATTTGTGGCACAAAATCCCCTGACGAGTTCATCTTTAAGATGAGTCAATTCTATTGCATGTGATCAGAGATGAAAACATAACAACACTGTGAAAACTGGGATGGAAAAAGAGAGAAAAGGAAAGGGATTTTTGAGCAGTCCCCATTTAAGGTAGTAAATTTTCTCTCATAATGCCCTTGGTACTACTAGTATATGGTTCTGGAAGCTGTCCTTCTGTAAGTTCTTTGAACTCAAAATTAAAGCAAAGACTTAAACATGCATACTCAAAAATAACAATTGTAATATCCTTTATCCTAAAAATGCCTACTAGGTCCTAACTTTAAGACAGGAAAGTAAATTGGGGAAAAGAGGGAGACAATATTTAAACAGGTTACCATTATGGCTGGAATTTGGCCTTAATTTTCTTTTCACTGTCACCCACACAAATGTGAGATGTTAGAACATAGATTCATTCATATACCAATTAAGGTTTGTAATACTTGCAGTTAGAAAGACCATGGCCATCACTATCATAATTCTGCCTTTTATTTAAATTCTGTAAATGGCAACATAAATACCAGAGCTGCTATCAGCATCCCCTGGATCTCTCTACTGGATTCAGATTAAGGTCAAGAATGTTGGATGTCTTTTCTTCAGTTATATATCTTTCTGGACTACCATTTAAAACAAGCTAATGATGACATAGGCTCCCTGATTTAAAACTTGAAGGGACTGTATCTAGTCCACTTGTTTCATATACCCAATTCAATATTTATAGATGAGGAAACAAATCCATAGAACCTGAATGACTTGTCTAAAGTCACACAGACGCTAACTCGCAGAGTGAGGATCTGAATCCATGTCAATGAAAACTAACTTGGACAGACTTCAAGAGATAGTGGAGGGCAGAAAGGCCTGGCATGCTAGGGGAACATAAAGAGTTGGACATGACTGAATAACAACAACCTCTGACTTCAAATCCAGCAGTCTTTCCACTATACCACATTTCCTCCCTAGATTAAGTATGAGCCAGCCAGCATTAGGTAGGTAATCAATGGGTTGTTTAAGCAATACCTGGTTAATAAGCCTCCAGAAGCTTTCTGTGGGGGTCTGAGTCCAAGATTGTGTTTTTTCTTCACTCATATGAAATCCACAAAAATGAGTTTATACTTATATTTTAATAATTTGATGGCAGCCCTGAGAAAATATCTATTAAAGAAGTATGAATGGGAATTTGAAGGATGGGAGGAATTAATATAAAGTGTGTACCTGAGGGATAATGTTCATTCACTGGCCAGTTGTCAACCTGAAGTGTGGCATTGCCGCCATTCCTGGTGAAACGAACAACATGGTATTTGCCATCATTTACTGGGGTACTCTCTTCTTTGATGGAGATATCCACTGTGCCAATGTTGAAGACCACTCCTATTTTACCCTGTTCCTGAGAGACAAAATAGCAAAGAGTACCATTAGAATCCA
>CM053582.1:432186368-432204204 GCA_028627135.1 Pseudochirops cupreus
TCCTCTGTAACCATCTGGATCCAATGGCAAGATATAGATCAGGATGACTGGAGATGACCCCCATGGGAGCAACAATGCACATGTCAAGGGGTGATGGCACCTAAAAATCAACTCACTTCATTCTCTCACCAGAATTACAAAGGGTGTGGCAGGCCCATGATTCTCTCAGGCAATCTGGGCCTTCAACTGCATCTACAAACAAACACAGAAGCTGTGATGAATGAACTAGAGCTCTCTGGGTATACCTGCTAGGGGACTCTATTTTGTCAGCATCTTGATATGAATATGCTAAGATGGAGTCTCACTTTTCTAATCCTTGTTATCTTAAACAAAATGGCCAGCCAACTTGATATTTGAGCTGTAAATGCTTTGTCTATGGCTTCCACTTGGTGTGTGTGTGTGTGTGTGTGTGTGTGTGTGTGTGTGTGTGTGTGTGTGTGTGTGTGTGTGTGTGTGTATGTGTGTGTGTAGTGAGATAGTGTTGCAGCTTGGTATATCATGCCCATGATACTTTATGAATCTCCTTTTATGTTGGATGTTGCAATTGCAACATTCTCTCCTATCAGGGTTTGGATTTTATCTGTGTTTTACTGATTGAAACCTTGATGATTTTTCTTTCCAACTCAAGGGAATAATTCTGACTTACCCCCAACTCACTATAATAGCTTAAACAGTACCCCCCACCCCAACAAGAGAAATTTATCCATTAGAAAAGCACAGCAGGATGGCGGTCCTACTGGCTTTCATCCCTGTGTAAAATCCTTTGTGGGCTAATGGTGCTGGGGTATTAACCATCTGGCCACATAAGCAGAGGAATGCAAAATTCTTTTCATGTACTACTGGATCAGGTTGGTAAAGATCACCAAAAAGAAACAAAGAAATCTGAGAAAACCTTGCCAAGCACAGTGATCTAATTAGAATCCAAGGCTTTTTGAAACATACTCGCCACTTTAGCACCAATAGAATGCTTCTCCTTTCCAAATCCATGTACTTCTTTGATAGGATATTTGCTTTTATATTCAGAAGCTTATATACACAAGCCAGTAAGCTTTGTGTCACTGCCAACATTGACCACCTATGTTGCTCATACTGGTGTTGGAGAGACTGCAAATCACCCTGGTGTCACCTTTCCCAGGTGGTGTGGTTTAGGTTTTAAGTACTTTGTAAACCGCAGTTCTCTCTCTTTCTCTGTGTCTATCTATTTATCTGTCTCTCTATATGTAGAATTCAAAATATATACACAGGCATATCTAGATATCAGGTACTACTAGCACAGAGCTTGGAACACAGCAGGGAGATTTAAAAAAAAATGTTGATTAGTTGATTGATTGTATTATGGCATTTCTGTTGTGGTAACTGGGCAGTTAAGAGGCAACAGTGGATAGAGTGCTGGTCCTGAAGTCAGAAAGACTCATCTTCCTGAGTTCAAATCTGACCTTAGACACTTACTAGCTGTGTGACCCTGGACAAGTCACTTAACCCTATTTGCCTCAGTCAACTCATCTGTAAAGTGATCTGGAAGGAAATAGCAAATCACTCCAGTATCTTTGCCAAGAAAACCCCAGATGGAGTCACAAAGAGTCAGGTAGGACAGAACTGGACATGAGAGTTCAAAATAAATTGGGATTATTACATCTCCTTTGCTCTAGAAATTGCATTCTCTTTATTCTGAAGGGGCAAAAACAACTGGAAATTAAAAGGATGTCCATCCACTGAGGAGATCAAGGGATAAATTGTGATATATGAAATGTGATGGAATTTCAAAGCCACATGGAAAGACATAAGGACTGAAACAGAGTGAAACAAGTAAAATCAGATTTTAAATAATAACATCAACATTGTAAAAGCAATTTTGAAGTCTGTATAAAGTGAGCAGAACCAAAGGAACAATTTATACTATAACATCAGTACTATAAAAAGTTAATAATTTTAAAGACAAATTTTATGAAATGATGAACTAAATGAATAGAAGCAGAACAAGTTATACAATGACAATAGTTTCATAAATACGAACAACTTTGAAAGATGTGAGAACGATGCTTAATCCAATGGCCACCCATGATTCCAGAGGACCAATAATAAAGTATATTATAAATCTTCTGACAGAAAGGTGATTTAGGGTACAAAATAATAGTATTGTTCTGTATAGCCTATGAGGGCATTTGTCTTGCTTGGCTATGTATATTTGTATAAGAATTATTTTTTTCCTTTTTTTCCAATGGCATTGGAAGTAGGAAAGGGGGGAAATAGGTAAGTGCATTTAAAAAAAAAATAAAATAGACAAGTAGGGTCCCATAAATGTAGGACGCTTCATGAACTTTCAGACGAACTTACTGTATTTTCAGTTTTACTTGATTGACTTGCTTTTCTTTATTACATGAGATTTCTCAGGGAATGAGGTAAAAGGCTATAATGTAAAAAGAAACCATATTAACAAAAAATAATGTATTCATGTAGGCTGAGATGAGAGGCTTTTATGAGCCTATTCCTGATGTTTTTCATCCGTACTTGCTATATTTCTCTCTTTCTGATTAGAAGGTAAGTATGTTGTGGGTAGGGGCAGTCTTGTTCTTTTCTCTTTTTTTCTACAGCCAAGGCTGCCTGTTGCCCAATGATTCCTCAGTCAACACCTTGTTAAATGACCTAGCATGAACGTATCTTGCCCCTCATCTGCCAAGAAATACCACTAAGGGTTGCTAGAAATCCTTTATCTGTGATCCGTTTGCTTCATGTTCACTTTGGGCTAAAGTGATCAGTTTTTGGATGGTGATTTTATAATGCATCGATATTCTCTCTCTCAACAATTGGGCTAGGATCATTAACTTGTTTCCTATAGTCCACTCAGCAGCCATCATGGTAATGGTAGACAGGCCCTAGTGAACTGTGCTAAATTTGATTTGTTGACCCAAAGGTAAAAGACTCAAGGCTCCATTACCGACACACTGGGACCACCCTGTTTCACCACTTGGCCAGGATTCAAATTGCCAACCCAGAGGTGAACAGCTTTACATCCCATTACCAGTTCCATGAGCCATTCATTCCCTGTGAAATGCAAGTTTAACCTTTGGCCTCTAAAGGATGTAGGACTGTTTGTTAGTAAAAACTTTTTGTTGCTCAGACTTTCCCTTTTACTTCTGGATGCCTTCAGCCAAGAATTGTGACTGACTACAAAATATATAGGATAGTGGGCCCAAGAAGGTGGGCATACCAAACTATTCACTCTTTGTAGCAACTTTACTGCTCTCATCTTGCACTAATGAAATTGGTAATGTACTTTACATGCTACTTCATTGGGGAGTCATGGTATTTCTGCAATTAGTCAATACATATTTCAACATATGCTATGGACTTAAGAAGGTCCTATATCTGGTACTATGGTGATGACTGAAATGTGAGACGGATTTTTTGTTCTCAAGGAGCCTGCATTCCAACTGTCCTCTGATTTCCTATGGTCTTTCTTATCTATTCCACCTTTTTGGTTCCTATCACTTTCTACTTTGTGACCTTTCTGTTCCTTAAATTGTTAAGCTGTCAGTGTGTTTACTTGTTGTCTCCATAGGTAAGTTTAATGATACAAGGAAAAGAAGTGTGAGCAAGCAGAAAATGATAGATATAAATGATGTAGCATGGATAGTAAACATGGGGTGAGGGATAAGGGGAAAATAAATGGTTTAGCCATTCAGAGATATAGGTGAAATGATAGTACTAAGGAAGAAATATTTGAAAAAAAATGGAATGAAAAATATATACCAGCTGTAGGGAATAAAGAAAGGGAAAATGTTCCCCTAAGTCCCTGGCATAAAATGTGGGAGGAATCAATGGGTCAGTTATCCCACTTTGACCACTTACTGCCTGAGTGATCTTAAAGAAGTGTCATAATTTAATTTTAACAAAAGGGTAAACTGAGGCAGATCTTCACACAAAATAACATTTATTAGCAGAGGTATGGTACCTGTCAATAAATGAGTCAATGGATCTCTTCTTTTAATGCCAAAGACCCCGAGCAAAGGGACAGTTCCCTTCTGTAGGGTTTGGGAAATACAGAATGAAGAATAGAACAGGGTAGATGACATCGTGGAATTAAGAGCAACATGACTAGTTACAAAGCTGAGGTGCATGGAACAATATAACTGGTTGAAAGTTTGATAATGAGGGCTAGCAATGTCCTCCTTTACTTCTTTACTCATGAAACTAAGAAGTGTTTTTTTCTGAGTCCAGGTGTGAGACAGTGGCCCAGACTTTTGAACTGCAAACCAGGCACCCTTGAAGGATAGCTTGGTGGATTTAAAGATATCCGGCCCAAACTCCCTTACTTTCTCACACATTCCCCAAGGTTAGCAAAATTCCTTGAGTTGGAGAGGCGGATTTTTAAACTTAACCCATTACAGGCCAGCTGAACTCTGAGCTAAGCTCAGAGACAAAGAACCATGACTCATGCAGTTACAGGACAAAAGCACCTACAATACAATATCAATTACTTGCCAATAGGAACAATAAAAAAATGGTACAGGATCAATTTTAATCTTCTCACAAGTCATTCAAACTCTGAAGGCTTCAGCTTCCTTTTCTGTACAATGAAGAGGTTAAACTATTGTGCATGACCTTTCAACTATAAATCTATGATCCTACACATATTGTCCCTTCCAAAATTAAACTCATTTTGCAGAGACACAAAGGCTTGCAAAGATAAATTAAAACTTTTTTGGACTCAAGAAATGGAATGCCCAATAAAGTGAAAATATTTCCATGCTTTGTAAATGTTTGAACTCCCAAGGAATTTTTCATTACCTGCTCAAAAAGCAACAATTCCACCTCCCCCACACACTCATAAACCTCAGTAAATTCTTTTTTGCTGAGGAAACACAGACTTGTGGGTAGTATTTCAAGTGTATTTGTGTAACACACAAACATGAACGCAATTGTTTTCTCAGTATATGTGCCTATCTATCTAGAGGCACCATGGAATAAGAGAGAGCTGGATGTGGAGTCACAAAGACATAGGTTTGAACTCTTCTATAGACACTTAGCTAAGTGACCTTGGCTAACTCACTTTACCTCACCAAGTCTCAGTTTCTTCATCAGTAAATTGGATTAATAATTTCACCACAGCCTGCCTTGGATTTAGGAATACCCAGTTTCAAGTCTTGCCTCTAATATATACTAGCTGTGTGACCTTACTTCTAAGGACCCCATTGAATGTCAGCTACAGGGTGCCCATGATGACCCACTTCCTTCCTCTCCCCTCACTCTACACTCTTCCCACTCCGCAAGTTAAAGCACCTGCATCAGGATTATTTGTTGTTTAGTTGTTTCAGACATATCCAGTTCTTCATGACTCCATTTGGGGTTTTTACTGGAGTGGTTTGTCATTTTCTTCTCCAGAGCTTTTAGAGATGAGGAAACTGAGGCCAACAGGGTTAAGTGACTTGCCTAGGGTCATACTGCTAGTAAGTGTCTAAGGCCAGATTTGAATTGAGGTCTTCCTGACTCCAGACCCAGCACTCTATACACTGTGCCTTGTAGCTGCCCCATTGGAGTATTAGGATGATCAAATGAGATAAAGATACTAAAAACAAAAATCCAGCTATTATTTTTTTTCTCCTTGCCAGCAGGCTACAGACTTTGTAGTGTCTCAGTGGCCTGCATTACATAGTCTCAGTTTCTTATCTACACATCCTTGATCAAAACACGTGAAACCTTCAGAATAAAAACCCCTTCTCCTCAACAGAGAATGGTACGTGACTTCCTGATAGCAGCAACAGCTCAGACACCTAGACTGTCTAAGGAAAATCATGTTGAATGAATTTTTTACATCAGTGAAAGGAAACCACCTTGTAAAAACTGCTAAGGATTTGAAACATAAAAGAAAAAAGTTGCATCATTCTCAAATATTTATTGAATTTCTATGTGCAAGGAAAAACATATTAGTGTGGTACTACCTAGAAAAAGACATGGTTCCTGCCCTCATGGAGCTGGAAAATCAGATTTAGAAAAAGGAATAAAAATTCCAGAACTGGAAGGTAACTTATAGGCCAGCTAGTCAGAAAGACAGCTAAGTGGCTCAGCAGCTGGAGTACAGGGCTTGGAGCCAGGAGGACCTGAGGTCAAACCTGTCTTCAGACAATTACCTTGCTTGCCTCAGTTTCCTCAAAAAAAAGCTTGAGAAGAAAAAAGCTAAAAAAGAGCTGGAGAAGGAAATAGCAAACCTCTCCACTATCTTTACAAAAAACAAATCCAAAATGAGTTTTCCAGAGTCAGACAGACTGAAACAGCTTAACAATAAGTTGAGTACAGATGAAAATAGTACACATGAAAAAAAAAACAAACGGTAGCCTACAGACATTAAGGGACTGGCTCAAGGTTACAAAGGTGATAGGCAGTAGGGCTGAGATTCCAAATAAAGTCATCTAATAACAAATCCAGAACTCTTTGCACTATACTTTGTGCAAAAGAGAGAGATCACAGGATCATAGAACTTGGAGCCAGAAGGAACTTTTGGGGTCATCTAATCCAAGCCTCTCATTTTATGCATCAGGAATTTTTGAGCCCAGGAGAAGTTAAGTGACTTGCCTGAGGCTGTGCAGCTAGGAAGCATCACAACTAAAACTCAAGTCCAATGATCTTTCCACTACACCTGGCTGCCTCATTAAAGGGAGAGAGCTCTAGGTGGAAGAATTGAGAATCGAATTGCATGGCATTGATTACAGGGGTAGATTCATGCAAATCCACCTCCTCTACATCTCTCCCTTTCCCCCCGCTACACTATGTTTCCACTGCCAATAACCTACCACTATCAGGCCTTTATTTCTATCCTCTGGGCAACTGCAATACTCTGCCAATAGGGCCTCGCACCTACACTCCCTCCCTCCAATCTATCCCTCATATAGACTAACTTCATGTTTTACATAGATATGATCATGTCACTACTTTGCTCAAAAATTTTCATCTTTTTGTCCAAAGAAAAAAGTTACCTTTCTTTGCTTGATGTCCACAGTCTTTACTCCACAGACACATTACTTTTTCTAGCTTTATGATATATAACTCCCCTCCATACAATCTATATTTCAAACAATCTGAATGACTTTTGGCCAAGCAAACAGACCCTGAGATTCTCAGCCTCTTTGCATTTGATTTTACTGTTGTTGGTAACGGAAATGCCTTCTCTCAACTCTGTTGAATTCCTATATATCCTTTTAAATGCAATTCAAATGGCACAATTGCACGGAATATTTCATTTAGATCTCACACTGTACTTTGTTGAGTATTAAGATTTAGCTCAAGCACCACCTCTGTCAGAAGACTGTTCCTGGTCCCACCCAGATGTTAGTGCTGTGTATTCTAAGGTTACCTTCCAGCTACTCTGTATTTATGTTGTATTTCCTGATTTAGGTGTGTTTTCCCCTCCCATCCCTATTAGAATGTAAGTTTCCTGAGAGCAATGTCTGTTTTTGCTTTTTCTTTCTATCCCCAGAGTAAGTGCCTTTAAAAAAAATGCAATTCCCTGCCCCTCCCCCCCTTTGCCCAGGTTATTTAACTATTTAAAGAGAGCTCCAGGAAGACAAGAAGAATGTCTTACCAAAACTTTGTGTTCCCCCAGTGCTCTGCATAGAGTACGCTCCAATTAATATTGGGCAGATACAGAGAAAATGGAGGGGAGGGGATATCTATCATTTCTTGCTAAAAGAAAATAGAAAACTAGGTCCTGGTGCCGTTATTCTTGAGCATTCCTTTATTTCTTACCATTCTCCTTTGCGCTAACTTCAAATGGCTTTCCACAGGCGGATACCTAGAGGCAAACATCTTAGCCACAGACAAGAATAGGCATTCTTTAGTAGAGTACTGTGTTTTATTTCTGGTTAGACTGAAGAGTGACTGAAATGAACAAGGTATACCTTCTTGACTCCCTGTAAGACTGGATGGGTCTTGTGAAATATAGAGCTAAAAACTCTTCCTGAATCCCAGTCCCCAACCCCTTGGGAGAATGAACTCAGGGAGCAGCAGAATCTGCTGACATGCTCCATACAGTTAAAAGCAGTTTCATATACACTGTCACATCTGATCCTCACTGTAACCCTTTGAAGTAGGTGGTGAAAGGCAGCATGACAAGTGACATAGAGTGCTAGATTTGGAGTCTGGAAGACCTTGGTTCAAATCTTGCCTCTGGCTCCAAACAACTCTGTGACCATAGTGATGTCAGTTACCCAAAATGAGTCTCAGTTTCTTTGTCTTGGCTCAGATAAATATATCAGAGAATAATAGAACGTCAGACTTGGAGTGACTTCCCTGGCCAAAGGGAACCTCTACCCAGAAAATATTCCCCACTGGAACATGCCAGAAAAGCATTCACCCTGCCTTTTCCAGACCATCTCCGATGGGAAGGAAGTGCTATCTATGCTTGTCCCCTCCACACTGCTACTTTCCCCATAGTGGTTTCTAGATTGTGAGTTGGAATAAGAAATTAAATGGCAGGTTTTTTTTTTTTTAGTTTTTTAGAAGCCATAAAGGCTAGCAGATGACATAGAAAAAGTTAATAAGCTCAGAAATGCATTATATATAAATACATACAGTGTGTGTGTATACATATATATGTATATATATATATATGTAAAAAGAGAGAGAGTATTGTATAATATCATCATATTTTATCTTTTAATACCATAATAATTTGGACTTCTCTGGTATAAAGGGAGGGCCAAAATTTTTCAGGTGGATTTTCCAGATTGTAGGGGTGCCATGCCCTTAACTCCTACAATGTGGAAAAGATAGCTATACAAGAAAATCTATCACACATCCAGACATCTCTAATTATTAGAAAATTTTTTTCTTCATGTCAAAACGAAATCTGCCTCTATGCAACATCAACCCATTGCTTCTAGTTCTGCCCTCTGTCGACAGAGGGATTATATGTGCTCCCTCTTCCACTTGACAGCCCTTTATATGCTTGAAGACAGCTTAATTGTACGAGTTAAACAGCTTCAATTCTTTCAATTAATCTTCATCTCATATAGACTTAATGCCCTTCATCACTTTGATTACCTTCCCTTCAACATTCTTTAGCTGATTAAAACACATCCTAAAACGTGGTACATAGAACCGAATATGATACTCCAGATTTGATCTGACAAAGGCAGAAATCAGTGGGATTATATTATCAGATCCTTATTCCTGATTGTCCCTCTCATCATAGGGCTTCCAGTCTGACAAAATCTCTTGTACTCTATGTAACCTAGCCAATAGTTACTGATTTTATCACTGTGTGAGTCAGCATATTTAGGACAACAGAGATGGGCAAATTTGAGATTCATTAATGTCTTGTTCTCAGGAACCTAAAGAAAGGTTTTACCCTGAAATCTGGATATCATTCTCATTTTTAAAATTCCTTAATGACTAGTCAAGAGAGATAGTTAATAATAGAATATAGAAATAAGAATTATATATGTATATATAAATTATATTCATATATGTGTATTTGTATATATACACATATTTACACATAAAAGAGCATTGCATTTTAGAGTCAGAGGACTTGGGTTGGATTCTGGGTTCTGATGCTTATTGCATATTATTACATAATATTACATATTATTATATAATCTTACATATTATTATATAATCTTACATATTATTACATAGTTGAAAGTGGGCAAATTACTTATCCACTCTGGGTCTCAATTTCCTTATCTGTCAAAAAAATGAGAGAACTAGGTGATCTCTAAAGCCTTTCTCAGATCTAAATCTTTTAAGTAAAAAAGAAACAAGCAAAAACCAACCAAAAATCAAACACATACCAGTTCCTAGTATCTATAATAAACCAGAATGAGCTTACAACATTTTATGTTGATATTGATAATAGCAATATGCATTCAATGATTTTTATTGTTAACATTTAATTCCATGACAGAAATACATCATAGAGCCATTGGAGTTAAACTCATCCCACAAGCAAAGGGAATTCCAAATCCAATTTGTAATGCCTTTCATCAGGTCTACCCAGATTGCTTCACACTACATGCTTCTGCTGGCTTCCTGAGGGGGCCCCAGATCTGTTGCACTGTCACTTCCATGAGTGCTCTAGCCAGAAGTCTTTAACTCAGCCCAACTCTGCTGTCAACCCTAAATCCCAAGGGATGCATATAATCACCATATTTACTATGCTGGCCCCAGAGATAATGACACCTCAGGCTCTAATGAAAGCAACGTGCACATGTCACTCTGGTAGATGCTCTGCACTCAGGCAGAGCTGACTGTCAGCCGTCTCTGGCCAAGAAGTACAACCTGTAATTTAGATAACGAATGGAGACATTTCAGAAATCAGTCATTTCAACAGGCTGCCTTGATTCGCTTGTGTTCCATTGTCTGTCACATGTATCTTAGCACCTCGAAGGTGGTGCTGGTGGGAGGAGGTCCCAGGAGACTTAAAATGATAAGAAAGCCATTTGAGAACTTAAAAGAAAGATGGGGGATGGGGAAGGAGCATTCAAAATTTCAAAGCTGAATATGAACCAGGATTGAAAGCATGCTGCCATATTTTTCTGTTATTTATACTCTCCCATTACAATATAAATGCTGGTTAACCCAAAATACACAAGCAGATCCTGAACTATATTTCCAATTTCATCTCTACTGTAACTACATGCCATCTCAAGCCCTCCACTTCACCCAAAGCTGTCAGCCAGTCAGTCAATTAGCATTTATTAAGTACTTAATTATGTTTCAGACACTGTGCTAAATGTTGAGGATACAAAGAAAGGCAAAAAAACCCAAAACAAAACAAAAACAGTCCCTGCCCTCAAGGAGTTCACAATCTATGTGGGGAAACATGTAACCAATTATGTATGAACAAGCTATATGCAGGATAAATAGGAATAACCAATAGATGGAGTATATATACTAGAATTAAGGGGATCCATAAAGTTTCCTGGAGGAGATGGGATTGTAACTGGAACTTTAAGAAGCTGGCAAAGCCAGGAGGCAGAGATTAGTAGGGATAGTATTTCATGCATGAGAGACAGCCAGTGAAAATGCCTGGAGTTGAGAGATGGAATGCCTTGTTCCAGGAAGAGCAAGGAGACCAGTATTGGGGATTGAAGAGCCATGATCGTTGTAGGAGATGTATCGTATAAAGACTGGAATGGTGGGGAAGGAGGGGCTGGGTTTTGAAGGACTTTGAATACTAAACAAAGCATTTTATATATGATTCTGCAGGTGATAGGGACCCATTAGTGTTTATTTAGTAGGGGGGATGACATGTTTGGACCTGTGCTTTAGGAAAATCATGTTAGAGACTGAGTAATTGATGGAATAGAACAGAAAAATTCTGGGCAGGCAGAGGAATCAGAGGCTATGAGAACAACCCATGTGTTCTCTCTTTGACCTTATTGCATAAGTAAAATTGTTCAATTCAAGCCTGGTGAACCCTAGTACTTGTAAAGTGTGTTGGAGAAAGACTTGATATAGAAGTTCTCAGGTTCTGCCTTTGATTACTGAGTTAGATATTTGAGAAGTCCCTAAAGTGTACCTGAACAAGGAATCTTTAACACATGGTTTACAACAGTATCATAGCTTTAGTGTAATAAGGAAGATTAGAGTTCATTTAATTCAACATTTTTATCTGAGAGATAAGGAATGGATGCCCAGAGAGATTCACTCATTTACCTGTGGTCACACGGATAGATCTCAGAGTTGGGATTTGAACTCAAGTCTTCTGACTCCAAGATCCACTATTTTTTTTTAAAGAATACTACAATGATTTTAGTGATGTTTTTGTGGCAAAATTGTACATTCTTGCAGGAAACTTTCTATACTTCATACTTATTTGATAACCCTAGAACATCTGGCCTATAGGGAGTACTCAACATATTTTTTTTATTCATTTTAACCATATGCCACTCTTTCTTCCACCTTCATGCTTTTTTTCTCTTCTTTTATTTTCTGTTTAATGACCTCAGGAAGTAATAGAGAATTATTTTCACCCAATTTAAAGACTTTCTAGATGTAGAAAATATTTCATATCATAGGTATTTTTTATCAGAGAAAAATCAGTTTTTCACAGATGCTGCATTAATTCTAACAAAATTCTTGTGAGGAAATAAATTATATTGCACAGTATTTTATGTTGATTTCAGTTTATTGGTTGTCCTTCATTCTTGAAGATGACCAAAATGACAACACATAAATTGGGGAAAACATATAGTGAGTCTGACTGCAGTGGATCAGACCAATATGAGCTCAGAAGGCTGTACTACAGGGCGGGTACAAATAGTCCACGTGGGCCTGTGGAGTGGAGTTGTATTTACATTTGTGAATTTCACATTTCTTTTGAGCTGCTGCAATTCTGCTTTATTGCCACACCAATTATCGAATCTTTAGTATAGCAAGAGAAGCAGAACAACTGAAATGCAAGGGAAGAAAGGAGCAGATACAGGTGTATTAAAAAAGTTCCTTAGTGCTCCTATTCTGATGATGGCTACAATCAAATAACATTTCAGAGTGAATGATGTGTCCAAAAGGAAAGAAGGGAGAAAGTATGGCAGGTATTTGAGGAGCAGCAATTTAACCAGTTTGCATGGAATATAATCAATGGAGTTGTAGAAGAAAAAAAAATAGCAAAAATAGGAACTCTTTAGTTGAAAGCATTGGATGATGAGATCACTGAGAAGACACAGAAAATGAAGAAATGAGGTCTCAGGAAAAGAGTCTTGAGTAATATCCAAATTTTGAGGAAAGGGGAGAAACGGATTGAAGATGTAAGAAAAGATCATTGATGGAGCAAGTTCCCAGAAAAAAATGGCAATAAATGGGATCAAGGACACAAGGACAGAAGAGGGATACACAAATATCTATATACAGAATGAAGGAGAGAATGATAAAGACAGAGAGGAATCCTGAGGTAAAGGGAAATTACTGAGACTCATAGAATCCCACTGGAAGAGTTTTTGCTCTGAACACAGGAAATCTCTTAGCAAAGGTATAATACATTAACTTACTTTCTGAATTTGTTATATAAAACCTGAACAGAATTCTCTAGTTCTATTCAATTGACTTTGAATTGGTCAGGTAGAATGAAGAAAACTAATGAATAGACTGCATGGTTCATTTGTTATTTACACAATTTAAAGAGAACTCAAGGGGGGATCCATCATGTTGAATTGGTCCCCCTGTGGCATATTTGTAAAAGGACAAGGACTAAACTCATACAAGATTGCCTGGTACAGTCTGAAATCCACATCTTTGGAAGAAGTTCTCAAAACTGATGAGGTCATTAAACCACTGGAATATGATGGTTATAAGCAATATTCTGTTCTATTGTCTATTCACTGTGTACTGGTAAGAAATCTTTGTTTTATTTACTTTTGTCAAAAAACTCTAAAGAAAATCATATGTTGAGATTTTGAACAGTATAAAGACAGACACATTAGAGGCATCATGGCTTAGTAGACTCAAGAACTGGGTTCAAGTTCTGCTTTTTAACATACATTTTGTGATCCTGGGTAACTTACTTAACCTCTTGATGTCACAGGAAACTTTCCAGACAGCTTAAGTGACATACCCAAGGTCATACATGTAGTAAGTGGTAGGACAGAGATTTTAACCCAGTTATTTTGACTTTTAACAGTATATATTTAATAACTGGTATCAAACAACATTGAAAGAAGTTTCTTGTAGTGGTAATGTAATTTGACTTTGAAGATCCCTTTGTGTTGCAAAAGTAGCAGGTACTTAGCACTTAGTAATTGATCAAGCCTCTATTAGGGAAACAGAAGGTACGAACTCCTATCTTCTGTTGCTGACATAACAGGAAGGAGCTGGCTGAAATAGGAAGCTAATGCTGTGTGTATATAAGAAAAGATGGGGAGAGAGAGAGAGAGAGAGAGGGAATTTTCTTGGAGCAGGCTCAGTAAAGGCTGAAGAGGAGCCAAGGAGGCTAAAGAGGAAAGCTCCTCCCAGGTTTGAGAAAATGATTTTGATTTTGAAAACATGGATGGAGTGATTTTGATTTTGGGAACCAGCTGAAACTTCTGATGAGTCTGTGGGCCAGCAGGAGTTGTTGAGGATTTCTGAGGGCCAGCCAGAGCTGCTGAAGACTACAGAAGCATGAATGTGATGCTGGTACTTTGTGCGAACTTGTTTGTGGCTTTGTTAAGTCTTGACTTGCCAAGAACAGAGACTGGGAAGGATTTGAGATAGATTGGATACTGTGAGCTGCAACGTGGAACAGGAACTGTACAGAGAGGTAGACAAGGACCTAGGAGCTTTCTGCCTTTGAACCCAGGTGACAGTTTGGTAAATCCAGGTAGGATCTGGGACCAAGGCAGGAAAGGGATCCAGGGAATCTGAGAGACCACCCCAAGTCAAGCTGAAAGAAGACTTTACTTGGATACTGTGTACTGACTAAGAAATTGTAAATTTACTAGGGACCTAGGGGTGAAGGGTCTGTTTAGTTTTTAATGATTGAATAATGAATAATGAAGGATGATTGATTGACTAAATGATTGTACTTAGTGATTGATGACTGAATAAGTAATTGATTCGTAACCTAGTATGCCCCATGAGTGGAAAACTTTGAATATTGTACTTTGTGATTGAATTAAGGATATTGTGAATGCTTGAGTTACTAAATGATTGTTCTTTGTTCAAAACTTTGTGACCACTGTAGTGGAAACTATGTGGCCATTTTCTGTGATAAGTTGTTGTGAACGCTGTATCTTGATTTTCCGTGATAAGTTGTAACATTGTGAATGCTGTACCTTGACTTACTGTGAATGTTTTGCTTTGATTTGTTATGGAATAGAGTGTTTACTATACTGTGTAATCAGAACCTTAAAAGCTGTTCACAGTAACATTCTTCTGAAAAGCTGCTAATGCTTGGCTTTACATTTCCTCACCAGAAGTCTTCTAAACTAATGAAAGAGAAAGGGGGGAGAGAGGAAGAGAAAGAGAGAAAAAGAGAGAGAGAGAGAGAGAGAGAGAGAAGGGATAGAGGAAAGAAGAAAAGAAGATAGGCACTATGTCTTTTCTGTTAGTTCTCTATCCACTGCCAGTGCTTTGGATACAATAGGTCCTAAAAAAAGTGTTGAAATTAGTGAAATACAAAATTTCATAGCAGCCTTAGCTAGCTGATTTGAAGCCAAATTTTTAAGACTGAATATAGTTCCATAAGATAATATCTAATTTTTTAGGCCCCATGATATCTCATTTTAGGTCTTTAATTGCTGTGAATCCCTAAAGTCAGAATCTTCTATAATCTTACGACCATCATCATCTTCTTATTGATGATGAAGCATTTTGCATTTGGTCTCTTGTATCCTAGGCTGAATAGTACACAAGAATATGAACTATATTATGGTCAAACCAACTGGATTTGAAGTATGATGTTTAATATATTCCTTTTCATGTCTCCAGACTCCACAGATTTTTTTTTCCCTCTATACTTATAAAAGCAAAAGTATGTATATATGTGTGTGTGTATGCATACATATGTGCATGCATGTATAAGAGTACTTTTTAAATCCTTTTTTAAAGAAAGAGTTATTTATTGAGCAACCTGTGTATGGTAAGTAAGATCCTGGGAGGCATTTAACATAAATTTCCCTAGAAATGGAGTTTTCAGCTGGCTTATGAGGTTGTTATTTGATCACAGACAGATTTCAATCCAATTCAAATGAAATAATGGAGGTGAAGGCCCTTTGAGAAGTAGCAGTGGCATACAAATTTCAGCTTTGTTATTATAATATAATTCAACAAATATTTAGTATCTCCTATGTTATAAGAATTCTACTGGTGCTAAGAGGAGGCAATGGAATGAAGGAGGAAGTGGCCTAGTTTCTGCCCTTGAGGTGATGATAATCTTGTTGGGAAGCCAGCACTTACCCACAGAAAACAATTATGATCTATATTTTGTAAAATATCTACTTGGAGAAAGACAGGTGACAAAATGTGCACTGAAGGCAAGAGTTGTAGGATTTCAAAATCCTAGATATACAACTGAAAGAAATCTGAGACACTATCACCTAGTTTACCCATCTCATTTTATAGAAACTTCCTATCAAAATTTTTAAAGTAATTTGAGGATTCACAGGCAAAGGAAAAACCAAACCTGAAACTAGGTCCTCTACTTCTAAATCCAGAATTTTTGACCAATATACTTCTCTTGTCTGACTATTGTGGAAAATTTAATTTGATCATGATTTTCTGCCATGTTCTTCATTTAAATGAGGCAGGCTCTGGTTGTGTTTGTCCTTCATTTTCACAGAGGACCATGGCATCAGGGAAATGATGACATGACCTGCAGTTGACTTTGATTTGAGTGAGGCAGGGCTGTACAAAGTCACCAGCCTCACTTTCTCCTCTAGAGTCATCTGGATCCAGTGATCAGATATTCATCAGGATGACTGGGGATGACCTAGGATGCAATGGGAGACCCTGGTCCTTTCAGGCTAAAGCCTTTTCAGGTTCTCACTTAGAGTGAGGTAACACCCATTCAGTGAATAGGCCTCTTTAAGAAGTGAGTCAAGGGATGTCCCCTTTAATTAGAAAAAAAGAAAAAAAATCAAGCTGGGAGGGAAAGACTTTTAGACTTGCTGTTCCAAAGAGAAAGAATTACCATTGACATTAATTGTAAGGTGGGAGGGCCCAAAGAAAGAAAGAGAGACAGAGAGACAGGGAGAGATGGAGAAGGGGGGAGAGAGAGAGAGAGAGAGAGAGAGAGAGAGAGAGAGAGAGAGAGAGAGAGAGAGAGAGAGAGAGAGAGAGAGAGAAAGGAAATAAGAAAAGAAGGAATCTAGCCAGTAAACCCCAAGTTAAGTGGGCAACTTCTGGCCCTCAAAATTTACTTTCCTTTGGAGAGAAGGAGGGGCAGAGGAAGAACAAGAGGGAGAGATGAGCTGAGTTACCCAACTAGTTGGGTCCTCATTCAGGCAATTCGGTCTACTCACAGGTTGTGTTTGTCCTTCATTTTTGAAGAGAATCATAGCATCAGGGAAATGATGGCATGACTTGCAGTTGACTTTCTTTTGAGGAAGGGAGGGCTGTGCAAAGTCACTAGTCTCACTTTCTCCTCCAGAGCCATCTGGATCCAGTGACCTGATATTTATCAAGGGTATAGTTTGGACACCCATTCATTTACCCTTTGTATTACCGGTGAAGTGTGGTGAATAGGAAGGGGACGGTAGAGTTACTTACTTACCCTTGAAGATTAAATATACAATTGTCTATACCAGGGGGATACAAACTATGGTCTGAGGGTCAAATGCAACCTGTTCCTGTTTTTCTATGGCCCAACAGCAACTGAGTCACAGTTTGCAGACCCACTGATCTAGAGTGTTTAGATGTTGTCTGCTAATAATAGCTCCCATTTCTTTAGGGATTACATTTTGCAAAGTGCTTTCTTCACAACAATTTTGTGTAGTGGTTGTGGCAACATTATTTCCATTATACAGATGAGGCCCTGTAATAGTAATTAGTTTAGCAGGATACTTAGCACTTAGTAGTGCTAAGTGCTAAGTGTGGAAGATGCAAACTCTGTCCCACTGTTGAGAAGGCATGAACTCCCCTGTTGATATGGAAGAAGGGGATTGGCTGAGGTGTGTATATAAGCAAGAATTCCAGAGACAGACAGACAGAATTGGAATGTTGCTCTGGATGAAAGAAGAATTGTGGAGACTGAAGCTGGCTGAGAGAGAGAGAGACAGAGAGGGAGAGAGAGAAAGTTTCTCTCCCAGCATCTGAGAGACAGAATTGGAATTTCGCTCCCCTTGAAGGAAGAATCCTGGAGACTGAAGCCAGCTGAGGCAGAGAGCATCTGAGAGACAGAATTTGAATGCTGCTCCTGCTGAAG
>CM053582.1:432204704-432220145 GCA_028627135.1 Pseudochirops cupreus
TAATGTTGTGAATATTATAATGTTTTGAATGTTTGTCTTGATTTGTAATGGAATAAACAGAGTGTTCACTATATTTTGTAATCTGAACTCTAAAGGCTGTTCACAGTAGCATTCCTTTGGGAATCTGCTGGTGCATGGCGTTACAGGCCCCCAGAGGTTAACTAGCAAAAAGTCAAGACTAGCAATCAAACTTAGTGTAGAGTGTGACTATTATAAGCAATTTTCAGGTATTTTATTAAATGTAATTACATAATGACCTAGTGTGAATTAGGAAATATTGTTACACATTTTCAATTCAAACTCCTACTATATGTTTTATGATACCAATATATCATTAATCAGTTTCATCTTCATCTTACAATTCCTGGTATGGTTCTTCAGCTTTTTAGATATTTATTTTTTTACTTTTGTAAAGTTAACTTGAGGAGAAAAATATAGTTTGGGTTACTTTCAAAATTTTGTAACTTAAAAAAAACATATATATTTTTATGACATTATCAACACTAGTTTGTTGAATTGTCAGGGATACTGTTGAGGGGATTCATACATGTGGTAGATAGTTCCCACATAAGACTTCTGAGGTATCTTCTACCTCTAAGAGGATATACTTCTGTTCCTTGTCATAAAAGACTGACAGTGAGACTAAGCAGAGCTGTTTGGGTTGGGAACCTAGGATCTAGTACACAGTAAGTTCTTTTTAAAAAAAATTGTTGACTTAAATCTCCTTAAAGCTGCTCTCTGGGTAGGTACAAAGTGTTTGAAGCCATGACTTAATCTAATGGATGGGCCATTTACATTTTTCTTTTGTTTAAAATGGAGACATATTTCTACTTGTGTTATAGCATCCGTTAAAAAAAAATAACTATTGAGACGTTTAACAATAAGAGAGAGAGAGAGAGAGAGAGAGAGAGAGAGAGAGAGATTCCAGGATTAGGGAGATGGTAGTCCTTCTGTACTTTATACTGGTCACGCCAAATCTAGACTGTTGTGTTTACTTCCAGGCACCATAGTTTAAGAAAGATCCTGACAAGAGGGAAAACCTTTAGATGAGAGTCTTCAGTACGCAAAGGGCCTCAAGTTCACACCAAATGAGAACTGATTGGATAAACAGGCATGTTTAGCTATGGGAAAAGAAGATAGTGGGGAGAAGACAGCTATTTTCAAGTATTTGAAAAACTGGTACATGGAAGAGGAATTAGACTTGCTCAGTTTACTCCCTAGGAGCAGATCTCAAAACAACACATAGAAATAAAAAAGAAAGAAATTTAGCTTTGGTGCTAGGAAGAAAACCAAAAAACCAAAAAACTTCCTAACAAAACAAGCTGTCCAGAAGTAAGGTGGCTTGCTTTGTGAAGTTCTCCCTCCCTGAAGGGCTTCCATCCAGTAAAGGTTGGATAATACTTAAGTTTGTTATAGGAAGGGTACCATTCATTTTAAGTCAGAATAGATAGCTGAGGTCTCTAACAATCTGAAGTTCTGCAATTGTTATTTATTATCTGAGCTAAGGTTTTGAGCTTGAGTTATATGTACATATCTTTGGTATTGTAATTATTTCTAATTAGACCTTAATATCAGAGAAATACAGCAAGACAATGAATAGAATGCTGAACCTAGAAACAAGAAAAGGTTTCAAATCTCCCCTCTGGCACTAGCTGTAGGATCCTATGGAAGATTCTTAACATGTCTAAGGCTCAATTTCCTCTTCCATAAAAAAATAGCAGTAATAATAAGGTTTTCTCACAGGTTGTTGTACATGAATTGCTTTGCAAAACGTCAAACTCTAAATAAAGTTCATGTATTATTGCTGGAAAGATTGGAGAGAGGGAAAACTTAGGTGTTTCCTTAGTTCTGTTCCTTCATCCAGGAACAAAATATTTTTTTCCCTTACTTTTTTAGCCCATGTTCATTTCTCCTGGAATAGGCATGACCTAGGTAAAGAATCTTTTGCTTTTGGCTATTGATTTTTTATCTCTGTAAACCAATGGTCAGATTCATTTTTGCTTCCCTTTTGCTCTCTGTGTTCAAAGTGAGTCCTACCACTGCACTCTTCTTAAGAATGAATGAACAATGTCAAATGGCACAAAAATCATGAAAACACTATCACCATCCTTGGACCAAAGCTAAACTCAGGATTTTGAAGAATGAATCTTTTCTCTGGAAATTCTATTTCCAGCAACAAAAAGAGGAACCTGTCTGTATTTAAGCGAGCTGAAAAAAATGGAGATCATTTTGACACTGCATCAAGGTCTTTGCAATGACCTATGAAACACTGCTGATCAATAGGAAAAAAGAGAAGCAGAGCTAGAAGGCATCTAGTGACTCCTAAATTTGGGGCAAGTCATGACCAGAGGAATAAATGAACAGACAGAGTGACATTATAGAGAAAGCAAAAAGCAGTAGGAAAGAAAAAATTCTAAAGTCTTATTATTGAAGACCCAGACTTCCAATGTAGATATTTATGGGTTTGACTTGAATGAGAAGGAAAGCTTTCAAAGGAAGTTTGCTGGACTTGGAAGGCAGTGTTTTTGATAATCCTTTTCTCTTGGGATAATAAAACCTTCAGTACTTAACACACAAAAACATGGTTGTTGTGATTATCAGATGGGGTAATATAGTAACAATGTTAATCATAATAACTGATTTTTAAGTATTCTAAATTTTTCAAGTCACTTTACATAGATTTCCTCATTTGAGCCTTACAATAACCCTTTGAAATAAGTACTATAGTTATCATGACTTCATTTTACAAATGACAGAACTGAAGCTTGAAACAAACTGTATATGGTCAAAGAATTAACTAGCATCAGAGTCGGGTTTTCAACCTATCTTCCAGGCTCTAAGGGTGGCACTATATCTACTATATGTTATGTTGCTTTATATTTTTTTTAATAAAACTACTTTTTATAACTTAAAGCATTATATAAAGCCTGCTACCTTCACTATTTTTATTATTGTTGCTGTTATTTAACACAGGAACTATACTTATATTTTAACACAGTGTTTGGGAATATGAATTTATATATATATATATATATATATAAACATACACATATAAACATATGTATATATATTTATATATACACATATACATATAAACATATGTATATATATATATATATATATTTATATATACACAGACACACACACATATATTTAAAGATACTTTCTAAGGACAGAAGTTCAAGAGACAATATGGCACCAGATTTGGGAATAGGAAGATCTGAGTAAAGAGCTTGTGTTACCTATTAGTAGTCCACTATCTAACCATGGGATTGTTATGACACTCAAAGGAGATAATCTATGTAAAGTTCTTTGCAAAACTCAAAGCACTATACAAATTTCAATTATGATGATTACTCATTAGCAAAATATTTGCAATTATTTCATTAAATGGAGCTTGATAAAAATCAATCACTATTTTCCAATGTTTACAAGAAACGCTTTGGAACACTGTGGGCTAAGTTAATACTGCTGCCTTTCTCTTCGTACTTTCAATTGGTCCAACTATACCTTCTTCTACTTCAAAAAATTGTATTGCTAAGTTAAGCAAACAAATAGGCCTTGAGAGTATTCTGAATTGGTCAGTCATCCAACTCAAAATACCACTTCCAATCATTGTGAAATGTGTCGCATAGTGTATTTCTCTTGTAACCTCTGAAGCATACAATTCATTCAGTTTTCCCTGTGAAGGAGAGAAGGAGTAAGTGGGGATTTATTATCAAAGGCTGAAGCCCAGTCCATACTAAAGGTCAATAAACAGCAGAGCACCTGATTCTTAGGTTTTCGCCCACTAGGCTACTTCTTCTTTGACCGCTATAATATATTTTCATGATATCAGCTACTTCCTCGCTACAACTCTTCCCCTTCAGGAAGTCACCTCATGAAATAATCAATCTAGTTTATTCTTCTGAATGCAAAGATTCCTAGTCAAGAACAAAACTCCTGTCTCCATGTACTGTCTACTTGACTGGATTTTTTTTTCCATTTTTGTCCTACATTCCTCACTAAATTAACAAATTACGCAAAATATCATTGACATTAAATATACATATATGTTCATTCACATACACACAAACTCACTACTACTAAATATAGACATTATTAGCGTTGCCACAAAATTTTGCAGCTAAAAGGTCCCCACTTTACAATTAATCTCTAAGATTTCCTTCTCAAAAATTCTGTATGGTGTGCAAAATCTCATATTTCCTAATTTTCCCCTCTGTCTATATGAAAAATCTATATCTTCTTAAAATTTATGCCTACTTCTGTTATCTCATTATGTATGTAATCATATATCTTTGAATATGAATCAGATTATGAGGCAGACATGAATAGGGGGAGAGAGAGAAGAAAGAGATAAAGGGAGAGAAATCTCAGGAGAAGATACCTATGACATATTCTCATGATATGGAGAGATGAAAGGCCAGGGAAGGGTGAGTTAAAAACCTTGCCTCTCTATCTCTTTGCTCCTCTATTCTGTCCAAATAACTCACAATTAATGCACCAAGTGGAGACATTTCACATTTACTCCTTAAGATCATACTGACAGCTTCCCAGCTGTTTCTGTGCTATTTTTTGCCGTGATGGCATGGGTAATCCACAGTGCCTTCTCATTTACTCTGCCAACAGCACTACTGCCTGCTGTTCAGTTCTCAAAATCTGTTCCCTGACTAGAGCTGTATCATCTTGTCCATTTCTCAGTCACCTTGCAAAATAACAATTTTAAGTGGCATATCCACATGGCCATAAGGAACACGGTGGTGATAGTAGTGGTGGTGATTCAGGGGGCAATGATAACAGTCAAGTACTTTGAAACATTCATTCTTAAATCTGGAATTTATGATTCTTGTGAGATATTTCAAAAAGAATTAAAAGATATTCGAAGGCAGTGCAATGTGGTAGAACTTTGTCTGTGCTTGGAAGGTAGGGACTCTTGGAAAAAAGAAAACCTGTGCTTAACTTCTAACAGTTACTATGTGTGTGATCCTGGGCAAGTCACTTTATTTCTATTTCTCAGGCAGCTCCCTCGGCCTAGAACTTATCTACTAAGTTAGAGACTAAATGAGCTCTGAGTTAGTAGGTGGAGTTTCCATTGGACTGACATAGTAAAGTTGTTGATGATGACCAATTTTTTTTAATAGGAGTGCTAACATATAGATTATTTCCCTTTAGAATGAATACTGTTTTCTATGAAATACTGTGGTTTGCTGAAAATAGGAAAGGACTTTTGTCACCAAGTAATCTACTGACCTTAAATATTTGTAATAATGTCTACATTTTATTCTCTACTAAGAACCGGAAAACTTTCTATTCTTCAAAGTTTCCTTGGCTTGGAAAGTATGGGAAAAAGGGAAACAATTGATAGCTGAGTGAGTGGTTATGATGTTTTAAAACAGGCGTGCTAAACATACACAGGGGAAGAAATGAAAGGTTCAAAAGAGTTTTACACCTCCCCCCCCCCCCAAAAAAAATCAAGCTCTTCTAATTCATCCCATTTTCTTCTGAACAATGATATGGAATGTCTCCTTCATAGCCTACTACACTATACTAAAATTATGAATTCCCTCTCTAATAGGGATAGGGACTGAACCTGTGATTTCACTGGTATAAAAAACCTCCCAAATGATGAAACTCTCTCTACCAATGCAGATGAACCCCTTCAGTCTTATAGAGTTGCCTAGAGCATTAATTTCAAATTCAGATAGAAGTGGGAACCATTAAAATGTACATAAGGATCCCTACAGGCTGTATATTGGCCTAGAAAAGCACATATTAACATTATCTGTGTTCTATTGTGTTTTTATATATTTTGTTGAACATTTCCCAATTACATTTTAATCTGGTTCAGTTCCTCTCCCCCATGTTTTTTACACCCCTGGCCTTCAGCACTGAGAATTAGGTCAATTGCCTAGAGTCTCACAGCTGGTTTGTATCTGCAGAGGGGCTTGAATCAATGAGTTCATCCCTCTATCTACTATGCCATGGTTGCCTGTGTACTGAGATTATAAAATTATAGCCAGGAGTAACCTTGGGCACCATCTAACTTAGCCTTCTCATATTAATTGTAAAGAAATTGAAGATTAAGTCATTTGCCCATATTCACACATCTAGATATTAGGAGGAGGACTAAAAGCCATTTCTGTAGTCTTCTATTCCAATATTCCTTCTGCTACAGCAAATAATCTCATCAGAGTGAGCAGCAAAGGAAAGTATGCTAATATGTCACTTACGTAGAATTCACATATAAATGAGAACCAGGAAATGCTGGGGGAAGGGGAGCAAAAGCAGGGGTGATATAAGCCTCAAAATGGATGGAAAAAAAAATAAATGAAGGCCAAATACCAAAGTGTATGTACTTTACTCATAGGAGAGACGTTCAAGTCCTCATTCTGAGACTACTATTTTAAACACAATTCTAATGAACTTTATTGTCTGGTTTTTCAGTGTATTGCATATTATAAACAGTGAATATGAAGAACAGGAGGGGCTAATTGAGAGAGGCAACATGGCAGCAGCCCAAAGTGCAGACTAACAGTTTAGCAAAAGAAGAATGAGAAAAACAATGAAAAGCAGAAATAAAGTTAAAGGCATAGTATCTGAGGACAAGTTAGTGCAGGGGTGAACATAAATATTCCCTGTTTCAATATTCCCTAAGGACATCACTGATATTCATAATGGTGACCAACATGATTCTGAGTTCCCTGACCAATATACCTTGGAAGTTTATGGGAGAGTTAAACAACACCAGTAATTTACCGTAACAAAAAGGCTATAGGGACCTTTGTACTTAGTCATTAAGGGGAACATATTCAAAATTATGTCCTTCAATTAGTTTTTCTACCTCTTTTTCCATTTATTAATTCTACTTTTTAAGAGTCCTTCTCTTACCATTTGGCCAATTCTGGGTTGTTCTACAGTTTTTCCCAAACTGTGTTGCAGCCACCTAAAAGGGCCACTACTGGTGATGCAATGTGTGCTCCAGGCTGGCCCCACAACCTGGTGTCAACCTTTTATGATTTCTACTGCCCTAGAAATTAATTTGACATGCTGTTTTAAAGTTGTTGGAGGGGAATTTTGACAGAGTTCAGCTGGGCTGCTGCCTCTACTCCACCATCTTAGCTCCTCCCCTCCCCCATATATTTTAAGGGACTAATAAATAACTATCAATTTTTAAAAACAAAACATCATTTTAGGATGCAGAGTATGAGCTTCAAATACCTGCAGAATAAAACAACCTATTCCTTGTTGCTTGCAGATAAAAGAACTGTTATTATAATCTAGCCGTCAAAAGTCCTTTTCTCTCCCTTGGTATGTATTGTATTCCTACCTCCATCCTTGTCTAAAGAATATAAGCTTCTTGAGTGCAGAAACTACTTCTGTTCCATCTTTTCCTCCCTAGTGGTTAGCAGAATTCCTTACACATGGTAGATGCTTGTTGGACTGAACTGGATCAGAATGTATATGTATTGAAGAAGGGAAGAGGTGGGTGATTTAGATGAAATGGTAAAAAGAAACAAGTTTTCCAACATTTTTCAAAAAATTTCTAGACCCAAGAAAATTTTCTCCCAAACTAGAGAAAGTAACGCTCACTTTGATTTCTAGAGTAAATATCACATCAGTAATTCCTTTCCTCACAGGCTATATAGTCAAATAACAGCTATAGAGAAGGCAATCTTATCTATCATCACCACCTCCACTCTGAGAGAGGCAGCTGAAAAGACCAAGAGCATCTGGATGACTCAGACATCCATATAATCTGGGAACAACCCACACACTTGAGGTGGTGTAAAAATTATCCTTACTAATGGGAAAGATGACAATGATATGTCAGAGAGGAATGTGAAAATTAAATGAAGTTTTTGAGTAGCCTTGCAGATTATAAGCCTGGTAAATTTTATCAAGCCCTTCACAGATGTTACATGATTATGAAATGCTTAGCAACCATACACTTTGGTATGTCAGTCTTTAGAAGATACACAGTTCTAGTGTTATGACCCTACTTTCCATCTTAATTAGAATTATTGTTTTCTCTATGATTTCTTTAATAGTTGATCCAATTTATTTCTTTCAAATAAACAGACATGGAAACTGATTTGAAACTATTCCATCTAAGAATCATTTGAAAGAACTGAGGAAATTTGGATCGAAGAAGGCAGCTAGGAGAGGAAGAAGAGGAAAAATAAGTAGGTATAGTCTTCACATTTTTAGAAGGTTGTAAGGTGGAAGAAGGATTAGACTCATACTGACTAGTCCCAGAGGGAAGAGGTTAGCTAAAGTTAATTTAATTTAATTTAATTTAATTTATATATCACCAAACATTTACTGAGCATTTACCATGGGTATGATACTATGCTGGGCACTAAAAGTACAAAGGCAGAAACAAATCAGCTCCTATTTTCAAAGAGTTTACTTACTTCTGGAAGATGCGCATGTACACTGATAAGGAATTTGAGAAGACATAATGAATGAGTGAGTGAATGAAGGAAAAATCCTTATACATTATGTATTGGTATGATGCTAAGTGCTAGCCTATAGATCCCTATAAAATCTCCACTTTCAAGGATTTTATATTTTAGTGGGGGAGTCAAGACATATAAAGGAGTGGCAGCTGCTGTGCGTGTGTGTGTGTGTGTGTGTGTGTGTGTGTGTGTTTGGTCAGTGGATTCACAAGGATTATGACTTCACCTATAGGGCAGTTAAGCGGTATGTCTTTTTTTTTTTTCCAGTACAAATTGTACTTTGAAAACAGTGCCCAGAAAAAGGGGGTAGTGGTTCAATAAGGTATGCACCTATTTCATTATGGCAGATGGAAAGATAGAACAGGTAGATCATTGGCTGAATAGATGGAATAAAGCATAGTTCAGAGGACAGCTAGAAATAATGAATTGAGTAAGTCTGCCTTCTACCAGTTGCCAATTAAGATGGCTCTGCCTTAGGGCATGTGCAAAAAAGGAGTGTGGATTCCCTTCCACAGAGATAGAAACAAACTTTCAGGAGATCTGATATAGAAGGTGCTACTTTGCATGAGAAAAAGTATAGAAGTATCTGATCTGAGTAGAAGGCTGGATGAAATATGAGGGGTTTGCCCCTGCTGTCTGTTAGTAAGAAACAGAAGTAGGATTTAAAACCAGGTCCAGTAACTCCATATTCAGTTTTCTTCACTAACACATCGTTTCTGCCTTAGGATAGGCTTAAGAATAATGAAAGCTATGACTTAGCTGTCATTTGAGTGATAACCTTTTTCAGAATCTGCCTTAATAAGTGAATGCTGGTTCCTGCAATTCATTAATGAATAAAATTTAGACAGGAAGAAAAAAGTGCAACCACTCATTATGGTGGACGTTGTCCATATTTCGTTGGTCTGTGGTTGCTGACTACCTTTATCACTACCTACAGTGGCTGGATGTTGGATAAGAGGTGGCAACTGAGGGGAATATTGAATAAAAGAAAGATTCTGAGATATAGAGGTAAAACATAAGGACCTATGTAAAGGCTTGGGGATGGGAGAAGGAATGTTGAGTTCAAGAAAAAACTAGAAGGTAGAGAGTACATGAATGGGATCCATATGCAATAAGTCTGGAAAAGAAGATTGGAACCAGGTTGTAGAAAGCTCTAAATTCTAGGATGAGTAATTTGCATCTTATTCTAGAGGCAATAGGGAACTATCGAAGGTCTTATCTAAGAGAATGACACGTTTTTTATCTTAGGATGATTATTTATTTATTTATTTTCTTGGCAGCCATATGTAAAATGATTTGGAGAATAGATAGGAGAAGGAAATTCAACTGTCCCGAGGAGGAAAATTTTGGTTGAATTTAGAAAAGAAAAAAAAAACCTAACAATTAGCACTTTAAAAATGGGAAATTAATTGTAGTTTCATGTTGTGTTACATCTTGAGTTTCCCTTCACTGGAGGTCTTCAAGCAGAGATTGAATGGCCACATGTCAAGAATGTTATAGAAGGCATTTCTGTTTAGGTATGGGTTGGGCAAAATAACTTCTGAATTTCCTTCCAACCATGATTCCTTTTTTCAATACAAGTAATGCAATATTGGTTTGTCTTCTGAACCTTGTGTGGCCATTTTTAGTTACATTTTCTCATTTCTTTTTGTTTGCGTGACAATTCTACTCAGCTGTGTTATCTTATTTCCCAGGCTCCTCCCCCCCAACCAAAAAAAAAACAAAACATTAAGAGCAGCAAATTAGAAGGCAGGAAGGTGCTGCCTAAATAACGTATGCTCACAAATGAAAGATTAGGAAATATGTGTGTGTCCCTTTAAAAAAAAAAGTGGTATGGAACCTGAAGGTGAGAATCTACCACCATAGGTTCCTTATATTCCTATCAGACTCCTATAACTAACCAAAGATAAAGAAGAATGAAGCCTGTTCTTGCTGCAGGGGAAAAAATCTGTTAAGGAAGGAGAATATTACATATATTATATCCTGGGAACTGCTGCTTACATATTAGGACAACCTTATTTTTGTTTTTGTTTTTAATATATGCCTTATCTTCTACTCATGAAAATTTGACAAGCATAAGAGGTATGAATTTTCATCAGAAAGGTTTAATATGATAGAAAATATATTTTACTGAATGGCTGTATAGAACCCTTTTGGGGATGTGTGCTGGCAAATATAGATGCTGATGCAGTTACATGGATAACCAGAAATCAAAGCTGGAGGCAATCCGAGGAACCAAAGAAAAATTAGTCTAGAACAACACATTTTCTTCACAAGATGCTTCAGTGTATACCATGGTCTAACACTTGTCATGTCCCATTACTCAGCCATATGTGATGAAGGATAATAGAATGCTGCAGCCGAAGCTAACCTAGAGTATTGAGGCAAATGGTTCAGTCTTCTTTATTCTCTGGGGGATCTTTTATTTTGCAGCTTTTCCCTCCTTTATTCACTCTTTCCATTGCTGCTCTTCCGGATACGACATTTTAGCTAAAGGCACAAGCCCCACGGGGACAACTGCTATTTGATCAGTGTAACAAAGGCAGCTGGGGCAACCTACAATTTCATTTCTCCCTCCCCACATACATCTGCCAGTGTCTCACAAATATCCACTGGGTTTGATACAAGAAGTCAAGAGAAAAGTTTTTTCAAAGGGCATCTTCCCTGCAATCTCAACACAATCTGGCTCAGGTAAGCCTAGGCGGTTACAGCTGCTGCAAACAATGAACAAGGGGATTTCAAGGAGCAACCAGTGGCCTCACCTCCCAAGCTGGAGAGAGGTAAACAAACAGTCTGCTGGTTCTAGCTTGCCATAAAGGAAAACATACACATCAGATGGCAGAAATTGGCAAAGACTTATTGCAATCTATCTTTTGTTATATTTTTTCTTCTTGGAAACAACTTTTCCATCTTGCTTTCCAAAGTTAATCTTGAATGATTTTACACTAAATATATCTTCCTAAATGTAGGAGTAGGAATGACATGATTTCCCAAGTGCTATTAAATTCCTTCACTAGCTTTTAGATCACTCAGGTGCTAGTCATCAAGTTTCTAACCAATATTATCCCAAAAACACTACTCTAAAAAGGGTCATGATGACAAAATGGCATATGGTAGCCCCCAAATATTCCCATGGTACTTAGCCTTAGTCTTGAGGTTGCCCTATATATGACGTAGTGGGGAACCTCAAGACTAAGGCTAAGATTTCCTTCAGTGGAAAAAAAAAGTCAATCAGTCAATAATCATTTATTAATTACTTGCTCATTTGAGGCACATTTACATACTTTTACAAATAGAAACTACCAATTAGAGCTAACAAGTAAACCATGGTGGAGTAAAAATGAGAGAGCAGAGAAGAACTCTAAGGTCACTTCCATTTCTGTATCCTATCAACCTTTGAAGCCTAAAACAAAGTCAGCTTCGTTCTCTTGACTCAATGGCCCATTCCTCTCCCCACTACAAGCAAACTTCACAAATCATCCTGGGGATATTATTCATAAAGGTCTGAAGCAAAGTTCACTCATTTTTCTTTGTCCTGTTGGAAACTAAACCTCCCACTTCTTTGACCTGTAAAGCTACAGCTTTGCTTACAATCAATCAGTTGGCAGTCACTTAGAATCTTAGGACTGATTTTTGCTCTGGTTCTGTACCCACCCTTCCTTATGGCTAGCAAGTCCCTTCAGCTTACCTTCCAATATTTTGCTCTCCTACTCCTTGCCATCCAAAGTTTTTGCTCTGAGTAGCATCAATCCCTTTGTAGTACTCTTTACCCAACCCATCTGAGCACATATCCTACCCCCCATTCACTCCCTATCTCATTCTGGCCATCTATCCATCTCATTGGGCCCTTTTTTTTCTGTCTATTCATCTCAGCTTTCCACACTATACCTCCAATTTATCTTTCTAAATTTCACATAAGTCCCCTTCCCAAACTATGTTCTATCCAAACTGGATTTTGTGCTACTTGCCCTCATAGGTCATCATTCCATTTCCCATTTCCATACTTTCACACAGACCATCCCTTATGCCTGGAATAGACACCTTTTTTACCTCTTCCTTTATCTACATTCAAATTTTAGCACTGTTGTCATCTCCTACGTCAAGAATTGCCCAATCCCCTAGTTGTTATTACATTCTCTCTTCTCATAGAATCTCATATTTTCTTTTCTATGTACTGTTAACCTGAAAGTTTAGTTAAAGGAGACGAACAGGTTAGACGATATATATTTTATATTATTTATTCCCTTAAAGCTAACAGATACACGATCATGGAGCCAGAAGGAAACTTCTGACTGCCTGAACAAAATAATGAGAAGGCTTAAATACATTTTAGAATAATCCCAACTCAGGGTCTCTATGTCACTCAAATTTATGATTACAAGAAAGGAATTATCTTTATTGGGTAAGTAGTAAATACAGTAAGATAATAGAATTGACAAGGTGTCAATTGAAATTACAACCTAGAACATCTCTGTTTTCTTTGCTATTAAGATGCCATAATATAATATATACCCATAAAATATTAAGATAAGAAAAAGTTCCATTATTCAAGATAGTGTCTCAGGTTAAGGGTTTCATCCTTAATGATTATAGACAGAAGAAAGTATGCTTTTAAGTCAACCCCATCTGGGGTTGTTGACATAGGAAGGGGTACTCTCTGAGTTTACTCAGAGAACAAAGAAGCTATTGGGTCCAGACTCTTCTCGTTGATTATTTCAGGCTCTGGCCCTTACTGACGTTGTTAAATTGATAT
Organism: Pseudochirops cupreus; assembly: GCA_028627135.1. NCBI lineage: Eukaryota > Metazoa > Chordata > Mammalia > Diprotodontia > Pseudocheiridae > Pseudochirops > Pseudochirops cupreus. The sequence goes on from CM053582.1 coordinate 432,217,917, forward strand.
TAATGATTGTCCGTACTCATTTTATCCTACCAGTACATTGCATGCTACTTGAAAGCAGGACTGTGATTTTTGTTTCTGTATCCCTAATATCTAGCACATTGTTTTGCAAATACAGGTACTTTGTGAATGTTTGTAGAAGTGATTCAAATTGATCATAATTTCCTGAACGTCTGCCTCTCTAGAATAGCTATTCCTTCCTCAGTTTACTCCTTTTCCTCATCACGATAGCCCCCAAAGGATGTCTGCATTAAAAGACAATGATAAGGAAGCAGATAATAGCAGACCACATCCAGAGCATGCTGTTCAGTGATCTCATCTCAGTACCTTAGGCAACTCTTTAAGACTATATACATTGCAGAAAAATTGCTGATCTGCATTAGTAAAGAGAGTTAGCACATCCAGGAATTTCCTACACCACTGAAATCACAAGTGAAATCCTCAGCTCTAGCTCATTGAGGATCATGCCTAGAGGGCAATCACCAGCATGGTGAAGGGACTAAAGATTCCATAACAGAGGAATGTCTAAGGAACTCAAGATACTTAGCCTGGAGGGTGAAAAAGAAAAGACTTAGAGGTAACAAGATAACTGTCTTTAAGTATTTGAAGGGTTATCATTTGAAAAAATGGATTAGGCATATTCTGATTCTCCCTTCCCCCCCCTCCCAAGAGAGCATTTGTCTCACTGTGAGGAAGCCCTTCCACAGAATCAGAGCTATCCCAAAGTAAGAAGAGTTGTCAGAAGGGGTCTTAGTCTCCCCTTCACTTCATGGCCCATCCTGTAAAGGAGAGAGAGTAGAAGTTGAACTAGATGACTTTAGAGATAAATCCTTTCCTGGTCCCTTGATACCGCTCTCACTATTCTCCCTGTTATGCCTTTTTCTAAGCCTTTATCTTTCTCAAACTTTCTGCAAAATAAGAACCTGCCAGTATCCCCCTCCTTCATGACTCTTTCACCTCCATTGATTTTCAAGACCCTATTATACTACCACAGTTCTTCTGCCATTATGACTGATCCTTTTAAATCTCTTTACTATTCTTCCTCCTCTTGCTATCCATTCCCCAGGGACTTCCTCAGTTTCTCTTAATTCTCTGCAAGTTCTCCATCCCCCCACTTACAATAATATCATCTGTTCCCATAGTCTCGGTGATCATCTCTCCTAAATCTGTTACTAACTCCTCTGTTAACTCCTTCAAAAAATTCTCTTCCGAGCGGATCCTTCATTTCTGTCTGCCAACAAGGTATCTCCATTGGTAAGATTCTCCCCAGGACATCAAGCTCGATGTGGTTAAAACATACCTCATCACCTTCCCTTAAAAACTTGCTCTTCTAACTTTATTGTTTCTTTAAATGATATCAACTTTTTCCCAGGCACCAAACCATGAATTCATCCTTGACACCTTTTCTCTCCTTCCCATAGTCAATTTTCTGGTTGGTTCTACCTCCAAAATACCCTTTGAATTTATTCCTCCTTTCTGCTCTCAATGCCACCTCCCCTAGTTCAAGTCCTAATTACCTCTTGCTTACACTCTTATACTAGTTTCCCAACTGATCTCTCTACCTCATGTCTCTCCTCCAATCCATCTTTCATATCATTCTAAAAGTAATCTTTCTAATCTAACGTACAGGCTGGTAACATGTTACTGTTGACATAATAAAAGTTTTAGTAGCTCCCCAAGATCTATAGAATAAAGTACAAACTCATTAGCTTGGCTTTCAATGTGTTCCATAATCTGTCTCCAGTTTTCTTTCCAAACTTATTCCATTTTAGTATTCTTTATGCACTCTATACTTCAACTCGTTCTTCTCAGATTTTGAACTGTCCTCAGCAGCCTTTATGCAACTCTGTATGTGACTGCCTTTTGTGGTCAGAACAACTGTTCTGATCAATTCCCCTCCTCTCTCACCCTTATTTTCTGACCATTGACATTCTTTTCTTCTTTATACCCTAGTTCGGGTTGTACCTCCTCTAAAATGTCTTCCCTTATTTCCCCAGGTAGAAATAATTCCTCCTTGCTTTATATTATCATTCTACCTATCATTATGCACTTGATTATCTTCTAAATTAAATTATAGTTATGTGTCTATATGTCTCATTCCTCCCCTTTCTAGATTAAAAATTTACTAAGGATGGGAAATGAATTATTTTCATATGCGTATTCCCTAATAACTAGCATAATACCTTGTATTTTTACAATTCCTTATATGGGGGCGGAGCCAAGATGGCAGCG
>CM053582.1:432220645-432235815 GCA_028627135.1 Pseudochirops cupreus
AAAAAAAACAATTCCTTATATGATACCTTTTAGAGGCAGTGTGTGATGATGGGGAGAACTACCCTTGGAGTCAAGAATACCTGGCTCCAAGTCCTGACCCTGATCCATAATGGATGTGTGACCCTGGTACAGTCTTTTAACTTCTTAGTTTCATGGCAAAGAGGGTACTGACTTGCGTTGATAGAAGTATCTTTACCATATAGTTCCTTAGAGCAATGAAATCACAGGTCAAGTTTCTTTTTTTTTTTTAACACTACTCTACTTTGTATGCAGTAAGAATTTAATAATTGTTTGCTGAATCAAACAACCATCCAATTTTTGGCTGATGTGCATTCTAGGAATTTGAATGCAGAATTAGCACCGAAGAAGAACCAGAAGAATCCCAAGGTAGATTTTACTGACTTAGTCTTACTAAACCAAAAGTAGAAATGAAAAAAAACCAAGCAATTTTCCATCATTTTCAGTAGCTGCATGTGTTTAACAAGAGAAGAGACAATACTTAACACAAAAGAGTCCATTATTACAGCCTGTAGATGGGTCTTTTTTTTTTTTTTAGAAAAGGGCATAGACTGGGTCTTTGAAAATCAGTACATTTCTAACTCCCAGAATTCCCTAAGGCCCATAAGAGCTTAATTTTTACTACTTGAAGGAATATGCACTATCAAGATATTCAGAACCAGTCCTAGAAACTCAGCAAATTATCATTTAATTCCTTTCTTATACTTACATTTCAGGAGAGAATAGAGAAACAGAAGAAGATAGAACAGACTGAGGAAATTTTTTTTCAAAAGAGGGATATGGGATGGTATGACTGTTGCTTCATGATAAAGTACCTATTGAAAGATGGGTATCAATGTAATTTATACCTGCTTTGCTTTTGCTTTATCCTTGCTGAGTGCAGAATGCAGTACAAACACAAACACATTGGAATCTAACATTTTATGGTAGTTAGTCATATAGATATATGTCACATAAACAGAAATCATTTCTTCAACAAGTACTTTTAATTTTTTACAAAGCATAGTGCTATGCCCTGGGGAGATTAAAAAGTTAAGACAGCTATCTTCACAGAGCTGCCCCCAGCTTCACACACATACACACACATACACACACACACACACACACACACTTCCCCCCCCCCCCCAACCCATATTTTCTCCTTTATATGTTGATTCTTTGACTTTTTGTTCTCTTATTGCAAGGAATTACACCTTATAATCCTTCTGGTAAGAAGGAACACTCCATGTCATGTGACATACCTGTGAGCTTAAAGCGCCACTGGACCTTAGCATTTACTCTGCATGCTGAGGGCCACCAGGGCCTTTTCATCTCTCCTGCTGCTGAACTCTTCTATATATATGGTCTCTCTCAATCACAAAATAAGATCCTGGAGAGCAATAACTGTCTCATTCAAAAATTGGGGCTTTTCTCTTTCTACACCAAGTATTTAGCATATGGATCATGGATAGTGAATTGTCAATTCTTCCTGACTCACTAATGCATTCACTCATTTTAGAACTTTCTGAATTTATTTTAACTTTTCTGAAGTTTTATCATTAGGACTTTTGTTAATAATAATAATAACAATAATACCACATTTGTATGACACTTTAAGGTTTGCAAAGTGCTTATATAAATTGTCTCATTTGATAATGTGGGGGTGAATGAGTTCACAGTTAACAGAATTCCTTGGGAAAACACAAAACAACCAATCCAATGAGAATCAGGAGTTAAGGTCAATTTTTCACAAAGCTTAATGAGAGGAAGACTTTGACTCAGTTGCACAATACCAAAAGATCTCAGATTTTGAAAGAACCTAGAAGGACAACCTGGGTGACAAGTAGTAATTCTGTTCTTAGAATCAGAAGACCTGGGGCACAGCCAAGATGACAAAGTAGAGAAAACATGTGACTAAGTTCTCCCAACATTCACCTCCAATCAACTTTAAAATAATGCTTCAAATCAAATTCTAGAGTGACAGAGCCACAAAAGATCAGAGTGAGACATTCTTTCAGCTCAAAGTACCTTAGAAGGTCAGAAAGAGAGATATGTGACAATGGGGTAGAGACTTGCCTGCAACCTATGTGGATGAAACACCAGTGGTGGGATTAGGTGTGTGACAGAAGCAGCCCTTTATTGAATGTGATTTTATTGCATTATGGTCTAAAATGGATGCATTTAATATTTCTGCTTTTCTTCATTTGTTTGTGAGGTTTTTATACTCTAATACATAATTAATTTTTGTGAAGGTGTATAACTGAGAAAGAGATACACTTCTTTCTATTCCTATTCAATTTTCTCTAGAGGTGTATCATATCTAACTCTTCTAAAAATCTATTTATTTCCTTATCTTCTTTCTATATTGTAGTTGGATTTATTTACCTCTTTGGGTAGAAAGTTGAGGTTCTCCCCTCCCTGAGAATAGTCTTATTTTTTATTTCTTCCTGTAATTCATTTGATTTTTCCTTTAAGAGTTTGAGTTCTTTGCCATATAGTGCATATTGTTTGGTATTGATAATACTCTATTTTCTATGGTACTTTTTAGCACATTGTAATTTCCCTGCTTATCCCTTTTAATTAGGTTCTGCTTTGTCTGATATGATGATTGCTACCCTTACCTTTTTTAGCTGAAGCATAATAGATTCTATTCAAGACGCTTCTTTTAACTCTGTGTGTGTCTGTTTCAATTGTGTTTCTTATAAACAGTATATTGTTGGATTCTGGTTTCTAATCCATTCTGTTATCCACTTCCATTTTATGGGTGAGTTCCTTCCATTCACATGCATAGTTAGGATTACTAACTGTGCATTTCCCTCCCTCCTTTTCTCTTTTTAACCTGTCCTTTCTCTAAAGTCTGTTTTGCTCCAGACTACTGCTTTATTTTATCCTTCCTCCTCTTTATCACCTCCCTCTTTTCATCCCCTTCCCTTCCTAATTCCCAGTCAAGTAAGATAAAATTTTCTTACAAATTTAGTGTGTGTGTATGTATGTGAGTGTGTAGCAAATCCACCCAGGGAATCAACTGAAAACTGCTTGAAACAATGAACAACTTCAGCAGAGATGTACAATATAAAATCACACCACACAAATCCAACAAAAGCCAGCAGCAAGAGATAGAGAAATTCCATTTAAAGTAACTGCAGACAATACAAAATACTTGGGAGTCTATCTTCTAAAACAAATACAGGATTATATGAACACAATTACAAAACAATTTTCACACAAATAAAAATAGATATTAACTACTGCACAAATATTAATTGCTCATGGTTAGACTGAGCCAATATAATAAAAACAACAATTCTACCTAAGTTAATTTATTTATTCAGTGCCATACCAATCAAATTACAAAAGAGCTGATTTTAGGATGATAAAAGCAAATTAGAGGAGCACACAAAAAAGTATTTGTCAGATCTATGGATAACGGATGATTTTATGATGAAATAAGCAATAGGGAGGATCATGAGAAACAAGATGAATAATTTTGATTACATGAAATTCAAAAGCTTTTGAAATTATAAAACCAACACAGCCAAAACCAGAAGGAAAACAGAAAACTAAGAAAAACTTTTTTACAGCAATCTTCTCCTTGATAAAGGCCTTATTTCTCAAGTATATAGGAAACTGGTTAAAATTCATAAAAAGAACTATTTCCCAGTTGATAAATGATTAAAGGATATGAACAGGCAATTTTCAGATGAAGAAATCAAAACTATCAATAGTCATATAGAAAAATGTTCTAAATCACCACTGATTCGAGAAATTCCGATTAAAACAACTTTAAGTCACCATTTCAAACCTATCAGATGGGCTAATATTACAGAAAAGGAGAATGACAAATGCTGGTGGAAATGTGGAAGTATTAGGATGCTAATACACTATTGCTAGAGTTGTGAACTAGTTCAACCATTCTAGAGAAAAATTTGGAACTATGCCCAAAAGGGTTATAAAACTGTGCATACCCTTTGACCCAGTAATAACCACTCAAGTCTGTATTCCAAAGAGATCAAAGAAAAGGGAGAAAGATCTATTTCTACTAAAATCTTTATAACAGCTCTTTTTATGGTCTCAAAGAATTGGAAAATAGAGGGGATACCCATCAACTGGGGAATGGATGAACCAAGTTTGGCATGTGATTGTGATGGAAAACTATTTTGCTATAATAAATGATGAGCAGGTTGGTTTCAGAAAAACCTGGGAAGACTAATGTAAACTCATGCAAAACAAAGTGAACAGAAATAAGACAACATTGTACATAGTAACACAATATCATTAGGATAATCAACTGTAAAAGACTAAGCTACTCTGATCAAGACAAGGCAGTTCCAAATGAAAAATGCCATCCACCTTCAGAGAGAGAACTGAATGAAGACTGAAGCATACTTTAAAAAAATTTTTTCTTTTTCCCCTGTTTTGCAATATGTCTAATGTGGAATTATGTTTTGTATGATTTCACACATATGATTGATATCAAACTGCTTGCCTTCTCAAGGAAGCTAGAAGATCAGGAGGGAGGGTGAGTCCTTGGAAGTCAAAATACTAAAAAATGAGTATTTTAAGAAAATATCACATGTAATTGGTAAATATTTTGAAACAAAATCTATTAAAAATCAAAATAAAAAGGAAATTGGAAAAGAATCAGAAGGGAGTGGCTACGTGGTGCAGTGAGTAGAGTACCAGCCTTAGAGTCAGGACGAACTGAGTTCAAATGCAGCCTCAGACACTTAACACTTACTAGCCATGTGACCCTGGGCAAGTCACTTAACCCCAATTGCCCTGACTTCCCTCCTCCAAAAAAGAAAAAAAAAAAAGGATCAGAAGACCTGAATTCTAGTTCCAAATCTGTAGCCAAGTAGGTCACCTAACTTCTCTGAATTTCATTGTCCTCGTTAATAAAATGAGAGTACAAATTCCTTGAAACTCTCTATAGTCCTACTATATTCCTGCTTTATAGTCCTATTCCAATGCCTCATCTTAATGCAGAAAGAATCCTGGAGTTCTCAAATGTCAGGTTAGATTTGGTAGTTCCATAAAGTTAGAAAGGCTTGACATAAAATCATATCAAGAGACCCACACTCAAGGGCCTTAATCTACGCCATATGGAGAGATTCTATACTAGCATGTTTAGCTAACAAGAAACAATTTTCTTTTTAATCCCAACTTAGACTGTCTACCAAGTCCTAGAGGGAGTATGATATGCTCCAGAGTAGTATCTACATTGGTGAGAGATCATGGATTAGCAAAGAATTGAAATAATTTACACAACCTATCACCAGAGGTACAGAGTTGTGGCAGATGGAAAGTTGGCCGCAGATTCAATGGGAAAGGGGAGAACAAGCATTTATTAAGTGCTTACTTTGTGCCAGGCACTGTGCTGATTGTATTACAAATATTATCTCAATGGATCCTTACAAACTTATGAGTTGACATTATTATCCTGTTTCTACAGATGAGGAAACTGAGGTAGACAAAGGTCAAGTGAAGTGCCCAGTCACATAGCTAGTAAGTATTTGAGGTCAGGTTTGAAGTCAGATCTTCCTGAGTCCAGGCCCAGGACTCTATCCACATACCACCTACTGGCCCTTAACCGCACCTGCGGCAAGCCAGCTTTATTATTCCCTAGATTTGTGATGACCTTGATAAGGTTTTTCATTGGAGGATGTGATGCTGTAAGACCATAAATTGTAGATCAGAATTGGTAGAGAGAATTTCCTCACTGAGAATTTCCAAAGAAATCACCCATCTGAATTCAACCTCTAGCCATATCACAGGGAGTAAAGTACTTTGCAAACTTTAAAAATTTACCTATATAAATGAGCTTTTGTGGGGATGCTCAGAGAGTCTAAGGAACCAGAATTAAAATGTTCCTTTCCTGTTTGGATCATCTGGTTTCTTTCTAGAAGTTTGATTTTTGAAGTAGAGTGGTACAGCAGAAAGAACAAAGAATCTGAAGATCAGAGTTAAATCCAGCATCTCCCATGTAAATAATGGAACAAAAGATATTTTAACAAAAATGATACTTCGCCCCGCCCCCCCCCAAAGTCACAAATTGTCATATAGTTTTAAAAATCAACTTTGAAATACCAAAAATCAATTAATAAGGGCAGGTAGGTGGTACAATGAATAGAGCACCTGCCCTGGAGTCAGGAGGACCTGAGTTCAAATCCAGCCTCAGACCCTTGACACACTTGCTAGCTGTGTGACCTTGGGCAAGTCACTTAACCCCAATTACCTTGCCTTCCCCTCTCCAAAAAAACCAAAAACCAAAAATAAATCAATAAACATAAGTATCCACTATATGGTAGGCATTGTGCTAAGTGCTGGGGATACAAAAAAAGGCAAGAGAGAGTTATTGCCCTCGCTGAGTTTACAATCTAATGGGGGAGGCAAAATGATAACAATGCACAAACAAGATAGAAACAGGATAAACAGGAAATAATTTACAGAGGGGACGTACTAGAATTAAGAGGCACTGACAAAGTGTTACTGCAAAAGATGGGATTTAGTTTGGACTAAAACTGAGGAAAGGGATATAAGGGAAGAAAGATAGGATACTAACTTAAAAGACTAATTGGTGTGTAGGGCCCCCAAACAGAAGGTATTAAGAAAATAGTTAAGACAGAGATAACAGACCCTGCCCTTGATAAACGTATAAACTATAATAAACTATTAAATAAGTATATGTATACATACATATGCATATGTGTGTCTCTCTGTGTGTGAGAAAACCCACAACAAAAACCAAGGGTACTAGAGAGAACAGTTTCTTAGTGAAAGAGACAGAAGGCAGAAGGGAGGTAAGGATAAAGGAAGGAACGAAGGATATGTATCATTAGCCAGAAATCTTGATTTCTTTTGAAAAAAATTCCCTCTAAAATTCTCTCTAGATGAATTATCATTCCTTTGTTATGCATATATCAATTCAGAAATCTAAGAGAATGCTACAGCAATCTACTAAGAAAGGAATACCCGTTATCAATACTTAGTCTCTATCTCTTTCTCTCTTTTCTTAATAGTTTTACTTAGGAAAACTGAGGAGATTTTGAAAATGCCAAAGCTTCCTTTGCAAAATTGATCATGATCTTTTTAAAATATTTATTTTATTTATTTTTTGTTACATTTTGAATTCCCAATTGTCTCCCTCACTCTCTCTCGCCCTGCACTAGAGAAGGCCAACATTTGAAATAAATATATATGTGGAACTACATGATACATACTTCTATATATCATTACTTTCTCTGGAAATGGGTAGCAGTTTCCTTCATAAATCCTTTGTAGATTATCTGAATGTTCATATTTTTAGAATAGCTTAGTCATTCACAGTTATTCTTCAAACAATATTGCTGTTACTGTATATAACATTCTCTTTGTTCTGCTAATTGACTGCATTATTTCATGCAAGTCTTTCCATGTTTTTCTAAAATCAACCTGCTTCTCTTTTCTTAGTGAACAGTAGTATTCTATCACAATCAAATACCATTTCGCCTTTCCCCAACTGATGGGCACCCCCTCAATTTCTAGTGCTTTGCCACCACAAAAAGAGCTGTTATAAATATTCTAGAACATATAAGTTCCTTTCCTTTTTCCCTGATCACCTTGGGAAGCAGTGCTATTGCAAGGTTGCAAGGGTATACGCAGTTTCATAACTCTTTGGGTGTAATTTGAGATTGCTTTCCAAAATGAATAGATCATTTCACCTTCCTACCAAGAGTATCCAAATCTCCTCCAACATTTGTCATTTTTCCCTTCTTTCATTTTAGAAATCTGATGGGTGTGAGATGTTACTTCATAGTTGCTTTAATTTGCATTTATCTAATCAACAATAATTCAGAGCATTTTTTACATGACTATAGATAGTTTTGATTTGAACATTCTCAAAGAGGAGTACCTATTAAATACTTCCTCTCTTCTTATACTGGAAAAGACCGAACAATGTCCCAAAGCAATGACTTTGAAGTCAAGGGACCTGTGTTCAGCTCCTGACTCTGAAACATTACTTTTATGACCCTGGGCAAGTCATTTTACTTCTCTGAGCCTTACTTTTTACATCTGTAAAATAAGAAGGTTAACCTAAGTGGCCTCTGAGCTCCCTTCTATCACTAGGTTTAGGATCCTATGATCGTTAGGGCACGTTCCCTTTTGAAACCAACCAGAAACATTCCCTTGAGCCACAATGGTACCATTTATCAAATCACTGCTTCAGTAGGTTAAAGATGCCCCCATAGCTGGAAAAGTTAATCTCTTCCCAGAGTGCCACACTTCCACCCAGGAAGTCGCTTATAAGCATCATGGGGACTGACTCTGTGTTATTATGTTTCCACAGCAGCAAGGTGCATGGGTTAACCACATGGTGTGTTAACAACACTTTGCTTTCATCCTTTTAAAAGTATTTTCATTTCATTAGCTACCCCCATGCTCTTTAATTATTCTCTGTTTGGGTTTTGTTGCTGCCATCATCCAATTTCAATCAAGGGGAAAAGGTTGCTGCCTTAAATACACACACACACACATACACACACACACATACACACACACACACACACTCTCAGTCACACAAGCTAAATCTTAAGCAAAACTAAATTGGTCAACACAGCCCCTTTCTTTTTTCTAACCCCCTCACCCCCACTTTGGATCTGAATGCTATCTTCCCTTCCTACTAACACACTTTGTTCCAGTGCACATCTCCCACCTCCCACTGCCCCTACTGATCTCCTCTCTATCTCCTGTAGTCTGAGACTTTACAGTCACACACCTACCTTGTGTTTCTAATTAAATTTTGGTCCCCAACCACTACTTCCATGATTCAAAAATTTCCTGAAAACATCAACATTAATTTATGAGGGCTTCTCAAATGCTCAAACCTAGAGCATTTTTTTTGAGGGTGGGAGGGTGAGGAGGGATGAAGTAGAGGATTGTGGGAGGGAATATAAATCTGCTACTTTAAAATTTCTTATAGACAGTTGGGTTTTGAGAGTCTGCCTTTAAAAGAGATTTTCAGAACCATCAGAAAGACAAGCAAGCAAAAGGGCAGATAAAAGGTATAAAAAGCCATACAAAGCAGTGTGGTAGCAGTGTAAAGATCGTAGGCTTGGAATTGAATGATATGAGTTCAAATCTTAGTTCTGTTACTATCTCTGAGACTGGGGGAGTCATTTAGCCCTTGAGACCACAGTTCTTTTTTTTATTTTGCTTTTTTTTTTGGAGGGGCAATTGAGATTAAGTGACTCGCCCAAGGTCACACAGCTAGTAAGCATTAAGTGTCTGAGGTCAGTTTTGAACTCAGGTCCTCCTGACTCCAGGGCTAGTGCTCTATTCACTTAGCCACCCAGCTGCCCTGAGACCACAGTTCTTTACCTTAAAAATACTAGTGCTGAAATAAATGGCCTCTGTGGTCCTCTACAATTCCAAGTCTATGGTTCCACGAAGGTAATGAACATCATACTCAAAGGGGGAACTCCAATAATGCTCGTTTTGCCTCTTGAGTCAGGAAGTTGAATGTTTTTGTTTTTTTAATTTGCAGTTCCCTGTTTTGACTTTTATCCCTTTTGGGATTCTGACATTTTATTAGAGACTATTGTAGGAGATCACTGTGTAAATTAGCAGAGTCTAATTTAGACCATGGTAAACTGGTTCCTTCACTCTTCAATGCTTTATTTCATATAACTGTAAAGGAATTACTTGTATTGTGAAAATAAGGAAAAAGTGAATTGGCACAAACATAAAGGAAAAACTTTGCCTTTGACAAATCTAAGTTGGGATTAGATTGTCAAAATAGGCAGGTTTCTTAGTGTGAGGTATATAGGAATGGAAAGTCCTTACCCCCGAGTCATAAAATTCCCACTACTCAAAGCTGCTTCCTTGGCTTTGAATTATCTTTCACAAGGTATATGCAAATGTAAGTAAGAATTTCTAAGGTTTGTCATAGTTTTAGGAGTTTTTCCTGACGCTTGGAAGAGGTATAAACACAAATGATAGAACAATTTTTCCTCTCTTCTTCGGTGTCCTTATGTTGAGCTAAATAAAAATTCAGGAATTCTAGTCCACTAAATGGGGAATTGCCAAACAAATGGAGTGTAATGGAATATTATTATGCAGTAAAAATACATTTAGGTGGAATTCTGAGAAATATGGAAGAATCTGGAAAGAACTGATGCTAAGTGATACAAGCAGAACTAAGAAAATACACACAGTGATAACAATCTAGTTCATTAAATATGTAACGACCTCTTCCTGTGTCCAGAGCACCACGTAAATGTAAGGGGTCTTCCAATGAAAATGGCTACTTAAATTGGGGGCTGGCCAGTCAGGTCCCACATAACCACTCTTGACAAATCTTGAACATTGTACTGTGCTAAATAATAATGAAGAAATCTAATGAAAAACAAGAAGATCAAATGGAAGTCCAAAGACAACAGGAAAGTGATCACCAGCAAAGCTAGTGCCAACACAAGGAAGATTCTCAACATGATCAGAAAGACACACTTTGAGTCCAAAGGAAGAGTGAAGAACTGTCCCAAAAAAGCCCCAAGATTATCAGAAAGCCCCAGTGTGGGGACTTTGGAAGCCTGGGCAGTAGACAATAACCAGGGCAATGAGGACCATGCTCATATAAAAAGCATCCAGACCCAGGACGTCTGAAACCATTAACAATCTTTCCTGTGGTACTAGATTGAACCCTAAAGATCCAGTGCTCTGAACCTAGAAGATCCAGAGGACCTTATCACAGGAAGTAGAAGTCAACATAGGAATACAGGTGACCAAGGGTGATACCATGCAGGTCCAAGGACTCCACCCAAAAAAGTATCTGGGAACAGATACTTTAAAAGTCTCAACTCAGAAACTAAATCTGGATATATTAGTAAATCAAAGAAAACAATTATTATATCAAAAATTATTGAAGATATAGAAAATGTTCCAAAGAAAGAGGAAGTAACTCAGTAACAAGTGTAAGCAAAGACATTTTCTTATGAAAACATTTCTTATGAAAAGACCTTAGGCGAGTAGGAACTTGGAAACACAAATACAAGAATTAAAAAAAAAAACCTAGAGAGATAAATTCATCTGAGCAAATTGGAAAGGGATGTATGTCAATATAGAAATAACATTCTAATTGGGGAGAAGAACCAAGTGTGCCTTCAGAACTAAATGTCTTCAAAGGGTATTAAGGAAGTTAAAATAAGAGAAACAGAGGTACAGGAAGAGATTGATTCTATTTTTAGGAGTTGAAAAGATGAATGAGAAGGAAGAATAAAAGGAATATATTAGTGTAGGAAAGTGGAAGGAGGTATATGAGGAGAATGGTATGTGAACGCAGAAAAGGGAGATCAGGTAAACCTTACTTTTATATGAAATGGCAAAGGAGGGTTGAACTCCCCCCTACACACACACACACACACACACACACACACACACACACACACTCACAGAAAAAGAGAGAAAGAGAGAGAGAGAGAGAGAGAGCTGGTTTTATGTACAAATATCTCAAACTTAACAAGAAAACAAGTAAGGATGGAAACAGGTATTCAGGGAGAGGATCCTACGGGTATTAAGAAAGAAGGATAATACCAGGGAGGGCTTAACAGAAACCATAGCAAATTTCCTGATGTCAAAAGAAAGATTAAAAGCAAAGAACTAAAATCTAAAGGGGGTGTCCTTGTATTGTCCCTTAGACAACCGGGAGATGCCTGAACAAATTCTAGCATTAGAATGTAATAGAATATTATTGTGCCTTTAGGAATACAAAAGAGACAATTTCAGAGAATCCTGGATAGTATGAATTGACGCAGTGAAGTGAGCAGAAGAAGGAGACTAACTGATACAAGGACAACAGTGTTACAAAGAAAAATTTGGAAAGAATTAAGAACTGTGATCAATGCAGTGACAAACCATGACTCTGCTACTAGTTCCCAGTGATGCTGAGGAAGTCACTTATACTCTCTGGACCTTAGTCACAAAATAAGGACATTAGGCTAGATCAACAATTTGTAACCTAGCATCCAAAAACCCTGAAGGGGTCCATGGATAAATTTCAGATACTAGATAAATTTTTAAAAACATATTTTGATAGCTATCTTTCAATATAATTGTTTTCTTTCATAATCCTATGTACATTATTTTAAACATTTAAAAACATCAATCTGAGAAGTAGTCAAAAGGGTCCAGGATACAATAAATCAAAGAACAAGTGTCTTCCAGTTCTTAAATTATATGACCTAAGAACATTTCTGGTTGAAGTAAATTCCATTCAGCAGAGGCTACAAACATATTTCAGTTTGCATGACAGGAGAAGGAGAAGATGGAATCCTTGTCTTGAAAGGAAAATTGGGCAGGAAGAACCCAGGATAAGCAAAAGAGAGGTATCCCTGAGACACCAGTAGGAGGAGCCCGTTACCCAAGACTGAGGCTAGCCAGTGAACACAAAAAGAGGGTGAAGGCATGCATCAGGGAAGTGCCACCACTCATGTGTTACAAAGGAAGGAGGCTTTTATGAACTGTGCTTTTCGAAGTAGCAGCGAGTTCAAATAGAAGCTTTGCTTTTTTCTGCTATAACAATGACAAAGTTTCTGTTTGCCTGAACACACTTAATTGCCTTACACAGCAGTGGAGCTAAGTAAGCATTCTACTTGTAGATGTTTGCATTAAAATGTGGTTTTCTAATTAGGGGAACTATTGCCCCAGGTTTTGCTGGAAGCATTTTTTGTAGGACTGAGAATAGGGTTCCCAACATCTGAAATAACTAAGATTAAAGTAGCTCCTTGTGGTTTGCATTCAAAAGCTTTTTAGTCAACCTGCTAATATGTGATTATTAAATTCTGTCTTTGCCCCTGTATTTCTATGTGGTCCTTTATTCCGAAATTCTCAACTTTATTTGCTCATTAACTCGTTCTGTAGCTAAACTAATTGATAGCGAAGCTAGGCAGTTAGATAATGATGATAACAACAATAACAGTAAAAACAGTCACAACAATCTATATTTATATGAGACTTTAGGGTTTGTGAATCACTTTACATACGCCATCCCATTTGATCTTCACAGCAAATCGAAACGATGAGTGTTCTTGTTACACTTATTTTAAAGATGAGGAAACTGAGGCTGAGAGGGGCTACGGATGACCTAGTACAAGTCATGTCTACCCTCTGGGCCTCATTTTTCTCATATTAAAAATGGGGATGTGGAGTAGGCTAGTTAGCTCTTCATTTCCCTTCTAAATAAATCTATGGTCCTATGGTGTTCTGGTTTGACCATCCCACGCAATTACTAAGGATCTGAGGGAGAATTCAAACACGTTTCTTCTTAACAATTTGGTTTTCTATCCACTTCATTTCCAAGTTACAGTTAGGTCAAAAAGGTAATTCAGGTGTTCTAAAGAGGTTAGTGATCAGAAATGAAATACTGTACCGATAGTTCCCTGGCATGGCTTGATCATACAGTCCATGCTTTCCTACAGTCACAGAACATTCAGAAAGTGGAATTGTGTCAAAGTTTTCTTAAGATTGAGTGGAGGCTTGTCTTCATTCCCACTCCCAGTACCATTTAAGCTAGTAACGCTGATAAATATTTGAAAGGTGGACAATAATTTCCATAGGAACAGAACCATATGTTGAGAGAAATTATAGACATTTGATAGCTATAGAATAAATTAAGATAGAAAGCTGAGGAACACTTTTAGAAGACTTTCAGATGTTTGTGACCTCTGTAACCTAGAAAAAATCACTTTACCTTTCTTGGCCTGTTTCCTCATGTGTACAATGAAGAAGTTAGACTATATAGCCTTTGAGTTTCCCAGATCTAAAGCTATGTTCTCATGCAGATAAACTTATTTTACCATGTATACCTCTCTAGACTCTATCTTTAACTGAGTCAGATTTCTCAGTGCTATTATCACCATTGTTATTTTTTCATTTGAAAGGCACAATCTAGAATTGGTGTATACCCCCTTCTACCACCACCCCAAAACAAGGAAAATAAATCATCTGAATTTCTCTATTATGGTGGAACATCTTAATCTGCGTTTGAAAAAAAAAATAGTCCTCTATTAACGCATCCTGCCTAAAAGCATTCCTTTTCTAATCCCAAGAAAACCCCCTACAGTGATCTCTTTGTTCTTTGGTATGCTCTTTTCCCCAAGAGAAACCTTCTTTTCTTCTCTCTTTTTCCAGGAAAAACTTCAGTTTGTGAGCAAATGCTGTGATTCCTCAGGTTTAAAAAAAAATAAGTATACTAATGGAAATTTTTCCAAATCACACTCTGTAACTCTGAGTGAAGAAATAGAAAATCACCCCCTGCTTAACTTGCAATTAGAACCACCACCTGCTTTGACAATTGTAAAGCCCTATACAAATGTGAGTGCAAGGTATTAGCATTATCATAGTTTCCTGTCTTGTGGCAGATAATCTCAGGTCACGGAGGCTGCAAGTAACAGTTAACTACAGGGATCACACCTCCCTAGGCTTTCTGCACTTCAATCTGATTCAGTGGCCAAAAAAGCTCAGTATTTCTTTTTTCTTTCAGGCGGGGGTAGGTTAAAGACGGATTAGGGGTATGGGAAACAGCAGCACAGAACCCTATGGCCCAACCAAAGTAGGAGACTTGCCATCTCTTGAATAAAATCTGTATTTTTCTAAGTCTGTACCTTTGATGCCTCATTTCCTAAGACTAAGATGTCTTTCTCCCACTCCATCTTTTTTTTTTCCTTTCTGAGAACTATAATCAAATCACCATTTCCTCTAGAAAGCAGTCTATTGTTCTGCTCTCAACCCATTTGTGACGTCGCAGACCCTAACCCATTCTCCCAAGCCTCTGATATGTATTTACCATTTTAATGTGAGGCCAGGAAGTTAGTGATAATTTTCTAACTGTATCCTCTTTTTGTCGTCATTGTTGTTCAGTCCTTTCAGTCGTGTCCAACTCTTTTTGACCCCATTTGGGATTTTCTTTTTTTTTCTTTTTTCTTTTTCCAATTTGCTTTGTTTTATTAAATTTTTGAGTTACATATTATCTCCCCGTCTTTCCCCCGCCCATCACCCCAAAACAGCCATCCCAGTGTGTCCCCCCTCCCCCAGTCTATTCTCTCCTATGTCACTTTTTGGTAGGGCAGGATGGATCTCCCAACTGCAGTGCCTGTGTATCTCAAGTTCCAGTTGGATGTAGTCAATAATAATAATAATAA
>CM053582.1:432236315-432262013 GCA_028627135.1 Pseudochirops cupreus
TGAAGCTCCTCAGCTCATCTGCTTGCTCCTCCTGTCCAGCCGCCCCTGGGGCACAGCCGCGGCTTCAGGCCAGGCTGGTTTCGGTTTGCATTGCTGATATGGTTCCTTGTAGCCGAGCTGACTTTAGTGGGAAGTATCTTTGTGTGTGTTTTGGAGTTCTAGGATTGGTTTAGAGTCCTATTTTATGGGTATTTTGGGGTGGCTATGTGAGAGCTGCGATATGTTACTGCTGCTATGCCACCATTGAGGGGTGGAGCCCCCATTTGGGGTTTTCTTGGCAAAGATACTGGAGTGCTTTGCCTTTTCCTTCTCCAGCTCATTTTACGGATGAGGAAACTGAGGCAAACAGGGATAAGTGACTTGCCCAGGGTCACACTGCTTTTAAGTGTCTGAGGCCACATTTGAACTCAGAAAGATGAGTATTTCTGACTTCAGGCCCAGCACTCTATCCACTGTGCCACCTATATGCCCAATTTTATCCTCTAGTAAGAGCTTTCCATTCATTCAATCAGTCAGTCTGCCTATAGAAATTCTTTTGATCTTTTTGAATCTCAACTCAGATGCAAACCTTACCTAATACTCCTACTCAGAAATGACCTTTTTTTCTCTGAACTCACAGCACCTCATTTGTACCCTTCTTAAGCACTTAATATGTTTTATTTAATATTTTAATTGCATACCATACATATTTCTTTTCCTAATACATTGTAAGCTCTCTAAAGTCAGGAACAGAGTCTAATCTATCTTTTGCCCCCAGCCCATGAATTCAGCAAAATGTTCAGCAGAAGTAAGAAAATGTTTTTGATGAACTCAAAAGCTTAGAAATCTACTGAAGAGAAACAAAAAAAGCCAAATGGAGATGAAATAGGAAACAAACCAACAGTCTCTGGAAAATAGAATACGGTATTCTCCCTTTCATTTACCAGAGATATCAGCAACAATGGTTTTCTTCTCTCCCTGTTTCCTTAGCTACAAGCCTATTGCTGGTTTGCTGTGTGACAATGTTTATGTGATTTTCTTACCTTGGAAGCAGCTAAATGGCAGTGAACAGTTCTTCATCTGGAGTTCAAATACAGCGTCAAACACTTAATAGCTGTGTGACCCTGGGGAAGGTACTTAACCTCAATTGAGAAAATGATTGTAAAACCCCTTAGCACAGAGCCTGTCACAAAGTAAGTGTTAAATAAATGTTAGCTATCATTATTCAGGATATTCAAGAAGACCAATGTTCAAATCTGGCCTCAGACACTCACTAGCTGTGTGACCCTGGGCAAGTCACTTCACCCTGTTTGCTTCAGTTTCCTCATCTGCAAAATGAACTGGAGAAGGAAATAGCAAAGCACGCCAGTATCTTTGCCAAGAAAATCCCAAAAAGGGGTCACGAAGAGTTGGAAAAGACTAAACATTACTAAATAAACACAATAGCAATTGTTGGATGACTTGCCAGGACTGTCCCGTGTGTGTGTGTGTGTGTGTGTGTGTGTGTGTCACACACACATCGAGATTAGCTCTGTGTTCTTAACCTAGGTTCTTCCAGCTTTCTCCCACCTGTTTTAATCTTCAACTATATTCCTTCTGGGGCAAAATGCACCAAAGACATACATTTAAGTCTGATGTACATTTGCATTTTGAACATTTTCTCCTTCACTTTCTTAAATCTAAGTAATCAAGGAAACAACAAATCAAGCCCTGATTTGTCCCTTTTGCTGGTGTAAATGCTCATTCAAGAGCCATTATAAGTCAATGCCAACACTCCACGGCCCTTTGCAGGAAGGAAAAGTCATTAATTGCCCTTTTAAAAAGTGAAAACATTTTGAGCTCTTAAAGGATAGATGTAAACACAATGTGTTGTGTGTGTGGACACACATATACACACGCTTTTTTTTTTAAGTAAACACTCCAAGAAAATGCTCTAGCCCTTCTAAATTCCTACCTGAGGTTTCCCCCTCAGTTTCTTTCATTACAATTCAACTTGCAATACTCAGAATCAATCACTGTAACCTATTAATCTTATCTATCTTTCTTTTAATTTAGGCCAGCTTCTTTGCCATCATTCTTTAAACTGAACAATAACTAATCTTGAAACACTATCCATAAGCTGAAAAAAAAAGATTGATGAGGGAAGATTAATGTAACTGAAAGTAAACAGGGACAGACAACTCAAGGAATAATTTGGAAGAAAAATTAACAAGTATCAAGATCTTATGGTTAGTGACAACTGCTACTCAGAAAGAAGGAAGGAAATGTACCTTTTTTGAGCCTCATAATGACTGTGATAGGTGGATGCTATTTTTATCCCCATTTTACAGATGGAGAAAGTGAGGCAAGCCGAGTCTAAGTGAGTTGTCCAGAATCATTCATTGCCTAAAGTCAGAAATGAATTCAGGCCTTTCTGACTCCCAGTCCAGCATTTTCTCTTCTATGTAGCACCTTGCAGCCTGATTACTCAGGTAGGTTTTGGAGTAAAGACCTGGGATTTCATTAGTAAAGTGAATCCCTGATAAGGCACTTTCTCTCTACCCATGCAGGTCACCACTCTGTTAAAACTTATAATTGTTGAGACTTGTGTAGGAACACAGAGTCAGAGGAAGGACTGAACCCCAAACTTTCTGGTTCCGAGACCATCTCTTTACCCTCTTGCAATACACTTTCAAGCACATCTATCAAATCACTTCTTTCTTCACGTTGACTTCATGGAATGGAAAGTTCTCTTAATAGGTCACTTAAATGGAGCACTCTAGAGGGAGGAGGCAGAAACCATAGGGAACACCATCTCATTGACCCCAGTAAGGGTTTAACAATTTAGAACTTTGTGGAATGTTTGCGTTTTTGCTGGTGCTCAGTGGCTCAGGAGTATGGGAAACAGAGTACATGACCTTCCTTGCCTTCTTGGAGCATAGTCAGCAGGACATAAATTATTATGGGTTGCAGACTCAATCAAAGATGACCCTGATCTTCAGGAAATAATAGCAGTATTGTTGAGTAGGTTTGATGTTCAAACCAAAGTGTCAGGTAGGAAGCTACCAAGAGTTCTCTGTCAGAAGCAAGAGGCTTCACAGAAGTGTAAAAAGGTCACAAAAAAGGTGGATGAGGAATTAAAGGGATTCTAAAATAAACATAACTGAAATATCTGGTCCTTTTCCATTTATATCAGAAGAGGATATAGCATAAGGACTCACATTTAAGACACAAAGTTTCAAGAAAATCAAGGATTTTCTACAAGCTGACTGACAGCAAATAAGAAGAATAGTCTTAAAATGATCTAATTTATAAGGGAAAAACTGAATACTGCACATAGGTTGAAAAGTTGTAGTGAAACCAACATTTATTAAGCACCTATGGTGTGCTAGGCACTATGCTAAGCTCTTTACAAATATTATCTCTGATAATAATAATGATGACGGTGGTAGCATTTTTTTTTTTTTTTGCTCTTTGTGGAGGGGAGAAGGCAGGACAATTGGGGTTAAGTGACTTGCCCAACATCACACAGCTAGTAAGTGTGTCAAGTGTCTGAGGCAGCATTTGAACTCAGATCCTCTTGACTCCAGGAACAATGTTCTATTCACTGATCACCCAGCTGCCCCCAGCTACCATTTTTATAGTACCTACTACGTACCTCTATGCTAAGCTCTTTACAAATACTATCTCATTTGATCCACCCAACAACCCTGGGAGGTAGGTGCTGTTATTATCCTCATGAGTTAAGGAAATAGAGATAACCAAATATTAAGTGAACAGCTAATGTGTGTCTGAAGTCAAATTTGAACTCATGTCTTCCAGAGTTCAGGCTGGCACTCTATCCACTGCACCATCCGGCTGGCTGGGTGGATGGGGAGTTAAGTGGTAAAGAAACGATACAAATTTAAAAGCTGTCACTAAAAGAATTGGTTAAAGCAGTGAATGTTCAGGAAATGGGTAAAAGCAAGGAGAAGAGATCCACAAGAGGGTAGAGTTAAAAAGCAGGGCAAAGAATCCTAAGGGGCAACTAGCAAGGCCTTTCCTATCTGCCTCTTTTTTTTTTCTTTCTTCAGCATCAAATGGTCAGAGAAAAGCTTGGTAAGGAGACCCTTTAATACTACCCTATCTTTATCTGTAGCCTTTTTCAAAAATCCAATCCAATTCAATAAGCATTATTAAAGGCCTATTATGAGACAAGCATTTTCTAATAAACACAAAAAACCAAACAAGCCTTACTCTCAGAAAGCATACATCTTTGGGTAGATAAGAACATATACATAGGTAAGTATATTCAAACTATAAGGTGTCCCTAATGCGAGCTTTCGTCCCTGAAAATTGCCCTGTCTTTGGAGACATCTTGTGAGCACAAAGTAAATACAGCTTGGAGCAGGGGGAAACACTAACGATTTGTGTGGGGGGTGCCCTTGGTCGGGTGGATCCCATAAAGGGCGTGGGACTTGATCTGAATTTTTAGCCCCTGAGAGTCCTCTGTTCAGTGAGGATGATACCTTTGCAAAGAAAAACAATGACCAAAGAAAAAAAAATAGTAAAAGGCTCTAAGGCAAATAAGCTATGATCCCATTCCTAGGCAAAAGGAATTTAAAAGATGGCACCACTCACAGGTTGTAGTTATTTTGTCAGTGAGTGCCTTCTTATGATCGTGTTAATCACATTCATTCCCAAGAATGCATATAGAAACAATATCACTCCCTATGCCTAGGATGCCATGGAAAATGAGTATAGGACAGAGCAATCGACCAATATAAATCATTATACTAGAAACATATTTGAAGAAATTTCCTTTTCTCTCAGCTTTAAAGAGAAGAATCTAGAGGCCGAATCCTTCAGGTTGGTTCGATCCCATTTCTACATAAGTCTGTAGTCCTGACTGTGTTATTATTTTCCCTTATCCAATTTCTATCTGTTTTTGTTGGTGTTTTAAGGCCTATGATTTCATCAGTCTTATAGTCCTGGTGTAGGATCAGTTTGAGGAATTGATACAATTTACCTTGGCACCCTTCACCTTTGGTAAAGCTTATTCAGTCATTTCAGTCATGTCCAACTCTTCACGACCTCATCTGGGGTTTTCTTGGCAAAGATACTGTAATGGTTTGTTGTCTCCTTCTCCAGCTCATTTTATAGATGAGAAAACTGAGGCCAACAGAGTTAAGTGACTTGCCCAGGAACATACAGCTAGCACACATCTGAGGCCAGATTTGAATTCTTGCAGATGAGTCTTCCTGAATCCAGGTCTGCTACTCTATCCACTGTGCCACCTAGTTACCCAAAGAGAGTACCCTGAGTGTTGAATGATTAAGTGGAAGGCTATGGTCACCCTGTCAATACGTCAGAGGCAGGACCTGAATCCAAGTCTCATTGAGTACAAGGTCAGTCCTTCATCTACTAATATCTTTCTACTGTCTTTTCTTCTCTTTGTAGATGGTAAACAACTAACTCAGAATAATAAATGCACTGCTTCTTGAGTTAGATAACCTATATTCACCTCCTACTTCTGTCATTTAATACCAGTGTGACCTTGGGTAATTAATAAAATTAGTAAATTATTAATTTTGAGTAATTAATTAAATAAAACTAAGTATGGTACTTATGGTTACAAAGAACTTTACATATGTTAGATTATTTTATCCTCAGGACTTCACTGTGAGGCTGATACTATTATTACCCTTATTTTCAGTTAAAAAAAACAATAAAAATAAATATTTAGATACTGCTTATCAGGCAATGTGCTATGTACTTTACAATTATTATCTTATTTGATCCTCAAAGCAACCCTGAGAGGTAGGTGCTATTTGACATATGAGGAAACAGAGGCAAACAGGTTTAAATGACTTGTCTAAGCTAGTCACACAGTTAGTACGTGTCTAAGGTCACATTTGAATTCAGGTCTTCCTAAATCCAAGACTCACTTGCTAACCACTGAACCATCTAGCTGCCAATAAGTGAAACTGAAAAAGGTTAAGTGTCTCCTATATCTGAATCATGACGAGGAAGTGTGAGGCAGGATTCAAACTCAGGCCTTTATGACTCCCTCATTCAGCGCTCTTTCTGCTACACCATCCAGTTGCTTCCCAAGTAATTTGACCTCTCTTGCCTTGAGTTTGGTCATTTCCAAATGAAGGGAGTTGAATACGATGTCTTCCCAGGTACCTGATCCTTTGAATTATATGATACTGCTATTTACCAGTGACCTTCTGGCAGAAAGTAGAACTTGCTTGATACAGATATTTATCTTAAATGTAAAATGACCTAAACTATTAACAAAGTTAATAACTATACCTATAGACCATGGGAATTTACCCCTAAAAATTCTCCTGAATTCCTCACATACCAGTGTATTTGCAGCACACATTTTCATCCAATCTGCCTTCAAAAGATTCAGAAATCACTTCTCTCACTCTCCTATTTCTTTCTTATCTCCCACCACAAACCCAATAATGACTTCAATAGAGGTGAGGAAGAATGTTTTTTGCTCCTAATGTTTCAGTACTACTGGAGAAATGTGTACTACTCCATAGATGCTTAAATGCACTGAAATAGAATTGCTTCTGAAAGAAAGCATTATCAAACATGAGAGAGAGTCAATATGGAAAGTGCATTTTCATTTTTTTCCATAGACATCATTATACTGAATGCATTACTCCATGGCCTTATCACTCTATCAGAATATATAGCACTCATAGTTTCTGCAAGTTAGAATTGGCATCATTTTTTCCTGTTTCTGAAATAAAATATTTTGAAGATATGCTTAATTCACCTTATGGACTCCATTATAAATGTGCAGTAGAAAACGGGGGAGGAATAGGAGGAGGGGCATGATATTTATTTATCTTTTAATATTTAAAGGACTGATATGAAGAATTTGTTCCAATTTGTCCCAAAAGATAGAACAAGGAATAATGGATGAAAGTGGTAAATAGGTAAATTCAGTCTTGATGTGAAGGGGGAAAATAGTGTCCAATAATTAGAATTGTCTGAAAATGGAATAGTCTAGTTAGGAGTGAAGATTTTCACTAAAGGTGATCAATTGATCAATTAACAACCATACCTACCTATTACATCCTGAGTACTAAGGATGCAAAGCAAAAAGAAACAGACACTGATCTCAAAGAACTTATATTCTATTGAAGGAGACAGCATGTGTGCATATAAGGGTGCGCAAAAATATAGTGTTACAAAAACAAGATGATTTTGAGGGAAAGATACTA
Organism: Pseudochirops cupreus; assembly: GCA_028627135.1. Classification (NCBI taxonomy): domain Eukaryota; kingdom Metazoa; phylum Chordata; class Mammalia; order Diprotodontia; family Pseudocheiridae; genus Pseudochirops; species Pseudochirops cupreus. Next base: position 432,243,500 of record CM053582.1, read on the forward strand.
GCAAAGCGGAGAGAAAAGGCAGAGGAAAAGCCTCATGTCAAAAGGGACACCTGACTTGAACTTTTGAAACAACAAAGAGACAGAGATGAGAATAGAGTGCATCCTAGGTACCAAGGCACAACTATAAAAAGTCAGGATGATGAGAATTGGAGCATCACTTGTAAGGAATAGCAAACAGGCTATCTTGGGTGGACTATTATGTGTATGAAAGGAAGTAAAATATAATAAATCTGGAAAGAGAGGCTGGAGTCAGGTTGTGAAGCGTTTTAAATATCTAATAGAAGAGTTTGTATTTGACCCTAGAGGTAATAGGAAGCCAGTGGAATTTATTGAGAAATGGAGGTCTTCAAGCAAAGGTTGGAGATTACTTTTCCAGTATAACATAGAAAGGGGTTTTGTTCAGAAAAAGATTAGACAAGATTGCCTCAGTGGTTCTTTTAACCTTTGTGATTCTTTTGTTCTCTACAAAAGTCCATTTCTACCATTAAGACAAGGAGTCTGAAATGCTTAAGGTCTTTTCATACTCTTGTTATGACGGGTGTTCTTGGCCCTTTTTGTTTCATAGTTTATATGTGTGTGTGTGTGTGTGTGTGTGTGTGTGTATTTGGCAGTCTGATAAAACTATAGACCCAGACCTCTTCTCAGAATAACATTTTAAAAAAATTGAAGGAAGTGCTAATCCTTCTGCAATCCATGATTTTGTGATAAGAGACCCTTTTCTTAACCTAGGACGAACCCCTTGCAGAGTTGTCTTAGGTTAAGAGAAGGGTCGCTTATCATTAAATCTATAGATATAAAAAACAATGTGGGTATTAATGTTTGTCTTCATACTCAGTGTATGGATTAAAGCTATAGTCTGTGCAGTAATATGCTCCAGGACATGCCAACATCCCCAGTGTAGCAGAGGCGGCAATTTATCTGATATCTCTTAATCTCTCTTTGGGGCTCCAGACTCTGGACCAAGGCCTTCACTGTGGTGAAATCTGATCCACTCGTTCCTAGAACAGTAGCAGCAGACAGTTTACTGTTGGATTAGCAAACCCTATTTTTGCTGAGCTATAAATAATGCATCATTTTTCCTAATTAATAAATTAGAGGGTGTAAAGATCAACTGTTGTTCATGCTGCATAAAAGGACCATTTTTCAAAGCTATTAGGTTTTACACATGGTAGGAATAGCAAACACGAGTAGATGGAAGTATACAGAGAAGAGATATAATGTCCCCTATAAGGCCCAGATGTTTCTTCTCTGGATACTATCCAGGTTTGGCTAAGAGTTGAGACACATTATACATTATCATCACTTCATGGCCGGTCTGGGGAGTTTAAACTTATCTTCTGTTGTTAAGTCTAAATGTAAAATATGAGTTGTGAGTTCTAATTCTGTTATTAGTATTTTGTAGAGCACTAAAAATACAGACAATATCTGTTATCCCAGATTCAAGGGATTTCATGAAAAACATCATGATTTCTCTATCATCAGTTTCTTCTTCCATTCCATCTTCAAACATGTACAGGTTTCCCTTGTCTTGGGGATGGGGAGAAGGTGAGAAATCATTTCACTCTGCTGTTCCCTCTATCTCTGACCCAATTATTTCTTTCTCTTCAACTGACTTACTTCTCATATGAGCTATCTGTACCATAGCCTTTCCTCCTAACCCCATTAACTATGGCTCCTGCCTCTTCCAATGTACAGGAAATTCATTCTCAAATGTCACCAGTGACTTCCTAAACATTAAATCCAATGGCCTTTGCTCTTCACTCCTTATCTTTACCTTGCCTAGAGGATCAAATTAGATAAGGTATGTGAAAACATCTCGAAAACTGTAAAGCTGTATAAAAATGTAAACTATCATTATTGATCCCTCTGTCACTTTTGACACTGTTTACTATTCCTTCAACACTGAAATTCATTTTTCCCTTGGTTTATACCATTTGGTCCTCTTGCTTCCTCTCTACCATTTCCTTATCTCCCTCTGTGTTTCTTTTTCCTCTTTCCATCCTCTATCCCTAAAATGTAGGCATTCTTTAAAGTTCAGTCTTTGACCCTCTATTCTGCTCTCCTGACATTCTCCCCCTCAGAAATATCATCCACCTCACAGTATGAGATAGTAAAAAGAGTACTCAATTTGGAGTTCATTTGAACTCTGCTGCTGACCAGGAATGCAACCTTGGACAGGTTATTCCATCTCTGTTTCCCAGCTTTCTCATTCATAAAATAATATTATCTCTAAAGTCCCTTCCATTCTAAGTACTAGTATTTCAACTGTCACCTCAATGAAGATGACTCCTGAACCAAAATCTCTGACTTTGATCTCTCCTGCTGTTGTAAATTCTCTTCATAACAAGAAATAAACTTTCCTTCAGTGTTTATATTATACTCCATATACTTCTTATATAGTTTAATTCAATTCTTGTGTACTTATTTTATATCTGTATATATGGCATCTGTCCCCTGCTATACTACAAGCTTTTTGAGGGTGGAGAATGTGTCAAAATTATCTTTGCACCTCTCCCAGTGACTAAGGAGTGTGGTGTACATATTTAATGCTAAATAAATGGTTGCTGAAATCTGGACCTGTGCCCAAAGGGCTATAAAAAAATGCATGCCCGTTGACCCAGCAACACCACTTCTAGGGCTGAATCCCAAAGAGATCAGAGAAGTGGGAAAAGGACCTGTATGTACAAAGATATTTATAGAAGTTCTTTTTATGGTGACAAAGAATTGGAAATCAAGGGGATGCCCATCAGTTGGGGAATGGCTGAACAAGTTGTTGTATATGACTGTAATGGAATACTACTGTGCTGTAAGAAATAAGGAGCAGACAGACTTCATAATAACCTGGAGAGACTTATATAAACTGATGCTGAGTGAGGAGAGCAGAACCAGGAAAGCTTTGTACGCAATTACAGACACATCGTATCTGTGATGACTGACTTTGACAGACTGGGCTCCTCTCAGCAATACAAGGTTATGAGATAACTCCAAAGGACACATGATGGAAGGGGATAGCCACATCCAAAGAAAGAACTACAGAATCTGAATGCAGATTGAAGCAAACCACTTGCTTTCTCTCTTTTGTGTTTTGTTTTGTCTCTTCTTTCTCATTGTTCATTTCATTGGTTATAATCCTATGATCCTTAACCAATGTTTAATGTGAAAGTATTTGTAGAACCTTTATTTGATTGCATGCTGCCATGGTGGTGGGGAGGGCAGGAGAGTGAGGGGGAGAAAATTTAAAACTCAAGGGATTGTGGAACTGAATGTTGTAAACAAAAAGTAAACAAATATGTATGTATATATATATTTGGAGACAGAAAGGCAGGGCAATTGGGGTTAAGTGACTTGCCCAAGGTCACATGGCTAGTAAGTGTTAAGTGTCTGAGGCCAGATTGGAACTCTGGTCCAGGAGGACCAGAGCTGGTGCTCTATTGACTGTGTCATCTAGCTGCTCAAACAAATAATTTTTTTAAAAAAGAAAAAAAGCAATGGTTGCTGAATGAATACATGAATATGAATCAATGAATGAATAAAAATTTAATGATGTAAAAAACCAGAAAGACCCATGAGACAAGTGATGGGAGGAGGTCCTGGAAGTAGCTAATAGTTTCAAGAATAGGCAGAGGAGTAAGGAAAGGACTCATGCCCTCAGTTTAAGACAGTAACCTAAGTTACTACAGCTCTGTTGGTAAGGGCAAGGTAAGGACTTGATGGAAAAGTTAGAGGAATACAAAGATTGGGAGCCAAGTATATCATTATAGCCCTGACCTCCCTTTACAACTTTATTTCCTGTTACTCTCCTATTCAGTCTCTCTCTTCCCTCCCTCCCATATACATTCTAGCCAGATTCCTCTGTGCATTTCTCACTTGAGCACATTTTTACTCATGAACTTTGGGCTGTGTCAATCTGGAATCTGCTTCCCTTCTTCTTCCCAACTATCCAAATCCTAATCATCATTCAAGGTCCACCCTAAACTTTACCTCCTTTGGGAAGCTATCCCCAAGTACGCCCTCCTTCAAATGTCTGGAGCCCTTGCCATGTATTTGTCTCTCATTTGCCTCTCATTTTTCTGATTGGTACTATCTGTTGCTTATTCAAGGTCAGTGGCTTACCTCTCTTTTAAGGGCTACTTCCTATGCACTGTCTCTATTATTATATTTTTTTTGGAGGGGGGAAGGCAGGGCACTTGGGGTTAAGTGACTTGCCCAAGGTCACACGGCTAGTAAGTGTTAAGAGTCTGAGGCTGGATTTGAAGTAGAGTCCTCCTGACTCCAGGTCTGGTGCTCTATTCACTTGCCCTGTCTCAGTTTTGATAGTGTTTCCCACATCTGTCTATGCAAATGACTTTGTCAGCATAAGTAACTCTTGGTGTGGAAATTCCCTCCACAGATGTAGGTCAGTTTCTCCTCTATGTTAGAGATTTGCCTGAGGGCACAACAGGAGTTAGATGACTTGTCCAGTCACTTGTGTTTTAGCAAGTATTATCAGAAGCAAAGTGATTGGCCTTTTCTCCACTATGTCGTCCTACATCTTAGTGATCCCAAATGTCTATGTTTGTGAAATAGCTAAATTCTCTGTGGTAGACTACTCTGCCCTCAACAGCCTGAGTTGGAATGCATATTGGGAACAGAAATTGTATTGTATTATATTATATTGTACTGTAGCATGTCATATCATATCATATATTGTATCATATAATAATTACAACGTAAGCTGTTAGCTTATAGGCTTTAGGGTGAATGAGGAAAAGAAAGAATCAGTATCAAGTCCATAGGTTAAGTCAAGTCAGTTACTGAGCAGTCAGCACTAGGCACAACAACAACAACAAAGGAGGGGGGCAAAAGTACCCCTTTCTTTCAAGAGTTCACAATTTAATGGCGGAGACAACAGAAAAAAAAAATACATCCAAACAAAATGTATAGGAAGGCATGAGCATTAAGGTAGGATTTTAGCTAAGAAAGTCAGGGAGGTTAGGAGGCAGAGACAAGGAAGGAGAAAATTACAGTCATAGGAGACAGCCAGTGAACATTCAAAGATTAGGGAGATGGAGTATCATTTGAGGAACATCAAGAACATCAATGTCACTGGACCTTAGAGAAGGTGGAGGAGAGATAGGAAGGGGCCAGCCTATGAAGGCCTTTAAAAGCCAGAGATTTTATATTAGATCCTAAAGGATAAAAGGAACCATTAGATTTATTGAATAGGGATGTGACAGGTAAACAGTTTCCCAACTGCAAAACTCAGTGCTGAAGTACCTAAGGGGCAGCCAGGCCCTGGAGATGGGAAGACCTGAGTTCAAACTGGCTATGTGACTCTATACAAATCACTTAACCCTGTTTACCTCAGTTTCCTCATCTGTAAAATGAGCTGGGGGAGGAAAAGGCAAACCACTCCGGTATCTTTGCCAAGAAAATCCCAAATGGAGATGAGTTGACACCAAATTAATAATAATAATTTTTAAAAAGTACCTAGGATACTGCCTTGCCCACAGTATGTCCATAATGAATATTGTATTTGGTTTCCCCACTCTACCCTCCACTCCCAGCTCCCGACTGCACTCTGCCCTGCTGATTAGAGGTGAATAGTAACAATTATAAGCAGCAGTTTAGAATCTTGAATTATATAGAGCTCCCTAAGATTCACCCATTGAAAAGCTTCTCCTGAAACATGTGCATGTGGATGCAAATGATAGGTGTCAGTCATCTCCCTCCAACAACTGGCAACCTGCTGCTGCTGTCAAAACCACAAAGAATCTTATAGGGGGAAAAAGGCCTGCAGAGAAAACAGAAGGTTAAGCTTTTTTTTTTTTTAATACCAACCCACTTATCTCCTCAAATCTCACCACAGACTACAAAAACCTCAATATTAAAAAAAACCCAAGTGTACAGTAGAGAGAGCAAACTTCGAGCAAGGAAATGAACAATAAGAGTCTCTTTTCTGTCTCCCTTGGAACCAAGAGAGTGTAATTTTACTAGAAGATTTCCATAAGCTCCTTTTTTTTTTGCTTGATATTCTGTCACTCTCACTGTAAAATTAAAAATGATAATAAGAATACAATCTTACATTTTTCTACCACTCTTTGCTATTGAATTCCAAAATAAGTACTTCTTGGCTCATTTATGAATCTGTCCTGGGTAAAGTGCAGCTAAGACAGACATAATCTATTTTGACATGGAGAGAAACAGCGATGCAGTGGAAAATACACTGGATTTGGAATCACAGGACATGGATTGAAACATTGGCTCTGCCACTTAATCCCTGTGTGGTCATGGACAATGTCATTTAGCCTCTGTAGGGGGTGTTTCCTCATTTTTGTAATAAAGGCATTGGATCATACAACCGTTAAGGTCTCTTCTATGAGTCTAAGACTATTTTATCATTTCCTCTTCTAATGCTCCTTTCCCTACATTCCTTTCCCAACCAGTTTTCCTTTGCTTTTATTTAAAATGGTGTAAGAATTATAAATTAGTAAAAAGAATAAGAGTACACCAGAAATTTCCTCTTGTCCAAGCTGGCTTCTACTATTAGTAGTATATAAGCCCCTTGTAGGCAGGCAGAGACTTTCTCACTTTTTTTTACAAGCATCACATCTATACAGTGGCTAATACAAAGCAGACATTTAACACTTCTTTTGTTGAGTGATTAATTTATGGAATAAATGTGGAAATGTTTCCTTGCCAATAGTCACTTGTGTACCTTCTTTCTCTGCTGGACTAGATTTCTCTGTCTCTAGGGAACTTTGCCTATCATATTTTTATTCCAGATATTTTAGAGTTGGGTAGAATTCTTTAATTGTTCTTAAGGTGTTTGTAGATACACCAAAAGAGTTTCTTTCCAGAAATATGAGCATTTTTTGCATTTTGTTTTTGTTGTAGCACTTTGTCAATCAATTGACTGATCCATAATCAATCCATTAGACAGAATTTATTACTATATACCAGGCATTGTGTTAATCACTGGGGTTGTTATAAGGAAAGTAAAAACAATTCCCTGACTTTAAGGAGCCCATACTTTAAAAGATGAAGATAATCTGCAACACACACATACATGTATACACACATGTATATACATACATACATACATACAACCTTGTATATATATGCATATGCGTGGGTGTGCATGTGTGCATGCACATGCATTACAGGATATATACAGCAAAAAAACAGGCATTCTTAGAGGGAAGTGACTATCAAATTTTTTGATTCTGTTTTGTTTTTATTGGAACACCAACTATTTAATGCCTACCATATGTCAGGCAGTGTGCTAGGATACAAAGACAAAATTGAAATGGCCCCTGCCCTCAAGAAACATCTATTCTATTAGGGGAGACTACATTTTATCATTGGGCGAGACTAAATGGACACGAGAGAGTTTTTCCTGAGGGTATGCCAAAACGTTATTTATATCTCATTCTGAAGCCCAGATGAGGATTAAATTCTCCTTCCTCTCCATTCATATATTCCCACAGTATTTTGAGAAGATAAAATAGTCTAGGAACTGACAAAGAAAACTGGGCTGTGAACTTGTAAAAACCACTCACTGTGAGACTGCAGAGTTCATCAAATGGAGAAGCTCATCAAACCACTATAAATTCTCAAAGTCACTATATTCTCAAAGGAATGAATATTGGGCTTGTCTTAGATGTTTGGAGGCTTTGAGGGTAAGAAAAGGAAGAAAATACAATAATAAAATTCCACCTTCCTGCAAACAAACTCTATGGACTCCTTGGATGTCTCATATGGTGAATTGAAAAAAAAATAAAATAAAAGCTTTTCAAATTTAGATCAGAGTCTCTGGTTCTTTCCTAGATATAAATGATCAGAAGGATTCTGTGGAGGACATCACAGTCAAGGAGCAGACACTTTCTTTGATTTTTCAACTTACAGGGATGACAGTAGAAGAGAAAAGATTCACATCTGTGCCTCCCTTGATGACCCATATCCCGGAGCAAAGGTTGGCAGTTTATGGTGAGGATGGCATACAATGTCTCTAAGGACCTGGAGAGATGGCTCCCTACTATTTTTCATCTTGATCGCTTTTTTAGCTTCTTATATTTTTTCTTCAGATATGTTTTTCCTCCGTTTTTTCCTTTCCTCCTATTGGTAACATCCAGTGACAGGCAAGGCCATTCCTTAACCTGTCTGCTGCCACTTGCTAGGAAGGACAAATCTGAAGACAACACTTTGAATGTTACACGCAACTAAAGGTTCGATTTTCTCTCTATCCTGAAAAAAAAATGTTACTTTGACAGGAAAATGTCAAATGAATGGAATCAAGTGCCAACAGTTTCTATATTGATGTTCTGTTCAAAGTAAAATTATATTTAAAAAAAAACATTAAATCAAGAAGTTGAAAAAAATAGATGGACTAAAAATAATTTTGAATCCCTAATAAGTCTGTCTCATCATGATGCTTATTAGATGTTGGACCATAAAAGATTTTGTAGTACCTGTGAATGGCCTCATTCCAAACAAGGTTACGAGATTTTTTTTTTAACTTTTTGGAAATATACATTCAATATTGGAAATCATTACTGTGGGAGGTCAATAGCCCCAAACCAGATCCATTAGATATTCCATTTTCTTCTATTTCCATAGGCCATGCTGCCAATTTATAATTTAACAACTGCTAAAGTAAAGAAGATCTGAGGGTTACCATTACAATATATACACTAAAAGTCACAGAAAAAATAAGGTGTAGCACCTATTGTGGTAAATGTATGTAGATTTACTACCTTAGTTCGGAACTGAGACTTGAAGTATACCTCTACAACAGGTTAAAAATAAAGGAATTTCTGTTACAAGAGAAAGAACAGGAGATAGATAGAAATCAAGAGACTCGGGTTCTAATTTCAGCTCTGCCAAAAAAAAAATAGCCATGTGATCCGTAAGAAATGTTTTCACCTATCTTATCTCGACTTCCTTCATCCACACCAGGAGATAAATAGATGAGATGGGTGCTGAATTGCTTTCTAACACTAAAATGTTAAGTTTTTTAATTCTCCTCATTGTTCCACAATGTGTGGGAAACATGAACAGTTTCCACTGGATGCTTTGGAAATCAGAGGATTCTCTACTTTTCTTCACTGCTTCTCACACTGATAAAGTGGTTTTACTGTCTACAAAGCACTTTGCTTCGAACAGTCCAGTGGGTAGATTAAGGCAAGTATTACGATGAAGAAGCAGCTAAGTGGTATACATCAAACACTGAATTTGAAGTCAGGGAGACCTGAGTTCAAATCCTGCCTCAGGTACTTACTAATTGTATGACACTGAACAAACCATTTAACCACTCCCACACTCAGTTTATTCATCTGTAAAATGGGGATATTAACAGCACCCACCTCCCAAGTTAGTTTTGAGGATCAGATGTGATACCATGTGTAAAACATTTTCAAATCTTTAAGTGTTATATAAAACATTAGCTATTTTAATTATCCCTATACTACAGAGGAGGAAACAGACTTAGTGAGATTAAATGACTTGGTCAAAGTGAAAAGAAATCAAATCACGGTCCCTAACTCCCCATTCAATACTTAAAGCTGTATCCCACCCAAACAAAACTATATACCTCTCCAGGCATTCACTTCCACCTCAACCAGAGAGATAGAGCAGTTAGGAAATAGGTATGTGCCTAGGTGCTGGGGATTCCAGTAATGAAATCCCACCAGTTTGTTATGGAAATCGAATACAATCTGCTCGCCACGGATATTTAATGTAACGTTTTGCTGGATACAGGAGAAGCAATTAGGCTGCTGAAAATTGTGTTTGCATCCCCCATAATTCAATACTGACCACTGTTAGCTGTGCAATATGTGACAGGACTGATAATTAATTTTGCATGCAATCAGTGTAATAATGGGGGAGGGAACAGCAAGGAGGCCTTGAGAGAAGGAAATGTAGCAAGAACTCAAAGAGATTTTGTAGGAAGAAAGAATCTATATTCAGAGGAAGATTAAAATTATTAAATGCCACTTCCCAAAGTCTGAAAATGACATCTGCAGAGCCAATCTCCAACAGGACATCCATTCTGGCAGAATTCAGCTCATGAAAATGAGTTGCAAGACTCACATGGAGTAAAAAAATTCCTGTAAAAGGCCATCCATGACCATTTTTTCCTCCTCCTCCTTTCTCCTTGAGCTCAAATTAATTGGACTTTGTTTACATTCATAAATAAGTGAACAGCAGCTCCACCAAGCACAGCAACAGACCCTGGGCACACTTATTCTGTGAACAATTATCTTCAGAGGAAAATAATTATTTCAAATAGATTTTGCCAATTTTCTTCCCCCCATTCCCCAACTCCCCACTACAACTTGAACAGAAGAGAGAATATGAGGGGTAAGAATTTAGTTGCTTCAAGTAGGTTAAACACTGTCATGGAGGACAGGTGGTTGGTTCAATTGGATTTCAAATACTGTATGTCTGGAGAACTTGTTATTCCTCCATTATATACAGCAACTAGGTGGCACAGTGGGTAGAGTGCTGGGAATAGTCAGGAAGACCCAAGTTCAAATGTAGGCTCAGACATTTATTAGCTTTGTGTCCCTGGGCAAGTCACTTTACCAATGTTTACCTTTTTCATTTGGAGAAGGAAATGGCACAAAAGCTCTAATATCTTTGTGGAGAAAATCCATGACCAGAATGTTCCATGGGTTCAGGGAGAGTCAGATACAACTAAACTATTGAACAACAATGACAACAACAGCAAAGGATGTCAGGTGTGGTATCCAGCAGGTGGGCTACTGGAGGGACAGTCAGAAACTAAAACTCAAAAGGGTCAAATAGGTTCATGCATGTGCTTTAATAAATTAAGATGAATTCCTTGGATGTAAGACTTTAATGCGACAGATTATGAACCCTCTTTTACTTTAACAGATGATCTTCTACAGCAAAATAATAATAAATCATGACCCTTTGGCCAACCAAGTGATGAAGATCACTAAAAATAGCTGGACTGGCTATCTGACAACAGATGTATGGTCTATTTGAGTTCTGTGTTCAAAGACTTTCCAACTAGGTTGAGTCTGATAAAGTTTGTTCTTTGTTGACAAGGGCTTCAAAACATCAAAGTTTCTTCCACTCTAAAAATAGGCATCAGAGAGGACTTTCCATATACATTTTGGTGACCAGAAATTTTAAAGCATTCTTTTCCTCATTGGCTTTTTGGACCTTTTTTGCCGTTTTGATTAGTCTATTGTTTAAGGAGTTATTTTCTTCAGTATTTTTTTGGGTCTCCTTTAGCAGGCTGTTGACTCATTTTTCATGATTTTCTTGCATCATTCTCATTTCTCTTACCAATTTTTCCTCTGCTTCTCTTACTTGATTTTCAAAATCCTTTTTGAGCTCTTCTATGGCCTGTGACCAATTCATATATTTTTCTTGGAGGTTTGGGATGTAGGAGCTTTGACTTTGTTGTCTTCTTCTGGTTGTATGTTTTGATCTTTTTTGTCATAAAAGTATGATTCTATGGTCTGTTTACTGTTTGCTCATATTCCCAGTCAATTACTTGACTTTTGAGTTCTTTGTCAAAGTATGACTCTGCTTTCAGAGTGGAGAGTGCTCTGTCCCAATTATCAGGGGTTTTACGTAGCTATTGTCAGAGATATTTCTAGGCATGTGTAAATTTTCAGTTCTTCTAAAGTAGTATGATCAAAAGAGAGGTGATTACTCCTCTCCTGGACTATGCTCTGGTTTGTGAGTGACTAAAAACACTCTTTTGTGCCTTGGAACTGTGAGAAGGGCTCCCTCTCTACAGTTGCCACAAGCTCTGCCACAACAGCACTCCTCCTCACTCCAGGACTACCACCCAAGATTCAGATCCAAGCAGGGCAAAGCAAGAGAATCCTGCCTCAGTGCCTTCAAAGAGATCCCTGCAATCACTATCTCATCAGCCACTTGATCCCCCCACCATCTATGAACCTGGAGCTCCAAAAGTAGCTGCTGCTGCTACTGCCACCACTTGCCACCTCCATGGCCCCAGGGCTGGGGCTTGACCACGACCTTCTCTCTCCCAGGTCCAACAGAGCTCCCCCACTCACCTTTTACTATGTCTTTGGCATTTGTGGATTGAGAAGTCTGAAAACCGCCACAGCTGCGCTCCACTACCAGCCCAGTACAATAGACCCTTTCTGTTGGCCTTCTGGGGCTTTCTTGGGCTGGAGATGAGTCTCTGTCATTTTGTGGGTTCTGTAATTCTAAAATTTGTTTAAAGTAATTATTGTTACAGAAATTTGGAGGGATTTGATGAAGAGCTCAAGCAAATCCATGCTTTTACTCCACCATCTTGGCTGGTGACCAGAAACTTTAAACTGACACTTTTGTTCCAACTAACATATACCCTGCTCAATTCAGTTCTTCTTCAATATCTTCCAGACATATTTGGGGAAGAAGTTACTGGGCTAAATACAAGGACACAGCCAGAAGGAACGTAAACCATTGTCCTGTCAGAATGTTTCAGCCTTTGTCTACTCAGGAGCTTTTAACCTTTTTTGTTTCACACATCATTTTGGGAATCTGGTGAAGCCCATGGAACTCTTTATAATAATGTTTATAAATACATAAAATAGGATTACAAAGGAAATCAACTATATTGAAATATATTATCAATGAAAAAATGTTCACAGATCCTAGGTTTAAGAACCTCAATCTAAAAAGTTCTTTATTAAAATAAAAGAGGACCGTGGTATGCAAGGCTTTCCATAAAACTCCAGCAGTTTTATACGACTACTCCCTTCCCCTTCTTGCATTCTGCCTTTTCATCAAATGGCAATAGATTAGTAGCTGTTCTCTAGTTCTTCTTGCTCTCTCCTACCTCTGTGAATTCATACAGCTATTATACACCTGGTATATAATCCTCCATATCTCCCCTGTTTGAAGTCTTTTTCCTTCCATCTCTTCAAGGATGCCATAACTTGTATGAATCTGTCTCTCTCTCTTTCCCCAGCACTGAGTCTGGAGTTAGGAAAACCTGAATTCAAATCCAGCCTCAGACACTTACTAGTTGTGTGACCTTGGCCAAATCATTTAACCACTTTCTTCCTCAGTTTCCTCAACTGTAAAATGAGGGTCATAATATCATATACCTCACAGGGTTGTAATCAATTTTCGGATATCCCCAATCTTGGTGAAATCCCAACAATGAAAACTGAAAGGAGAAAAGCTTCAGTTCTCCCCACCATATCAATAAAGTTTTAGCTTTTCAAAATTGAAAACTACTTGATGACTTATATAGTCCTAACCAGTGACACCAAGGCATAGCATTTGCCATTAGTCTAAACTTACAACTATGGGAAACCTTTTTTCCTCTTCACAAGATAAGGTAAGCCTACACACTGAAGTAAAAACAGGAGATGTGGAAAGAATCCTGGACAGTGTGTCAAGATATATTTTTCTGATCCTAGGTTGACTATTAACAATATCTGTGACCCTGGGAAAATCATCTCACTGGATCTTAATAAGGCTTCCTTATTTTTTCAAGAGAATTAGACTAAATATGGTAGCAAACAATTGGAAATTAAGAAGATGCTCCACAATTTGGCAATGACTGAACAATCTATGGTATGTGATTGATGGAACACTATTTGTTATAAGAAATGATGAACAAAACAGTGTTGGAAAAACCTGGGAAGGTTTTTCTGAAACATGAACTCATGCAGAGTGAAGTGAGCAGAACCAGAAGAATATTCTCCATAATAATAGCAATATTGTAAGAATGATCGCCTGTGAAATACTTAGCTACTCTGATGAAGCCAATGATCCAAGACAGTTCTAAAGGTCCCATGATAAAATGTCATCTACCTCCAGAGAGAAAACTGATAAACTCTGAATACAGATTGATACTTTTAAGTTTTTTTTCTTCTTCTTGTTTTTCTTTGTCTGTTTTCTTTTGTAACATAGCTAATATGCAAGATGTAGGGAATTTAGAACTCATGGTGTATTTTTTAATGACAAAATTTTTACAGGCAATTGCTAAATATTTAATAAAATTAAAAACAATTAAAGTGTTTGAGGTTGATTTTGAACTAGGGTCTTCCTGACTCCAGATATGGCACTTTACTGAATGCTCCAACTTGTTGCTTCTACATTGCTTCTTGATCTTAACAGCAACTAAACATGAGGTTTTTGACCTTATTTTGGTTGTCTTCTTCCCTCTCTACCTCCCTACTCCAGGGAATTAATTAACTTGAAATTGTCTTGGCCACTGACTTGACTTCCGTGTGACTTTTGTATATAGATAAACCTGAGCACTGTTCCATCTAATCTGTCCAGTGTCCAGTGGTCTTTATCTCCTGTGACCTCTCTATAGTATGTGATCCTTGCTTTCTTTTGGATCTTTCTTTTGGATCTTCTCTTTTCCCATAGGTCCTGTGAGACTTCACTCTTATGATATATCTTACAGCTATCTTATTTATTTTCTTTCTTTCTCATTCATTCTTCTTTTTCTTACACCCCCTAAGATTAGGTATTCATCAGAGGCAATGACTTAACCTATAATTTCTCATTTATTCATCTTTTGGAAATCTTACATACTTCCATGACTTTAATAATTACAGATATGTGGATGGCTCTACCCTAAAACTCCATCCCAATATCTCCCAAGAGTTCCAGTCTCCTATTTCTAATTTTCTGCCTGGACATTCCCACTTGGTGACCCCCAACACATCAAATTCAAGAAACAACTTAAAAATTAGTTACCAAAGAGAATAACTGCTATGACCCAAGACTTCATTTACCAAAAATATATTAAATTACCAAGAATATATCAATCACTTATCATTTTGTTGTTCATTCATTCAGCTATGTTTTGACTCTATGTGACGCCATAGACTATAGCAAAACAAGCCCTTCTATCCTCCACTATTTCCCAAAATCTATCTCAGTTCACATTTGTTGCTTCCACGACCCTATGAAATGGACATTTGCCACCCCCTTCACCTTTTGCAATCAATCTTTACCAACATCAGGGTCTTTTCCAATGAGTTCTATCTTATGTGGCCACAGCATTTAAGCTTCAGCTTCTGTACTTGTCCTTCCAATGAGTAGTCTGAATAAATTTCTTTAAGCATTGATTAATTGGTTTCCTTGCTTTCCTTGAGACTCTCAAAAGTTTTCCAACACCATAATTTGAAAGCATTGATTCTGTGGTGCTCAGCTTTCCTTATAGTTCAATTCTCACAGCCATACATTACTACTGGAAAAATCATAGCTTTGACTATACAGACCTTTGGTGGCAAGGTGATGTCTCTGCTTTTTAGTATGCTGTCCAGATTTGACATAGTTTTCCTTCCCAGGAGCAAGCATCTGTAAATGTCACGGCTGCAGTCAGCATCAGCAATGATCTTTAAGCCCCAAAATATAAAATCTGACACTGCTTCCATTTCTTTTCCCTCTATTTGCTAGGAAGTGATGGGACCAGCTGTCATGATCTTAGGTTGTTTTTTTTTTTATAATGCTAAACTTCAAGCCAGCTTTTACACTCCCCTCTTTTACCCTTATTGAGAGACTTCTTAATTCTTCCTCACTTTCTTCCGTCAGAGTGGTACCATCTGTATATTGTTGATATTTCTCCAAGGAACATTAAATTGCAGCCTTTGATTCATTCAGCCTGGCATTTCACATGATGGCCTCTGCATGTAAGTTAAATAAAAAAGGTGATAAAATACAGCCTTGTCATACTACTTTTTCAGTTGTAAACCTATCAGTTGTTCCATGTTCAGTCTGAACTCCTGTTTCTTGGTCTGCATACAAGTTCCTTAGGAGATAACTGGGATGAAACAGCACTCCCATATCTTTAAGAATCTGTCACATTTTGTTGTGATCCATACAGTCATCAGCTTGAGTGTAGTCAATGAAGCAGAAGTAAATCCTTTTCTGGAACTCCCTTGGTGGCTCCAGAAAGAATGAAGAGGTTGGGCCAAAATGAAAAGGAAGCTCAGCTGTGGATATGACTGGTGATGAAAGCAAAGTCTGATGTTGTAAAGATTAATATCACACAGGGATCTGGAATGTAAGACCTATGAAGTGTACATGGTCAAACAGGAGACTGAATGTTTAAAGACTGATGTCATAGGTGTCCATGAATTTAAATGGACAGGAATGGGTGAATTTAATTTCAGGTGATCATTACATCTACTACTATGAACAAGAATCCCTTCAAAGAAGTCAAGTGGCTCTCATAGTCAATAAAAGGGTGAGAAAAGCGGCACTGGTATATAATCTCAAAAATAATAGAATGATATCTGTTCAAATCCTGGGCAAACCATTCAACATCACAATAACACAAGTCTATATTCCAAACACTTATGCTAAAGCCACACAGTGAAGTGCTTCCAGCAGCTCCCCTATCTTTATGCCCTCCTACTCTCATTATAACAGAGTCTACTTCCTACATGCCCCATGGAATTTTCCATTTGTGTCCTAACCTAGCCACAGAAAGCCCAAAGTGTTCCACTGTTTTTGATGTGTGTCTAGATTCTAGGCTTTTCTCAAACCTCTAACTAGGACCCAGAGATTCTGAGATACAAAGTCATCTACTGGGGCCTCATCAGTACATGATTCCTTTTCCAAAACCCTGACCTTCACTCTCTTACTACACATCAACCTGCTTTATGTTTTATCCCTGCTCCACTAAGTGGTTCCAACATCCCTCTCATACTCTGTTCTTTATGTCCATGTTAGGTCCTGGAACTTTCACGTTGGAAAGAAATTTCACTCATACATACAGTTGATTTTCTAATTTGTATGCTGCCATTCTATTGATTAAAAGTGTTCCCAAAATTTATATGTGTGTGTACATACACACACACATCTTTTACATATAAATGTGTTTTATATGAATAGTTTATTTACGTATGCATCTGTGTTTGCATATATACACATACATATACACTCTGTGTGTGTGTGTGTATGTGTGTGTATTTCCAACTTTTGTAGGGCTCAGAAACAGGGTAGATAGTAAGGCCCAGAGGACCTTAGGAGAAAGTGATAAGGGAGATGAGAAGGGCTGAGAAGGGCTGAGAAGATGAGAAGGGCTGAGAAGGGCTGAGAAGATGAGAAGGGTTTTAAATCTCATTAAAAGGAGTAGATTTTTGTGACTTTTAACTCTCCAAGCCATGAACAGTGAAAAAAGCCAGGAAGGGTTCTGGGATATCCCAGAATCAAAGGAAGTAGGGAGGGGAGAAGTCAAAGGGTAGAAGGATACCTCTTGCAGTATCATGAGGAAGCAACTGTGAAACATGTTTTGCATACATTCACATATTAAGAGGACTTGGCGATTGATTTTATGTAGCAGCAGAGAGTTGAGGGTGAAAGAAGAGTCGAAGACAAATTTGGTTTTGGACCTGGATGACTAGGATGATAGTGGTGCCATCAACAAGAATAAGGATATTAGACATTGAGGCAGGTTTTGGAAGGAAGGTAATGAGTTCAGTTTTGGACAGAACCTTGGTTTGTAGGAGATCTTGAAACTATTCAACCCATAGCTGGAAATACTATGACTTCTCAGAGACAAGATCAGAGCAGGATGTAACGAATGGGATATCATCACCATAAAGGTAGTAACTGAAGCCCTAGGAGTGGATAAAATTTCTAAGAGAGAGAATATGAGGACTAAGGTCAGAGCCTTGGAAAATGTATATACATAAAGAGCAGGAGGAAGAAGTGGAACTAAGATGGAAAACCAAGAAGACTTTCTCAGAGAGTTAGAAAGAAAACTAGATTGAAGTGTCGTGGAATCCAAGGGAAGACAGACTATTAAACAGAAAAATGGTCAATTGTATCTACCCTGTTTCTGAGGGATGTGGACATTTAACTGAATTGTGTAAATGGCTATTCATTGCCAACAAAGTAGGACCTTCTCAATCAAGAACTAGTCTGTCCTTGTGTGATACTTTCAACAGAAATCATGAAGTCTGGAACAGAGCTAAGAATGAAGAAAATTTAATTTTGTTACCAACTCTCAAAATTCTTAAAGCAGGCTATGAAGATATTAGCAAGAAAGAAGATAATTGTTTTTTTTTTTATCCTCCCTGACTACTTACTGAACCCCAGCACCATTCTCACTTTCTGCTTTCTCATTAGGAGCATGGTCTACAGACATGATTATGGAATTGCTGCCATCTGTCTTTCAGTCTATTTTTTTTTAATTTTCTTGCTTTTTAAAAAAATTTTATTATAGTTTGCATCATTCATTTCCACAAGATTTTGAGTTACAT
This sequence comes from Pseudochirops cupreus, assembly GCA_028627135.1. Lineage (NCBI taxonomy): Eukaryota > Metazoa > Chordata > Mammalia > Diprotodontia > Pseudocheiridae > Pseudochirops > Pseudochirops cupreus. The sequence continues at coordinate 432,261,715 of CM053582.1, forward strand.
ATTTTCTCCCCATCTTTCCCCCACCCACCGCCCCAAAACAGACATCCCAGTGTGTCCCCCTTTCCCCAGTCTATTCTCTCCTATGTCACTTTTTGGTAGGGCAGGATGGATCCCCCAACTGCAGTGCCTGTGTATCTCAAGTTCCAGTTGGATGTAGTCAATAATAATTATAATAATTGCATATGTGTATATATACACATTCATAACATTTGATTATGGAACTCCAGATACCAGATTCTTTCTCCTCCTCCCTCACCACCCATCCACACTGGAAGGACACACTGTGAGAGTCTGATTAA
>CM053582.1:432262513-432284906 GCA_028627135.1 Pseudochirops cupreus
TATCTTTGTATGTGTATATATATATATATATATATATATATATATATATATATATATATATATATATAAGCAATTATTATTATTATTATTGACTACATCCAACTGGAACTTGAGATACACAGGCACTGCAGTTGGGAGATCCATCCTGCCCTACCAAAAAGTGACATAGGAGAGAATAGACTGGGGGAGGGGGGAAACACTGGGATGTCTGTTTTGGGGTGGTGGGCAGGGGAAAGACGGGGAGAAAATATGCAACTCAAAAAAAAAATTTAATAAAATAAATTAAAAAAAAAAAGAGATTTGTTACTTCCCAAAGACTTTCCCTATCCCCAGTAGAGTCCTTCCTCGAAGCAAAACAAGATAGATCAAGCAAATTAACAAACTGACTGAGCTTCATTCCTCACCTCTCTGCTGTAAGGCTGGAGAGATCTTCACATCAGACTTTTGAAGTCACAATTAGACCCTGCATTGAGTGGAGTTCTGAAGTTTTCCAGTGTTACCTTCCTTTACATGATTGTTATCAATGTGTAAATTGTTCAACTAATTCTTTTAACTTCATCTTTCATCAGTTCATATATCTGCCTGATTTTTCTGAATTACCTGTTCTCATCAATTGTCACAGTGTAATAATATTCTTTTCTTTCATATGCCACAATTTGAACAGCCATCCCCAAATTTATGTGTATGTACTATCCTTCCAGATTTTTGCTGCTATCAAAAGTAGTCCTATAAATAGTGGTGGTTAGATGATGCATTGTGTTGTGTACTAGACCTGCAGTCAGAAAGACCCAAGTTCAAATTTGACTTCAGATACTTACTAGCTGTGTGACCCTGGGTAAGTCATTTAATCCTATTTTTCTCAGTTTTCTCATATGGATAATAAACTGGAGAAGGAAATGGCAAACCACTCTAGTATCTCTGCCAAGAAAACTCCTCTAAAAGAGGATCATGAAGAGTCGGACATGAATGAAACAACTAAACAACAACATATATGTGTGTATGTATGCATGTGTATATATGCATGTGTGAATATTCACACACATACACATTCATATAAATATATAGGATTATATAAATGTAGAACTACATATATGTAACTCTCTCTTTCACACACATACATGCACACAGATGACACCAGAGGAGACCTTAGCGTGCTCCAAGGTCTTCATTTTACAATTCAAAGACATAAGGCCAGATAGATTCAGTATCTTTTTGACATTACATAGGAAGAAGCAGGACTAGAAATCAAACCTATTTTGTCTGCCTCTAAATCTAATGTTGTTGTTGTTTTTTCTACTACACTACAGTGCTTCACTTATCCCGTCAGTACTATAGTCCAAAGGGGAAAACAAATAAAACAAAAAAAATTTCATTCTGATGGGATTTATACTCTAATTTGCCTTATATGCATCTCTTACATGTCTCTTCTAAACCACCTTTAATCTCTTCCTCCATCACTCCTCACTATCCTAAATTTATTATCACTTCCCAGCAAGTATTCTTTATTATAAGAAAAAAAATTATATGAAAAATTATAATTTTCCTCAAAAGTTGTTTTTATAAAGGACTCTACCTCAAATAGGGCATAGAAGAGTCCATTTTTACCTTGTTTCTAGGACTCACTGCTATAGTTAGTTGAATTTTATTATTCTTTCTCTATTCCCTGATAACAATGAATTTATACAAGATTAACACCAAATATAGGGAAACAAGATGACAGAGAAAAGCCAGGAAGTCACCTGACCTCTCCCTAGTTTTCCTCAGAAACAACATTAAATCAGGCCTCTAAATGGATTCTGGAGCAACAAACTCTACAAAAAAAAAAATGGAGTGAAATACTTTTTCAACTTAAGAAAACTTAGAAGGACTTTGAGAAAGATCTTTCTCCCTTGGGAAAAGGGGAGCATAGCCCAGAGCAGAAGATGTCTGAGTAAGCCAGTGGGAAGCTCTTAACCACAGCACAGATCAGCAACCAAGGCCCCTCTGTCCTGGCTCAGCAGGCCAGTAGCACAGCAGAACAGCTGTGAGGCCTCTAGTCCCAGCAAAAAAAGGAAAATTGCCAGCTCCGGAACCCTCAATATGTATGACTAGGCTAGGCTGGTGTAGTGGGCAAGCCACCAGTACCTGAGACCCCTGCACAAAAAGCCAGTGACCAGGCCCCTGACCCTCAGAACAAGAAGCTTGGGACAATTCCCCCTGTGTTTGAGGAGCAGAGTTCAACTTTAAAAGTCATGAAATTGGCTAAAAAATAACGGGTAAAAAAAAAAAACCAAAAACCAAAAAAAAACAGAAAAAAGTTTTGACCATAGAAAGCTACTATCATGATAGGGAAGATAAAACACAAGCTTAGAAGAGGACAACAATGTTAAAATGCCTACGTGAAAAGGCTCAAAAGGCAATATAAATTGGTATCAAGTCCAAAAACCCTTCTTGGAAGAATTCAAAAAGAATTTTTAAAGTCAAATAAGAGAGGTAGAAGATAAATTGGGAAAAGAAACAAGAGTTACGCAGGAGAAAGTAAAAATCTTGGAAAAGGAAAATTGACTCAAGAAAAGAATTTCTTAAAAAATACAACTGGTGAAATGGGGAAAAAATTTCACTGAAGAAAACAACTCAGTAGAGTGGAATTAGACAAACAGAAAAGCAATTACAAAAGCTAACTGAAGAAAATAAGTCCTTAAAAATTAGAACCAGGTAAGCAGAAGAAGCTAAGGACTCTGTGAAACATCAAAAATCAGTCAAAGAAAATTAAAAGAATTAAAAAAAAGAAGAAAATGTAAAATACCTCATTAGAAATACAACTGGAAAAAATAGATCCAGGAGACATAATTTAAGAATTATTGAATTATGTGAAAGCCATGATAAAAAAAAAAAGCCTAAACAGCATCTTTCAAGAAATTACTAAGGAAAACTGTACTGATATCCAAGAACCAGAGAGTAAATCAGTAATTGAAAGAATCCACTGAGAGCTAGGGAAAAAAAAATGCAATCCAATAAATAAGCTTTTTGGTTAATTTGATTAACAAAAAGAGAGAAGAAAACCAAATTACTAGTATCAAAAATAAAAAGGGTGGCTTCACCACCAATGAAGTGGAAATTAAAGCAATAATTAAGAACTATTTTGCCCAATTGTATGCCAATAAATCTGATGATCTAAGTGAAATGGATGAATATCTACAAAAATATAAATTGCCCAAATTAATGGAAGTGGAAATAAGATACTTAAATAACCCAAGCTTTTATAAAAAGGAAATTGAACAAGCCATCAAGGAACTCCCTAAGGAAAAAAATCACCAAGGCAAGACAGATTTACAAGTTAATTGTACCAAATATTTAAAGAATGATGAATTCCAATACTATATAAGCTATTTGGAAAATATAGGCAAAGAAGCAATCCTACCAAATTCCTTTTATGACAAAAATATGGTTCTGATACCTAAACCAAAAAGAACCAAAACAGAGAAAGTAAATTATAAACTAATTCTCTAATGAATATTGAAAAAAATTTTAAATAAAATATTAAAGAAATTACAGCAATTTGTTAGCAAGATAATACACTACGACCAAGTGGAATTTATACCAAGATTGTAGGGCAGTTTCAATATTAACTAAACTAACAACGTATTTTTACCATAGTAATAACAAAACTAACATAAATCATACAATTATCTTAATAGATGCTGTAAAAGGTTTTGATAAAATGCAGCATCCATTCCTACTAAAAACACTAGAAAGCATAGGAATAAATGAAGTCTTCATTAAAATGATAAATAGTATCTATTTAAAACCATCAGCAAGCATTATCTGTAATGGAAATAATCTAGAAGCTTTCCCAACAAAATCAGGAGTAAAACAAGGATATCCATTAACACCACTATTATTCACTATTTCGCTAGAAATCTTAGCTTTAGAAATAAGAGAAGAAAAAATTAAGGAATTAGAATAGACAATGAGGAAACAAAATTAACACTCTTTGAAGATGATATTATGGTATACTCAGAGAATCCTAGAGAAGAATTAAAAAAAAAAACCAACTACATGAAATAATTAACAACATTAGCCAAATCATAGGATATAAAATTAACTCACATAAATTTTCAACATTTCTGTACTTCACCAACCAAGTCCAGGAGCATAGAGAAATTCATTTAAAATAACTGTTGACAATCTATAATATTTGGAAGTCTCCATGCCAAGACAAACCCAGGAAGTATATAAATATAATTACAGAACAATTTTCACACAAAGAAAATCGGACCTAAACAATAGGGAAAATATTAATTGCTTATGGGTAGACTGAGATAACATAAAAAATGACAATTTTCCCCCAATTAACTTACTTATTTAATGCCATACCAATTGAACTACTGAAAATTTTTTTTTAAAGCTAGAAAAAATAATAAAATTCATCTGGAAGAACAAAAGGTCAAGAATATCAAGGAAATTAATGAAAAAAATTGCAAAGGAAGGTGTTCTCACCATACCAGACCTAAAACTATATTGTAACTGTAGGGCAGAAACATGTCCATGGGAAGGAGGCTTAGTTTAAACTCTTTTTGAGAACTCTTAAAGTGAGCTGAGCTATTAATATAGAGCCTCTGGACTTTGGAGGTGAATTGGGATGATAGTAATAGTGGTGTGTGTCTGCAACAACAGGGTTGTTGCCCTGTTAAGTTTTGTTTTCCCAGAGGTAGAAGTTGTGGGCAGGAGCCCCTGGAGCCTGTTGTCTGGTAGGACCAGGGAGAGTGTGGAGCGGAGCAGTCCCTGTGAACAGAGACATGGAGCAGGAGGGGAGAGCTGCCTACGTGTGAATCCAGGTGAGAATCAGGAGCAATCAGCCCATGGAAGAAGAGCCATGGGACTTGAAAGTCAACCTTGAGTTAAGATGAAAAAGGACTTTACTTGGACACTTGGTATTGATTAAGGAGATTTTTCTTACAATAACCTAGGGGTGGATGTTGTGGTATTTCCTGCTACCCCTTAAGGATGCATTGTGCTAGGGAAGACCCTAGCCTGAGACCCCTTGATTGTGTAAACAAATATTTTGGGAAATGCTACTGAATGCAGTGATACATACTATCTGCCATATAACATATTGAGTTTTATGATATATGTATATATATATGTCTATGTATAGATATAGATATGTTTTGCTTCAGGATGTTGCTATGAATGATATGCTTTACTGAACAATGTTTAGTTCTGAATAGGGAGTTCATTATATTATGAGATTAGACCCTTAAAATTATTTATAGCAGCAGTGTGTGTAACACCATGATTGGTGTTGCACTGTACCTGATCTAAAACTATATTATAAAGTGGTAATCATCAAAACTATTTGGTACTGGCTGAGAAATAGATTTGTGGATCAGTGAAATCAGTTAGGTACACGAGAGAGTAAAAAATGACTATATTAATCAGTACTATTTGATAAACTGAAAGACTTCAGATGCTGGGATAAGAACTCAGTATTTGACAAAAAAAAACTATTGGGAAAACTGGAAAATAGCGTGACAAAAACTAGGTATAGACCAACATCTCACACCATATATGAAGATAAGGTCAAAATGCGTACATGATTTAGGCATAAAGGGTATTACCATAAGTGAATTAGGAAAGCAAGGAATAGTTTATTTGTCAGATCTATGGAAAAGGGAAAAATTTAGGACCAAACAAGAGATAGAGAACCTTAGAAAATACAAATGGATAATTTTGATTACATTAAATTCAACAGGTTTTGCAAAAGAAAACAAAACAAAAACAATGTAACCAAGATCAGAAGAAAAGCAGAAAGCTGGGGAACAATTTTTAGAGCCAGTGTTTCTGATAAAGGCCTCATTTCTCAAATATATAGAGAACTGCATCAAATTTATAAGAATACGAGTCATTTCCCAATTGATAAATGGTCAAAGGATATGAACAGGAAGTTTTCAGGTACAGAAATTAAAGCTATTTATAGTCATATAAAAATGTTCTAACTCACTGTTGATTAGAGGAATGCAAATTGAAACAACTCTGAGGTACCACCTTACACCTACCAGGTTGGTTAGTATAACAGAAAAGGAAAATGATTAATGTTGGGGAAGATGTGGGAAAATTGGAATGCTCATGTATCATTGGTGGAGTTTTGAAATGATCCAACCATTCTGTAGAGCTAATTGGAACTAGGCCCAAAGGGCTATAAAACTGTGCATACTTTTGATTCAGCAATACCACCACTAAATCTGTATCCCAAAGAGACTATGAAAAAGAGAAAAGGATTCACATGTACCAAAATATTTATAGCAGCTCTTTTTGTGGCGGCCAAGAATTGGAAATTGAGGGGATGTCCATCAATTGGGAAATGGCTGAACAAGTTGTGGTATGTGAAAGTAATGAAATTCTATTATGCTACAAGAAATGATGAGCAGGCAAATTTCAGAAAAACCTGGAAAGACTTGCATGAACTCATACTAAATGAAGTGAGCAGAACCAGGAGAACACTGTACACAGTAACAGTAACATTGTATGATGATCAACTATGAATGACTTTGCTCTTTTCAGCAAGGCAATTATCCAAGACAATTTCAAAAGACTCTTAATAGAAAATGTTATCCATATCCAGAAAAAGAATTATGGAGTCTGAATGTAGAATAAATCATATAATTTTCGCTTTTTTTCTTGTGTTTTTTTTCCCTTTTGTTCTGATTCTTCTTTCACACCATAACTGATGTGGACAGATGTTTAACGTGATTGTACATGTATAACTTATATCAGATTGATTGCTGTCTTGGAGAGGGGGAAATGAGAGAGGTAGGGAGAAAAATTTTATAAAATCTTATAGAAATAAATGTTGAAAACTGTCTTTACATGTAATTGAAAAAAAATAAAATGCTATTAATTGGGTAAGGAGGGAATGGGGAAATATTTATACCAAACACCATGGATCATTTCATCTCAGGCCTGGCCACCCAGCCAAGGTGTCAATATCTCCTACAAAAAGGGTCTAAAAATCATTTCTAGGCATTTGATCGCCTCCCATGAAAACAGGGGAAGAACAGAGTCAGTTGCTCTTGGAAAGGTCTCATTTCAACAGTTATGGTTCTGACAAAATCAATGACAGATGAAAGATATAGCCAATGAGGCCAAAGTTTCATGTGACAGGCTTGCCTTTGCTAATCCAGATATGTTATAGTCACAAACTTGCCATGAAATCATTGCATGGGGAAATGAAGAAATAGGATATTTCTTGATAGAGATACTATAGTCTTACTGGAGAGCTTTAAGATGTAATGGAAAGAGCATAAGCCTTGGAGGCAGAAGACCTGAGTTCAAAACTTGATTCTGTCAATTAAAAGTGGTGAGATAGTGGGTAGATCATTTAACACTTCTGAGCTCTTTATGTGAAAAAAGAGAGATAACACCAGTTATTTTACCTTCATCACAGGGTTGTTGTAAGAATAAAATAAGATAATGTATAAAAAGTATTTTGTAATAATAAAGAATTATATTAAGAAAAATGAAGTGTGTACTAATATCCATCAGATATTTTGCTCTTGCTAATAGTAGTAGCTCAAAAAAATGTGAACATCTGAGATCATTTGAAAGGTAAAGTATTTCTTATCTAATAGCTCTATAAGTCATGTTATAAATATTGATATAGTAAAATAAGCAATGAGTTTAAAGTCAGAGAATCTGGGTTCAAATCTTGGCTTGACTATTTGCTACAATTGTGACTTCAGGCAATTTCCTTAACTTCTCTAGTCTTCAGTTGCCTTGTCTGTAAAGTGAGGCTATTGAACAAATAACTTTAAGGTATTTTCCTAAGTCTAAAGCTATGATTCTATGATTTTATGATTAATTCAGAAATAAAAAAATAATAATAATAAGAAGAAGAACCTGACCCTTTCTCTGTTCTCTTGTATAAAAAGGAACAAAAAGTGAAGTACATCTCAGGAGTGACATTTTCGCATGCACGCTAATGTAAATCACTCATCATTGTGTTGAAAGGTTGTCTGACAAGCATTTCCAAGGAGCAAAATAAATAGTACAATAGTCTAACATGCATAAGACTGATGTAAGTAAAGGACTTTCTGTACCTTAGAATTAATTTAAAATTGTTTCCATACTTAAAAAAGAGGAATCTGACCTGAAATTACAGGGTATTAAAAAATTAGTGGGAACGAGCATTCTATTTATCTTCTCTCCCTTCCCCCTCTCTTCCTTTCTCTTGCCTCCCCTATATTATTCTGTCTCTTTTCTTCTCTCTTTCTTTTTTGATCTTTCCTCCTCTTTTTGTTTTCCTCTCTCAAATGATCAGGGATAAACCATCACACAGTAAGTGTTGATGTAAGGAAAAGATTTGAAAAGACAATACCGACAACAGTTGAAGACAGAGAGAGCCTTGAAGAGAAACCTCAGATATGTTTCTCCAACAGTTGCCAGAAGAGATAAATAACGATTAAAAATGACTGAACAGCAACAAACAATGAAACTACCGTATGGTAGCAAGTCTGGCTGGCCTTATCTATTTCCTAGACTACATCGCAAAAGCAAAGCTAATTTGCCCTTGTAATGGGTAAGCAGAACGCAGAAATATGCTAAATTTACAGAAGTTCATGCAGCTAGGTTACTCAGTGGATAATAGGGCTGGAATCAAAAACACCTGAGTTCAAATGTAACCTCAAACATTTGCTAGCTGTGTGACCCTAGGCAAGTCATTTAACATCTGACTCCTAAGGCCATCTTCCTTGGTTTGATTTCACATGTTCACCAAGCATCTTTCACATTTTTGGTCTCCTTTCCCAAGGCCAGCCTCTAAAATTTAGAAAGATAACAGTTAAGAATTATGGACTAATCACTCAACATTTTATTAGGATAGAGTCTTAATAATCTGAGAGAAGAAAAAATCATTCCTTCCCCTCCCTTCCCATTTCTGGACCCTGTGCAAGTCATTTAACCCTGTTTGCCTCAGTTTCCTCATCTGTAAAATGAACTGGAGAAGGAAATGGCAAAACACTCCAGTGTCTTTACCAAGAAAATCCCAAAAGGAGTCATGAAGAGTTAGCTACGACTGAAAACAACTGAAGAACAAGAAGTCATGTATAACGTAATGGACAGTCAGGTAGTGCAATGGAGAGAATGCTGGGCCTGGAGTCAAGAAGACTTAACTTCCTAAATTAAGAAGACTTATCTTTGTTTTGACAGGATAGTCATATAGCATACTGCCTTCACAAGCTCCTCAGAGTCATGTTCCAGAATAGCCAACTACTTGTGAGTGTTGTGTAGGTGATTTATAGAAGGAACTCTGATTTTTCCCTGGTATCAATTGCTTTCCCATCCTCATCTTTTTTAAATTCAAGAAATTCATTTAGTTTTTAAAATTTACTTTTAGTAAATAAGAATTTTAGTAACATTTAGTAAAAAATAATTATTTGTTTACCTTTAGTTTATAACATTGAGCTCCACAAGCTTTTGAGTTCCAAATTTTTCCCCCCTATGGTGGTATGCAATCTGATATAGGTTCTACAAATACCTTCACGTTAATAATTAGTCAAGTTAACAAGAAAGAAGAAACAAAAGAAAACAAAAAAGAGAGGGCAAGTAGTTTGCTTCAATCTGCATTCAGACTCTATAATTCTTTCTCTGAATGTAGATAGACTTTTCCATCAAGGGTATTTTGGAATGGTCTTATAGTCTTGCATTGCTGAAAGGAGCTCAGTATATCAAAGTTAGTCATTACAGGTAGGATGCGTCTGCCCATCCTTATCTTACGTCGACCCTTAACATAGTCGTGACAGTGATAGACCTCTTTGGATCTTGGAAGATTTCTTTGAAAGGCCTGTATTTTTGAGAAACTGAGAAACTCCTGTCTCTACAGAGAAATATAAAAGAGAAGGCCCCAAAGCCTTCAGAAATTAGGAATTGTTGTGACTTCCAGAAACCCCATTTCCCTAATAAAGTACAAGAAATTCATCATCTGTGTATTCAGAGGGCTGAATCCTTAGGATTTTCTAAATACTCATGGGCTGTACCTCATCCTGCTGCTATAAATTAAGATTTCAGGTCTTTTGGTCTGCTCTGAATCTAAACTTTTATATGTATTAACTTCTCCAAATACAGTGTGAGCTCCTTGATAACAGAAACTCTTGAATTTTTTTTCCATTATATTCCCAGTATTTAGCATAGTGATTAGCACATAAGTACTTAATGGTTTTTTTAATCATTCAGCATTCCTCAATTTTTAATGTTTGTACTTTTCAGTTTCAAACTATGCTATAACTGAAACAAAATATTTTTAAACCTCTCTTGGAAATGTATACCCTCACTTAAAGCAAAGCTAATTTGAAGAAAACCCTATTTACAAAATGTATGGGGGGCATTTATTTATGTTACACAAGTATTGCTTTAACTAATTTTATTATTAAGAGAAAAATAATAATAGTAGCTTTCATTTGTATTCCACTTTACCTTATAAAGCTCATTTCAAACATTATCTCATTTGATCCTTACAATAAAACTACTTTCAGGATTTATGATTTCATGGCTATGGTTACTCCCTTGACCAGTACAGGTTACAACCTCCATACAGATTCACATGTATTTTTTTAGGGTTTCTATGACTGAAAAATTCATCATCATGGCTAGAGTCAATCTGGTAATGAGCATCTCTGATGATCTGAGCTAAACTAGTTCTTAGGCAACAGACGTACAGTTCACCCTTGGGTTATATTGTTCAAGTCATTTTAGCTTGGTAAGACCTGTTAGAGTTCATAGCCTACAACTGGAAAAGCAGGGTTACCTCCATGTCACAAGGTGGCATTTGGGGTAGGACTTGAGGGGAGAATGAGGCAAGCAATGTGACCATTATTATTGCCAAAGTTGCATAAAAAAAAAATGAGGCTTAAATAACTTGTAATTTACCCAGCTTAGAAAAAGTAGGGCTAGAACCATTTTTTTCTTATTCCAATTTCACTGTTCTTTCCACCATTAAGGACCACTACTTCAAGTGGATAGTGAGGTATCCTATAAAATTGTTAATTCCCTTCTCCCTCTTAGAAAAGGCTAATTTGTGTAAAAAACACCTTACATTTATAATTGATGTTTTGGCAGGATACCCATATAGGCAATATGCTGCCTTCATATAACACAAGTTTCCTCTGCTTCATTGAAATAGATTTGGCTCCAAGAAATTATTTCAAATTATAGAATTTTAAAATTTGAAAGAACTTTGCAGTCTCTTTAAACTCTAACTGCTCTAACAGACTCTAACTGCTCAATCACATCTTATATTCAATATCCTTAACAAGTGGTAATTTAGCCTCTGCTTGAAGACTTTCTGTGACATTAAAGTCAGCAACATCAGAGGCAGTGCATTCCATTTTGTGATAAATCTAATTTGCAGGAAGACTTTTTTTTTCCTCTTAGGTTTAGATAAAATCTACCCCCCTATAACTTTCTCCCTCTGAACTCATATCTGTTCTCTAGAATCCAAAAAACAAAAACAAAAACAAAACCAAGCAAAACAAGTTGTTCATAAGATAACAAAAAAGTTCACAGGATATAGATATGGAAAGGCCACATGTGGCCTCGAGGCTGCAGGTTCCCCACCCCTGGACTAAATCATATAGTCTAATCCTCTCCTTTAACACATTAGGGAACTGAAGCCCTGGAGTAGTTTAATGATTTGACCAAAGTAACAAGTGACATAAACAAGCTTCCAACACAGATCCTGTACTTTTTCTATCATTACATGCTGTGTCTAATCCCACTTCTGGATGACAACCTTTCCAAATGTTAAAGACTGCTTTCAGGTCTTCTTAAGACTAGACATTGCTTCAACTAATCCATGTATGACATGCATTCCAGCCAGCTCACTACCTTAGTTGTCCTCTCTTGGACAAGTTGCAGCTTGTTAATGTCGCTTACAAAATGTGACATCCAGTACGTCAAATATGCTTTGAGCAGCACAGACAATAACAGGGCTAATGTCTTCTTAACCCTGAGTACTGTATTAATGAAGTATGAGATCTCTGCTATTAAGGACCTATGTAAATGGGTCACCTTCTTAACCTCTTGTAGACTCAGTTTCCTCCACTATTAAACTAAGAGGTTGAACTAGATGATCGTGACAAATGAAAAGCCCAAGAGACAGAGTTTCCAGATAATTAATAATCCATTTATTAATTACCCTGGCAAATAATAAATTGATAATCAGTAGTCTCACTGGGCAATCAAAGATAAAACCATGGAGATCACTGAATACCTGGATACCTTTGGAAAAGGGGTTGTCCCCAACAGGTGAAAATCAATCCTGATTGGTTAATGATTGTTAGTAGGTAGACTTTTTCTAATGAGGGGGTTGGCTAAAAGCCCTCAGCTCCTCTTGCTGAATCCTAATATCAATAATTGGTTATTAATATAATAGAGAAATAATCACTTCTCGCCCCTTTGAGATCTCTTCCAGCTCTAAAACTAGAAGATATTTGCTCTTTTGCCTCCACATCACTCCTTTAAATCACCTTGAGAGTCCATTAAAACTTTTGAACTTTCTCCCCATCAAGTCTTTTAAGCCACATTTTCCCCATCCAGTAGGTTTTGTTCTAGATCACATTTTGTTTTGCATAAAAAGAAATTTATTGCTAGAAACCTCATGTCTACTTTAACTTGGGTTATATTGGCCATTGGAGCTATCTCAAGTCTCTCTGGTGCTAAAACAGGCAAACAAAAAGCCTTCAATAAAGAAAGGATGGCATCAGATTAAATGTGAATATTTTTGTTTCTAAACCTATAATTCTTCTTCATTAAACAGTAGATGGTCTATGAGAATGGTCATGGCCAATCAATCTATCAAAATGAAAATTATTACCTTTGATAACATGATTAAATTTGCTTTTTACTCCAGAGTCTCAGATAGCTGTGGAAAGTATTATCTTTCTTGGTGACTGCTTAGGCCCTGTCCTCCTTCCCTAAGTGCAAAAAAGAAATATAGGCAGTTTGCTTACCGTTAAATATGTGCTTGAGTCCTTTATAATCACTTTTCATAAAAATCAATGGTAATAATTTTTGTTTTTGTTTTTGCTTTTTTTAAGACAGGAGTATTAGAAAAAAAATGTCTCCTACTTCACTATGAGGTGATAAACAATCAATATTCTAGGGAGCCAAATAGGTCCAAATAAGACTATGGTTTGGTTTTTGTCTTAAGATGTTCTATTAAATATATGCTAGGAAATGGGTTCATCAAACCAGTGAATCTCAGTATGCAGAGTTTGATACTAAAATGAATTTGTTTGGGATCAAGAAATGCAATGAAAACAAGTAAAAAGGAGGTAAATATTTTCCCTTTAAAATGAAAAGAAAGTTACGAAAATGCCTAACCACTCCGATTTCACAAATGAATGTTTAAATCATGCTGAACATCCATCTCTCTGCTTTCCATCACAACCACAGCTGGAAAGTCCTGGGCTACTTCAAAGGAGGGAAAGCCATCTGCTTGTCAGCTAAGCATTCTTCCACTCTCATTTACTTCTCTTCTGTTTTTTCCATTTAAGGGATAAGCATTAGTCTTTGTTTCTTAGATGATAGGCTCTTTGCTTGAGTTATAGTCCCATGTTAAATAGCTTTTTAGGTTTTAACAAGGTGTTCTAAACATAGGAACATTGTTTTTCCTCCAGAAATGAATCCAGAAACTAAGCAACCAACTTGGCACCACTTTTTAAACACGAGAATACAAGGGATACAGCAATAGATAGCTAATTTGTCAATGTCAATACTGCTAGTAGGTGACAGTACCCATCAACATATATAGACCTTTGCCCAACTATATTTACAAGAAAAAAGGTCATGTGCTGATTTTTAAAAGATGAAACCCTTAGGCTAAAATAACAATTTGTCAAAAAATGACATGAAATTGAAGTGATTCCAGGCTATATAGTTAAGTACTATGGAGAAAGTAATAAAAATTCAAGGAGGGAATTAAAGACAAAAGCCAGGGAGGGAGAGCAGGGGCAGGTGTACATGCTCATTATTGTGAGAGACCTCTTCTACAAAGCTAATATCATTCCATCTAATATCTCCTTCGAGTAGCAGAAAAGTAAATTAGAAGAGATAGTGCAAGTGATAATTTTTCTCATCTTATAGTGAGAGGTTGACTTTTAGGTACATGATTAGAAACCATTCTAGAACTTTTTCAAATGATCAAAACAATCTATGAACTTGTTCATAGGTAAAGGGAGCTGGATATTCATGAGTTTAAAACTGAAAGGAATTTTATAACTCTACTACTACTACTACCAACAGCAACATCACATTTTACAAATAAGGAAATAAACCCCAAAAGGCTGAGTTACTTGCCCAAGGAAGTGGAGAAGGAAATGGCAAAACACTCCAATATCTTTGGCAAGAAAATCCCATGGAGAGTATGGTCCCTATGGTTACAAGGAGCCAGATATGACTGACTGAATGAAAAACAATGTAAAGTTGCCCAAGGTCACATGGATATTATATAAAAAGAAGTCAGTAAATATCAAACAAGTGAAAGTCTCCCATAACTTATACTATACTGGCCTAGCTGAAGGTCAGAACCCAGGTCCCCTGTCTCCAAATCCACTGCTCTCCCCACTCTACAAACCACGCTGCCTCCTTATGAAGTTGAAAGCCATGTGAAGGTATATGAACACATTTGTCAGTTAATAGAAAGAAAATAGGACTCAGACTTCATAGACATGAGTTCTAATCCAGATTTTGCTGCTAACTACATGCAGTATTATGAAAACATTATTGCATCTTTCTCAATTTATTTTCTTCATTGCTAAAATTGAGGCTGGTTAGTTCAGATAATCTCTGTGGTTGCTTTCTGCATGATTCTAAATAAAGGCTCATTATTTGGAGTGAAGGATAGAAGCAGACTAGAAACAATGAGCCAAAGATGTGCACCAATTAAGCTAGTAGAGGGCTCTCCAAGTCTAGAACTAGTTTAACTATATAATCATTCTTGGGAAATTAGAGAAAAAAAAATTTCAGAACACAGATTAACACAGACACACAGACACAGACACACAGATGCACAGACACACAGACACACACACACCCTGACCAAAACCGTGAATTCATTCGTAAGGGAAAATCAAAGTGTGGGAAATCCCTCCATAGATACAGATCCGCAGCTCATCATAAATTATAATCACAGAAATTGCTTGGGACACTAATAGTCTAAGGGACTTATCCAGGGTCTCACAGTTAGTATGGGAGAAAGGACTTGAACTCAGGTTTTCCTTACCCTAAAGCTGGACCTCTATCCACAGCATGGAATCGCAATGCCTCCCTCTTTCAGAGAAAAGAAACCAATAAAAAAAGAGGCTTTCATATTTTTTTTTGCTTTTTTTTTGGAGGGAGGAGGGCAGGGCAATTGGGGTTGTGACTTGCCCAAGGTCACATGGTTAATAAGTGTTAAATGTCTGAGGCTGGATTTGAACTCACGTCTTCCTAACTGCAGGGCCAGTGCTCTATTCAATGCATCACCTAGCTGCTCCTGAGGCTTTCATATTTAAAGACAAATTAGATTGATCTGGAAAAGGGAAGCCACTTTAAATATTGTGTGTGTTACATTGTGGATTTTAGAAACAAAGATATTATCATCCTCTACGTAAAGCATAACAAGATTGCGTGTGTGTGTGTGTGTGTGTGTGTGTGTGTATGTGTGTATGTGTATGCCTGGGTGTGTATAACTTAAGCAAGTAAATTATATTCTTCCACAATAAAACTACACATATAATTCTAAATAGCTTTATTTTTTTGTTTTTAATGAGGTGTTGTAGTTAACGAAGTTGTCAATAGTTGTTGTGTGCTTGAAGACATGAGCCCGAGTTTGTTCATTGGCCATAAAATATATACGTGTACATTAAAATATAATTATATATACATACATACCATAAACATAGATATCTACATGTTTATGTTTTTTGTTGTTCAATAATATTTGATTCTTCATGATATCATCTAGGTTTCTTTTTTTTGGTAAAGTTTCTGGATTGATTTGCCATTTCCTTCTCCAGCTCATTTTACAGATGAGGAAACTGAGGCAAACTGGATTAAGTGACTTGCCCAGGGTCACACAACTGGTAAATATCTGAGGTCAGATTTGAACTCAGGAAATCCTGACTCCAGGCTTTGTCGTCTATCCACTATGCCATCTAGCTGCCCATACATAATATGTATGCATAGGTATATAATATATATAAATATATGTATATAAATGACTGTGTGAATATTTTATATATTATATATGTATTATTTACACACATATACATTATATCCATTGAACAAACTTGAGTTTATGTCTTTAAACAAGGGACATTGATTAGAAACCTTGTTAAAACCTAAAAAAAGTAAGTCTACATGCATATATTAGAATATATGTATGTAATATATATGCCTGTATACATGTAAAGTATACACTAATAAATGTATGTAGCACATATATGCACATGTGTAATTTGTGTGCTTAGTATGTTTACTATGTATTCATACTGATATATAAGCATATAATATACTTTAGGTCTTAATAAGGTGTCCTAATTAATGAAATTATTATTAGATGTGTACTTCTTAAAGACATAAGCCCAAGTTTGTTCAATAGATCTAATGCATATGTATACACATGTAAGTACATATATTCATGTAACATATACCTTCACACAAAGGTTTATATGTTTATGGATATTGTATATATACATATAAAATTATATTTATAGACACAAATGTATACTTTAGAGTTGATTAATGAACTTGGGCTCATGTTTTAAGCACTGAACAACTATTGACTTTATAAGAACATATGTATATACATTTATTGTATACATATATATATATATATACGTATATTTATGTGTGTACTCATACATACATATGCATTAGAGCCAATGAACAAATTTGAATAAATGTGTTTAAGCACAGAACAACTATTAACAACTTCATTAATTAGATTATCTCATTAAAACCTAAAAAGCTATTTAACTAGAATCATGTTTATAGTTTTATCGTGGAAGATTCTCATCTGTTAGCTTCAAAAAAATCCTGTGCCCTAATTTTTTTTAGATCTGCCACTTATAAAATATTAACTAAGGCTTAGTTCTAGCTAGGAAATGAAAGATGAGCTAATTTACACATGTGAAATTCAAGCATTTCATTCTTTACTGACAAGGAGAAAAGTCTAAGGAAACAAATTTAAATCAGAGCTTATAAATGACCACAGTAATGTCAACATAAGCCTAATTAATAAATTTTCAAATAGTAATTTTCAGTCATGATACATAAATACACGCCTATGTACTTACAAATGATCATTTTTTTTAATAAGCTTTATCAGACATCTATAGTGTGCGGTAGAGGAGATACAAAGTTTAGGTGGCCTTGTCTCTACTTTCATAGAGTTCACAGAACATTTCAATACCACACTGTAATTTTAAGGGAATTTGAAGATCTTCCCTGCCCATTAATAGGCACATAGAGCCCTGGCCCCGAGCTACTCAGGATCTGGGATGTGGGAAGTGTCCAACTAAGTGCTGGAGCACAGGGATTTTCAAACTCCTTGGTACTCAGTCAATCAGATGCCAAGTCTTTGTTATATATTCTTGGAGGTTAGCATTTTGCTTTAGGGGTTTGCTTATAAGAAGAACCTCTTTATTTCTTGGTCAACATTCTGAGTAGCCATTTGTTCAGAGCCCCTGACTGCTTAGATGTCTGTGCTCCCTCGCTCCAGCAATGTAGGTAAAATGTATAGCAATATTGATATATTCAGATAGCTGGAGCCGTATCTGTTGGTCTTTGTGCTAATTTCTCTCCTTGTATTTTCTTCATGTTCAGGGTGCTGGCCTTTCCCTTGAACTAGTAAATGTAATTAAAAGTAGAATTGTTAACCCCTTTTTAAGCAGTCTTTCCTTTAAAAGCGGATCAAAGAACCTGTGCTAGTAGGGTCATCCTGGATGGGCTAGGGTGGTGCTGCTAATACACACACAAACAGAATTAGGCATAAATTCATGCTACTTTGGCAATTTCAATTTTAAAAAATCATACTTTCAGAATTGAGACATGACCTTTGTTTAACTTTCTCCCTAACCCACCCACAGTAGGACTACTCTCACAACATGCCAGACAAAAGGTTGTTTTGTCTTTGAAATTTTTCAGTGATTGTCACCTCCCTTTCTCTAGAGGCAAACCATTCAAATTTTGGACAGTTTTAAGTACCAATATATTCTTCTTCCTTTTTTTAGTCTGAAGTCTACCTTTCTGTAACCTCTACCCCTCAGTCCTGCTTGTGCTCTCTGGGGTCAAGCAGGACAAATCTAATTCCTGTTCCACAGGAAGAAAGATAATTACAAAGGAAAAAATGAACAGATGTGTTAGAGGGGAAAACAACTGATACACTTTAAAAATATCCACTTTTAAATGTTCATACGAAAAAAAAAAGACTTGGCCAAAGACATGTAAAACAGCCATAAAAATCTACAACGATTAAGTTCTTTGTACAATATCTCATTATAAGCACCCACATAAGCTATAGAGACTATGGATATAATGATACTTACTTAATAGAATATGAAATTCTTTTATAGGCAAAAAAAACCTCAACAACAACCACCTAAGCCATTAAATATTTATATCTCTCAGTTTTGCTAATTGTGTAACAACACCTTACTCCTATCCTTCTCCTTCCTTTATGATACAACTCAAGTACCAGATATCTGCTGCCTCTTCTGCTACCAGTATCTTGTATTTAGCTAATATATCCACATTCACCTACATATGTGTGTATGTATGCATATGAATGCATGCATATACTCCTCTCTCCCTCCCTTCCTCCCTTCCTTCTGTCCCTTCCTTCCTTTTTTCCTTCCCTCTCTCCTTGTTTATTAATTGAAGAAAATAAATGCTTATACTGTTTTAGAGGGTAAAATGTATTTTAAAAATTCATTTCTTATACATCCAGCAGCTTCATGAGTAGCACATTTGCTCACTCTATGCCACAAAATTTGTTCCCATTCCCTAGTTATTCAATAGCATTTACTTAATTTTTATTACTACCTAACTTCATACCACTGTTATTTTACAGTGAAGTTTCAGGCAGCTTGAGTTCAACATCAGAGACTCATTAAGAGTGAGCAATTTTGTGCTTAATGAGTTGTCAACCCTGAGTAAATATATTAAAATAATAGAGTGATAAATTTAAATTGAATTGCATTAGGGTTGTTTTTTTGTTCAATAATGTCTTCCGTAACGAGAAAGTGCCACTTAAAAAGCAATTTTTGATAAAATATATTCCAGATCTTACACTTACTTCTCACACACCATTCACTCCTTCCTCATTTGATTCTTCTCCTTAACTACTATGCCTTTTCCTTCCTGTCTTAAACTAGATATTTTCTATGTTTTAAATTTTAGTTTGGAAAAATATAACATCTGGAAACATTCGCATCTGGATTATAGGATTGTTTCTAAGTAGATTGGAAATTTCTGTGATTAAGACTCTAGATGAGGGATCATCTATTGTCTCACAGAATCAATGAATTACAGGGCAATTGAGTGGTTTATTCCAGGTAACAAAGGCAGTAAGAAGAATTCTTGAGTATCTGAAAAGTATTGTCCTCTAAAGAAGGAAATGTAAACTTCCAAACATATTTTCTAGAAATTCACTCCTGGCTAGACAAAGTGACTACAGCTTTTCCTGTCTTAAGTTATTAGTTAACTACTTAAACCAGAGTCACCATGGTACTGGTAAAAAAATGGCAATCTCTTACTCAACATATCAGCTCCCTGTGGATCTTTTGAATCATGCCTGTCAACTTTACTGACATAAATAAATTTCTATTACTGTAAGTCCTGCAGAGCTTAAGCAACGATTGAAGAGCAAGACAGAATCTAATCGGTTCCAGAGATCATCAACAAAACTGTCATTTAAGTTCAAACAGCAGAATTTTTATTTTTTGGTGATGTAAGAGAAAGAAAGGACACAGTTGGGCTCCGGGATCCCAGGTGGAATTTGTGGCTGTGGTGATTTGAAAAATTACCCTTTAACTCAGAAAAGGAGATTTCGACTAGGAGAAATTGAGCAAGAATAAATAAGCCACCATGAAGCACCAATTTTAGAGTCCATATTAGTTGGTGATAACTACATTTTGTTTTGTGAAGCAGCAGGACTGTCCCTTGATATTCAGTGACTGTATGTCACGTAAGATGATAAACAAGCTACCTGTGGGTAAAATTCACTTAGTTCTATGAAACTCTTAATGCAGAAAATGACTTAACAGCTCCAAATGGACAGGTGAAGAAAGAGCAATAACAATTTTGAGAATGGGGACGAGAGTGAGAAATAGTGGCACTACTAGGCTACAGTAAGGAAGAGGCACCATCCGAGAGCTTTCTATTTAAAGTATTCTCGCTAACTACGTACCAAGCTCAGGAAAGGCAATCAAGTGTGGTTCAAAATCAGTGCCCTCCAACTTTCAGCACCATTGATCAAAGTTCTGTTCACCTTTCTCTGATTAGAACTGTGGATGATATTTCCTGCAGAGCAACTTGGTAATTGATAATAATAGTCACGATGATGTTGTTGTTCAGTCATCTCTAGTCTTTATTAAGCCATTTGTGGTTTTCTTGATTGATTTGTCCTTTCCTTCTCCAGCTAATTTTATAGATGAGGAAGCTGAGGGCAATGGAGCTAAGTGACTTGCCCAGGGTCACACAGCTAATAAATGTCTGAAGCTGGATTTGAACTTAGAAGGAGGAGTCTTCCTGAGTAGAGATATGCACTCTATCCACTGCACCACCTAGCTTCCCAATGATAATGATAGCCATAAGCTTCTACATGGTGCTTTAAGGTTTCCAGAATGCTTCCCATATGTTATCTCATTTCATTCTCACAACTATTCTTTGAATTAGGTACCATTATAGCCCCATTTTATAGAAAGGAAAACTGAGACAAAGAGGAGTCCCTCTGATAAGTGTATGAAGGAAAATCAGAATTCAGGTCTTCCTGATTCCAAGTCTTTAACTCTATACACTGGGTCACTTATTTGCCTTCCTAGAAACAAACAAACAAAAACCAAAGAAACTTATCTAAGTAGAATGTTAGAGAACTAAGCTGATATTTCTATGAAAATTATAGTTCAAAGAAAAGCTAAAAATGAATAGTGTCATATACACATATACATTGCGGTGTTCTCAGATTCCAATGACCCTTGTCAAAATTCTTCTCCATTTGCAGTTGAAAATTTTAAATTCACATATGTAACTTAAAAAAATAAAATGCCTCTTCCCCAAAACATTTTAGAGAATATTGCTACAGGTAGACAACCATCATAACTTACATTTCCATAACATCTAATAGCTATCAAAACATTTTTCCTTTCAAGCTCTACCAGTTTTGTCTCCATACCATGAGCTAGAGAAGTTAGATATTATTGCCATTTTGCAGAAGAGTAAACTGAAATTCAGATTGGTTCTATGTCATAATAAGAAGCCTGCAGTACAGTAAAAAGAGTACTAGGCCAGGAATCAATACAATGGGGTCCTAATTGTGCCAAACTCTATTGGATTTCAGTATCCTTAATCTATAAAATGAGCAGGTTGGACTACAAAATCTCTAAAGTCTCTGCACACTATTTTTAAAGAACATTTTAATGCTAAGTAACGTGCCCATTATCACACAACTAGAAAGCTATGAAGCTACAGTTAGGACCCAGGTTACCTAATTTCTAACCCATCGCTACTATACCATAGCTAGTAATCCTGGGACAGCAGGATACATATAATTTGAAAAGTACAGTTTTTCTCTGACCAGCTAAATATCTAATTCAGAAAATATAAAAACAAAGGAGAAATATGTTGATTTTCCTTTAGTACAAATGGATTAATTTTTCAACTTTCAAATGAATGAAATTCCCATACTCTTTGATGTTGAGAACCTACTGTTGCTATCCCCCAAGGAGGTTAAAGACCAAAAGTAAGTTCTATGTGTCTCAAAATATTGGTAACAACTCTTTTTTTCTAATAACAAAGAATTAAAAACAAATAGATGCCCATCAATTAGGAAATGGCTAAACAAATTGTGACCCATGAGTTAAATGAAATATATTATAAATTTAATTATATTAAATGAAATATTTGAGAAACTAAAAATATGAATAAAGAAAAAAGTATAAGAAGGCTTATATGAACTATTGCAAAGTGAAACAAAAAGAGCGGAAAAAAATATACACAATAGCTATAACAACATAAAAAGAAAGCATGACAAAAAATGAACACTGTGTAATTATAATGACCAAGCTTTTAACTGGCTAAGAGATGAAGATTACATGTTACTCTCTTACTTATACTGTCAAATTCAGTCGATATGTTGGTTAGTATAGCTGAATTTTTT